>JACXIT010000226.1:1361714-1690828 GCA_014737525.1 Bombus difficillimus | reverse complement strand
CCCTGAGATCCCTAATAGACGCACCTTGGTATGTTACCAACGAAACGATCCATCGCGATCTTAAATTACCCACTGTCAAAGAAGAAATCGCCAAGTTCAAAAGCAGATACCATGCAAGAGTCAACAATCACCAAAACCCGTTAGTCACCCAACTACTGGATAAAACTGATCAGACCCGCAGACTAAAAAGGCATTACCCTCTAGATTGAAACACCAGATTCGAGAAGAATCTAACTCGCTCTAACTTATATAATCCAAGCCACAGAACCACGCCAAACAAATTTACTAAAAATTCTGTGAAAGAATTGTTTGTAAATATTCTAACAAATAAAATAAGAAAACAAGAGTATTTAATACGACGTACAATCTCTAGAGTTTGGTCTATCGAATCAGCAATAGTTAGAACGTCATCCAAGTAGACAACGTACGAATAAGCGAGGTCGTCCAAGGCCTCGAGAATGGCCCTCGGAAAAACGGACGCTGCATTTCCAATCCAAACGGCATCGTTATACTCGTATTGTCCGTCGGGGGTAACAAATGCTGTATATTCGGTAGAATTAGGATGAATGGGGATTTGACAAAACCTACTGGACATATCCAAGCTGATAAAGTATCTCGCTTTTTAGGAATCTCGCGATTTGGTCCGCAATAGGGGTAGAGGATACCGATCCGCGACCGTATTTTTATTTAGGCCTCAGAAATCTACACATAATCTGTCAAAGCCGTTTTTCTTCTTCGCGAGTGACATAGGGCTCGCGAATGCTGAATTATTGAGCCTTATGGTTTTTGTTCTAATTAATTCGCTTATCCTTTCACGTACTATCTGTGCTCTTCCTCGCTAAATCTATAAGGACTTCTTTGTACGATGATGTTTGGGTCAACTAATCGTATTTCTAACTGGCCTGTATCTACGCGAGTACGTAGGAAATCCGTAACGAATGAATCTTTGAATTTTTCGAAAAGAAAAATTAATCGACTTTTATCATCACCATGTGCATCCGTGTCAACTTCGTTAATATCAATCTCGTTTTCAGCGGTTTTATCACAGATATTAGTTATTTTTGTTTTACACATAGCGAGGCTATTTTGTGTACTATTACGTCAAAACCTTGACTCGAAATTTCATGATCAATCATGGTATCATATTTTAAGTAACTATCAGCAAGAATATGGAAAATTATCTCCAACGTAAAACCATTAATGCATACTATGGACAAAATTTGAGATGTACATTTAGTGCAAGTGTTCCCTATTTCTCGCATTACTACTACGTTGGCCATTCTTTTGTCGGAAAATTTCAGGCTACGGATTCTTCAATTAGCGAACACTCGGCTCCAGAATCGGAATAAAAATGGAAACGACTCAGCCAGGTGACTTGATTTACCAGTTGACGCTTCCACCACGTAGAGGTCGATTCGACGCTTGTCATTGAACTTACAGTTTCCTTTCGGCTGCTGCCTTGTAAAGGATTTTCCTCCATAAACAGATTGATAGCTGCGCACCATGCAGCGTGTTTGAAACCCGCGGTGTCGGGGTTAAAACGTGGTAGCGAAAGATTTTTGGATTCCGCGCTCGATGTTACTACTAGCAAGTGAATTAACTTGCGCAAGATGGTCGTAAGCTTTTGCACTGTTATGATCGGCACTGATCCCACTTCTGATGTCGGATTGGCGTTAGGATTAGAGTTAGGGGCGTGTAACGAATATTCTCTAGACTTAGCCATCGTCGTTATACAACTGAAGTTATGTGAATTAACGCAAGTGCGAGTATTACGGGGTCGACAAGTAACCGCGGTAACTAAACACTAATGACGATGATTCTAGGTTCGATAACGAATCCATGGTCAACGGGATAACAGGTGCGATATACTTCAAAGTCGAAATCGGGCGTACTGTACTTGCTAGTAGTACAAGAAGGACTTGTTTAACTCGGAGCCGTCGTTTCTCTCCAGATGCCAGGTACTGGTCGACACGATTACACCCAAGAGAATGACTTCCCGTCACGTCGACGTTGCAGAGGAAAACTATGATGGGTGTGTGTCTAAGGACACGAGGTCATTTTTCGTCGAGGAAAACCTCCGCTCAGAAAGAGAGGGATGGACGTTGTTGCTGATTTGTTAATTACTATATTGATGGTTATAAAAAGGTTATTAGCCGCCCTAACGGGAAGTGTCGTACGTGAGGGAAACAGATTTCTCTTGTCTGTCGTAGGTTGATCGGTTTATGGACTGCTAGGGAAAGGCGGTTTGTCCGATTGTCCTCAGGTAATTAAGTCCTAAGGTTTATTAGCAGGTCCTCAGGCTGGCTAAACATTTACTGTCAAGTGTCGCTACGAATATTTCTTTGTAAGAGAGCTATACAATTATTCTATACCTCTGTTAGGTAAAACGTTCATCCCGTGACCGCGACTAGACGTCGCCTCGAGCCCAAGCTCATTGTCTCAAGTTTCAAACTATTGTATTCGGGTTGATTTGTAAAGACTACAGTACTAGGAATTTTCCGAAGAATTCCAAAGGAAGAGACCGGTGTCCTTTCATCTCCGACATATATATATATATGTATCCACGTTTTAAATTTCCATTTTCATCCCTCATTTTATACCTCCTATTTTTCTCTAATTTGAAACACGAATTATTAAAATTTCAGTGTTTAATAATAAATGGACATTCTCATGTACGTATATTCAAAACGTACCCTGTGTTTCAATAAAAGTTTCCACACATTCGTCACCTATTTTTTAATAGATATACTTATAAACAATTGCAAATGCAGCTCCTTTACAGTAACCGCTATTATAATAACTCAATAGTAGTAATACAAATTAAAATTAATTTAACACTTAATTACATACATACTGCAAAAGTTTTTACTTGTTATGCGATTATTCTGTACCATTTATTATTATATTATCTTTTATTAAAAATTATTTAGAAAGAATGGAATTAAATGTTTCTGACGTACAACGAATCCCATATTTATCATGTAACAATGCTACGATAGAAGATAATATGTATGAAGATTCAAATATAACACAAATACAGTTTTATTTCCTTACCTTCCTGTTTATGTGTCATCATAAACAAGTATGAACTTACTTGATACATCATTTTGAGTATTAGCTTCCTTTACGAAATTAAATTTTTGTGCCAGGTGGAAGCAGTTTTCCGTTATTTCGTATCCTTTTCATAATGCGGAAATTAAACTTCCTCTACCAGGTGACAGTATGGAAGTTCGTTTAGTAAAACTTTGAAATTTGAACTAATATGACCGCTCACATTATGTACGACGTTACATTTAGTAGCAGTAAAATCATGGTATATAGTAAACATATTTTACAATCTATGTACTATCATGTTGTGTATTGAATCGACATATCATTTTTATATGTCATTATTCAGGTCACACATCTTGAACCATATATCTTATCCCATCTCATCTCCTATATCCTATATCGTGCATGTATCGTATTATGTACTGTACAACTAATGCTTTATTATTTCATACTTTAAAAGTTACATATTAAATTTCAATCCTACTTTCTAAATTTATTAAGTTTATTTTGTGAGATAGCGAATATCGCTTTGAGAAGTGCTGTTTCTTGTGGGTTTTGTGGGAAATTTTGTGGAAAGCGACTTATTTTGAGTTTTTTGAGGAGTTTTCGAGAAACAATGTTCATTTTGTAGAATAGCGAATTTCGAACCGAACTGATCGGCGAGCTAGAGCATCAGACCGACATGAGAGCGCAAACCGATTCAGTTTTGTTGAATGGCATATTCTGTTATTGAAAAAAGGTGATTTCTTATGGGTTTTGTAGACTGCATTTTGCGTTTTTTATGAAAAATACGTCCTATAGAAATTTCCGTATTTTCTCTTAGTTTTATTTCGAAAGAATGAAATTGTGCTAGAATACTGAAGATGGATTTAATCACGTTGGATAAAGCCTGCTGAACATTGTTAGTGGCATAATGGTATGGGGTGTATTAGATATAGAATGTAGGGAATATTGGATACGGAATGTTAATGTTGGATTGTGTATGTTAAATATGAAAGTAGTAAGTATGTTAAGTATAAAGAATATTAGATTTGGGAAATGAAACAAGAGATATAAAATGTGAGATGTGGGAACTATAGATGTGATATATACCTACGATGTGTGATATGGAGTGAATGGGACATAATATGTGAAACTAAAGAGAGAATAGTTTATGGGATTTATGATTTGTGATATGATTATCAAGTGGAACGGGAATTATGAGATGTAGAATGTAAAAATAGGATATGGAGAAAGAAATATAGGATGCAAGAATGACATCAGCTGGGGATGTAGAACAGTAAATATAGAGTATAAGACGTGGAATAAGTTAGAGAGTATGGAAAAAGATTGTAGGTGTATAGGTAGGATAGGAAATGAACTATGGGACATAAAGTAAACTTCCTCGATTTTGCATACAAACCCATTTATTATCTCATAATTTATACACTGAAAAACATACATACTTGAATGCTGAAGTTGCCTAAATTCAATCCTTAGAATACTGAAATTGTTCAAAACTATCAAATTTAAACCAGCTATAGTCTGAAGAAAGATAAGAAGAAAAGGTTGTTCAAAATTCAATTTCTCATCTCGTCGATCTATTCGTCAGCGATCAACACACATTTAGTTCGGACAAAGATCAGATTACTCAGCACTTGTCAGCCCTTAAAGGATTCTTCAGCTCGTTCGTGTATACGCTGAAATTTCTGCACATCTGTAGCGATAGATCTAGGCGAAATCCCGAACGGCACTCTCTGATAAGAGAATGCGCGACGCGTGGGATGCTGGGAAGAGGGGTTGATGCGGTTCAAGCCGGCGCCCTCGCTTCACGAGTTTCTTCAGTGTACGCGCGTTGCTACATTCGGCTGGACTCTACCTCGATTCCTCTCCGAGGCTCGTGTTTCAATCTTCATTTACTCGAAGATCGTGATCATTCGTCTTCTAAATAAAATCGTCTCGATCAGGAAATTCCTTCTTCCATTGTATTTATCATTTTTTATCGTTCAGATGTTTCCATTTCTCACTGCACCGAAAAATAGAACGAAATGAAGAGAAAGAAAGAAACGAAAAAGTGCTGATGACTTTTGGACAAAAATCTGTGACACTTCCAATATTATATATGGTAGAAGAGAATTGGTGACAAGCGGGCCTGTAAAGTGTAATTTTCGATCATATATCACTAATCTCCGTGATATTATCATTAAAGGAAATCGGACAATTCTCTTGGAGTCTTTCCAGGTACTTTTGGCGTGAAATTTTGCTACATTGACCACAAACATCAGTCGTGCTGGTATTTCTCTCGCGATATAGTTTGACAATTCAACGATATCAACTCTCGATAATCAAACTATTTTGAAACAGTGTCGTAACCAAAAAAGGGAAAGAGAAATAATAAAGATGTCGAATAAAAAATATTGTCGAAAGTTTGTATAGGGAGAGGAATTATTATTTCAGTTAGAAAGAACAAAAGTGACAGCTACATTACCGCGAGTGATCGAGCGAGCAATGCACTCTATCGCGAAATTTCCCCACTCAGGATCTTTCAGCGTGGGTTTTCCTATCAGCGAACGTTGACAAGTAGACCGAAAGAGACGTTTCGACTGCGAGTGAAGGCCACGATGGAACTATTCCAATACATCGAAAGAAAATCGACGGAGGAAGACAGTGTTTAAACTAAAGGTGAGTGTAGTAAGTACATCTGTAATTTGTTTATTTGTTCATTCTTATGAGGCGATAATTCTTTAAAAATATCCACCAGTCCACCTTGTATCGTTTCAATCGTGTAATACAACACACGGTTCTTGTGTGCATCTTTGTACAGTCTATTAAATAAAATCAAAATCAATCTATTTAATAAAATCTTGTTCCATTATAACTAAGCAGCGAGAACATAAATTCGAAACAGAATCGAAAGAAAGAAAATATGTGATGAAACTGTGCAACTTTTCGAAAACTTAAATTTGAATTGCAGCCAAATAGACGGAATAGCGACTAGAAACATGAAATATTACTAGTTTTGTGGAAACTGAGTTGGTTTGTTGCGATTCAAGATGATAATTAATTCTTTTTATAATTTCTTCGTGACAATAGTAGATTTGAGGCAATTTTCTTTCTTTAAATGTGCCCCCATTTTTACGCTTCCCTACAGCTATTTGTTTCCTTCTTTTTCTTTTTATAGTTCTTAACAAGATTAATTAGTAGGAAAAAATAATTGGAGTTTTAAACTCGCGTGCCTGTAAGAATGCAACTATAGTTACGTGTAGAAGAGAGAAAATCTGCTTACAGGCGCGTCGCGATAATTGAAGGCATCGATTTGTCGTTCCTTCTTGTCGAATAGTGATTTTAGAATGCAAATGGAAGGAAATTCGATGGTTTCATTGTTTACTCACCTTCTTCTCGGAAAGCGCACTCGAAACGCTTCCGTTCATTACGTAGGAAATGCATTCTTTATTGGTTTGAACGCTGTTCAAACACACTCGATCGTGCTTATTCCATTAATGTGGTTGACACTTTATAAAATATCCATTTTGCTGTAGTTACGTTTATACGTGAAAGAAAATAAAATGTTTGAAATTACAAGAGAAACTGGGAGATTTACGGTGACTACAAACAATATTTGTACATCGTTGCTTTTATTATTGTATTTATAGATTTAACTGCAATAAAAAAATGTTTTATTAAAAAGTAAGAGTATGCACAAAATCTTTTTGTAGCCATTATGTTTTTAAATAATTTTGATAATGGTTTAGAGAGCCTCTTTTTCATTTTAGAAGACATAGGTTGAAGTATGTACAAGTTTAATTTAATTATTTGTGTCGCGGATTAAATGATTTTACTGTCAGAGTTTCATCTAACTAGTTCACTGATTTATATTTCAATAGGATGGGAGGCTTCTTATATTAACGATATAAATTCACGTATATTTTTAGATTCGAATATAAACTCGAAAATGTACGTATATGAATTAGAATATGAAAACATGATATCAATAAAGTTTAGAATAAAGAAGTTAAAGAACTTGCTGAATGATTTCAATTCGACAATAACAATTATAAATATTGTTTCATTACTTTATTTTTATTAATTTAAATTGGTTATAATTTTTCTATCGATTAAAATTTTTAAAGTAATTGATAGACAATTTATTATTAAAGATTTACTCAGAAATGAATTTGACTTGTTATCAATCTGACATGTACAATGAAAATATAAAATCAGTTCTATTGAAATTTTGAAACATTGAACATTTTTCATATTTCTCGAGTTCCGAATTTTCAGATATGATACTGTTCCTTTGATTGAAATTACAACCTTCTAAATTTTGCTAATAATTGATAAACCTTTTTTCTATGTTACCGTTAGCTGTATAGGATTTGCGTTTTTCAAACTAATACGATAAACGAATCTAAAAGTTCACGAGGGAAAGTACGTTTGTTGAGGAGGGACGTGAAACGTGCGAGTTCCAGTTCATCGATTCGCGGAAATTGGGGATGTCCGAAATCGATAAAATCGTCGAACCACGCTTGAACTAGTGGTTACCATTAATTTTTACTTATTGATCGTTCGTTGAGTCCACTACGAACTGCGAAACTGTGATTGTTCGATGTTATAAAATGCAACGATAACTTAAGAAATTTTCAGCAAAATGTTATCAACAATTTTTGTGGTTACTTTTAAAGGACTATGAAATCGGATTATGAAATAGAATTGATTTTTAGAATTATTACATATTAATCTCATTTCGCGAAGTATGATTCATAAATTTACAGACTTTATGGCTTTATTATCTGCATAGATAGCCTATACTTTTTTACTTTTCTACTTTTCTACTTTAGCTTTTCTACCATAAAAGTCTTGAATGCTCAATCAGAAAACTAGGATACCAAAAAAACACATTCTTCAAACAATTTCCTCTTTAAATCTATGTCAAATAGACTTTCCTTTCGCGGAACATGATTTTAAACACCAATAGTCACCACACCTCTTTGTGGTTATTACAATATTCATGTATTTTGTATGAATAGCTTTTTATGATTACGGAGACTTCATTTACTGGAATGGCACATTATCCAGTGTCTGATTAAATGAACTTCTGCTGATAGAATCTACTTATCTGAACGTGAACTCTTATTATTTAAGTAAAATTACAGGTACTGGGGGAGTCAGTGAACTGCTTTTTCCCTGGCACGTTCAGATAAACGAAGTTCTATTAATGATATTTATTTTATATTATACAAAATATGCATTATATTATTATATAGCATATTATATTAGAATTATATATATATATAATACATATTTAACTGTTCTACTAAAACGAAGAAACTTTGAATTCATTACATTTGTTATAGCCCATGTGCTTTCATGAACATAAAACAAAATCATTTCAAAATTGTCGTAATTACACGAGGAAACTTTGCAATCTCTCGAAAATTTAAGTTCGAATTGCAGCTAAATATATCGAATAATCATCTGTGAGAAATCAATATTATCGATATTTACGAACAAATCTCTCATGGTCAAAATTATTCGTCAAATCTTTGAGAATACGTTGAATCTTTAAAGAAATGTCAAAACCTGATAATAACAAATAAGAGTTACAGTTTCTGTAATGGATTTACAAGCTTCGTCAGGAAACAACGAAATCGTTCGAGTGAGCAGTTCGAAACAATCGCCAGATTGTCACGGTAAATCCTGGCAAACTGTCGACTATAACGCGTGTACGTTTCGACAAAGGCTGACTGACGAGCCGGACCAGTTAGTAACAATGTTGTCTTTGAATTTCTACCATAAATCTGTGTTTACGGTCTCAAAGTAAATTTACGTTGCTGGATGATTCGGCAATTCGATCGGCCGAACTGTTCTGTGACAAGTGATTCGCAGAGTTGCAGTTAAGTGAATAGACATTGTTACCAAAATGCGCATCGAAAACAAGGATATGGGTTACAATGGGTTTATTCTCTCAGTCTCTGGATTAGGCACTTGCACTCTTAGATTTATGTTAAGATTAGTATAAAATCCGATTAGAATCGAAACAAATAGAATTGGAATTTATTTATGTTTACTACCGCAATGATTAACGTATTAATACATAAAGATCTATTTTAGTTTTTACATTTTGTATCGTTTGTCTAATATTTAAAACCATTGAATGATTTATTGATCAATTAACTCTACAATTCCTAGGGATGCAGTATAGAGGATGATCGACAAATTGAAAATTTAAAAATTAGAAAATTTTCTATACTTTACAATTCTTTTTTTTTTTTGTTCATTTATTATCTTTCTTTCTCTTTCTTAATGGTAATAATGGGGGAAAACGAGAAGGAAGAGTAATTGTTGAAAGCAGAAGTATCAATGATCAATTTAATTTCAAAAAATTAGGAAAATGATTGCGAAGGCATCTTCCTTTGAATATTGAGAACTCGTAATAGAATACATATGTAGTAAAATAATGAATGACACATGATTTTGTAATGGAAATCCAAATATAAGAACAAACTATCGCACGGAATTGTTGGTTTCATAATGCATAAAGTTTATAATGCATAATGCAAAAAGACACTTACCATTTTCATGAGTAGCCGCGTATAAATAGCTCAGGTGTTTATATATTATATGCAACGTGGATATACAGGTAATGCGTTCTAAGAAACGACGAGCTTAGGTGATACTATCGTGAATTCGGTTGAGTAACATACTTTCAAAGTGTTATTTAGAATTGACGAGTTTCCGCGTAACTGCTTAATAACTTGGGCATATGGAAAATTTTCAGGTTATTCAGGGTGTGAAAATGAAATTATTTAATTGGGATCTGGATCGAATCGGAAATGCAGGAGTACATAATGAAATTTCAAATTTCAGATTTCATGGTAAATCAGTGGCTGTGATTTTGGGTAAAAGAATTATGTCGCATTAGACACTTTATGTGATTTTTATCATGTAAATTTAGTTAAAGGTAATACTCTACATAAATTGGTTTAAAAGCAGTGGTTTAAAGCAATCAATTGCTTCGGTTCCATTTCTTTAATAGTGTTTGTAAAAATATTAATTTGCATAAATGCCCGCTATTTATTAGTATTATATCAGTAAAATTCGGAACCAATCTGAAAATTTATATAGAAATTACAAAATATTTATTGCAAACATATTTTTGGTGAAACATTAGTATATTAGTATAACATTATTAATGAAATTACGATGGCCTGATGTGGTTACAAAGGTAATGAAATTTCAAAATGCTTTGCGCAGGACGTAATATATTCATGCAAGGTTTCCGCGAATGTTCCAATACTTTCTACTGTGGGTAAAGTTGAATTACGTTCGTGTTGTTTTCAGATTACAGTTTTAGTCAAAATACTGTGCATTGATTTCTGTAGCAGGCATTCCTATAGAATCCATTACGAGTGATTTAACGAAGTTCGATTTAGATGTCTGCGATAACTCGATAGGCAAGGGAGTAGATTCAAATAATTTTCCTCCCTATATCCATGCAAAGACGTAGGCAAAATCCATTTGCATTTAATAGCGATGATAGAGTACTTACCATTCATCATGGCGAATTTCATCGGAATATTACATTACGAAACAAATATCCTCTTAAATTACTAAGAAAGTATGCGGTACTGTTCCATTAACTGGAACTGGAAAATTCTACTTAACAAGGGATTTATTGAAATTCTGCTGAGTTCTTATTCTCCGAGAATCGAACGTTTCTTATATAAGCAGTTTTCAATCTACTTATGAATCAATTTTTATTAATCAGCTTATTCATCAAATTTTGTATAACTATAAATTTTTGTTTTCCAATTTTTCATATACAGTAGCTTAAACAAGTATTCGAAAATTTATAGAAACTCTTTATGAATATATTACATGTATTACATAAAACATATTATTATGAAACGAATCTGGAAATGTGTAAGGAATTAACAAGATATTTATTACATATTTGAAAGTTCACAAGGATATAATATACACAAGGAATTCGTAAAAAATTTCTATGATATGTATCCAAATACTTTCATGAGCCACTGAGCCCATGAGAATATCTCCGAGTATACTGTCTTCATATATTCATGTACCAATATGTTCCGACAATCGATCGTCTCATTAATCGTTGTTTTGATAATATACATCACACTGTATTTTAAAATGAGCGATTTTTTTAAATACCTCATTCTGACAAAACGACGATAGACATTTAAATCTATCGTTCCATTAATCGGTGTTTTGACAATGTCAATGTAGATCCCATTATACTAGAAAATTAACGATCTTTTGGACACATCACTTTGACGAAACAACGACACACATTTTTTTACCAATACACGAATAATACCGATCATCCCGCCGGCCTAGCTGCCTGCCAAAGAGTTATAACGGCAGTCAATTTCGGGGACTGACAAGGTTATCAGTGGAAGCGTATCCGCGCGATTTTCCGCGACCT
This sequence comes from Bombus difficillimus, assembly GCA_014737525.1. NCBI lineage: Eukaryota > Metazoa > Arthropoda > Insecta > Hymenoptera > Apidae > Bombus > Bombus difficillimus. The sequence goes on along the minus strand of JACXIT010000226.1, from coordinate 1,679,346 downwards.
GTCTGCGGATAACCAGTGCTCGCCGCTATAAAACAAAATGATAAATCACTTTCGTTGGTGGTTACGTTCGTCAAAGACTTGCCACGAACGAAGGGAGTCAAGGAATCTCCCTATGTTTCCTGACAACTGGAAACTTAATTAATCACAAGAAAATCAACCAAGAGGTCTGGTGATTCCGGTGCGCAATTAGTGGTCTTAATAGACAGAGCGAGTAGAAAGAGAAAAGGAAAGGATCTGGACAATGGTAAATAGCAAAACACATTGTCGAAGGTAGCTTACTATGAAAAGAAAAAAGGAAAAAGAAGAAAAATTGGCTGAAAGAGAACGGTATGTGGTTAGAAAAAGAAGAGATTGTGTGACGAGGGATAACGATGTGTAACGATGTATAAAGAAGGGCATAAAGAGACTAGAAAAGGTGGGAAAGAAAGTGTTGTGGGACACGTGATGAGCAAACAAGGGGAAAGAGGATGAAAAACAAGTAATTCTCTGAGATAAAGTGCTAGAGATAAAGTTGAAGTGCTATTAACAGGTCTATTATAGTACGGGGAGTGTTTAGAGAATTAGAAAAAAAATTATCTTCTTCCGGAATGGACACGTGTGATTTCGAAAATATTTGTTACGGACATTGCGACAAGTTGTGTAACGCACAGTATGCAATTTTGTTCTAGCTATTAGTTTTCTCGAAATTATTGTGAGATTTTCTGTCAGGCTAAATTCCTTTCACTTTATAGTTTTGATTTTCAGATGTGTTCTCTTGTATTAAAATCTAATTCTGTGGAAACTTTATCACTGTCACTATAGTTCTAAATTATTAATTTAAATACTCTATATGTTTTAAATATTATATACTGATTAATACAATTTGGATATTAAATAATATATTGTACAATAAATTGCAAAATTACGTTTCCTACCATGCACGTACGTAAATTATATTTCATTTGAAAATTATTCCACGAATCCATTAGTTTTACCACTTTTAATTTTTCTTAACAGTTTTACTTTCCACAATTTGGAAACGTAGGTTTGTATAAAATGTACTTGCTTCAAGTTCCGGTAGGATGGTTTCATTCGGCCAAAGAAATTTTATCGGCGATAAATTCTGTTATTGCCAATGAGATTGCGCGTGTGTATATAAGTTCAATCTCCCCTTTTATAAAAAAAAAAGGAGAGAGATATGATAGAAATCGGGTCGACCGTGCACATTTTCAAGAGGCTACGAACGAAACGAGTGACATACGATTTGTGAAAGCGAATCATCAACGAGTAGATCGATCAAACAGCGGAGATGAAAGAGAGCAACGACGAAATTAAAAATTTATCGTTTATTAACGACATGCGATCACGTTGGAACACCAAGAATGGGATCTATATTAACCCTTTTTTTAATCGATAATCTTTTTACAAGTTTGCGTGCAATAAATGTTTACACAACGCTGCTTACTATTATCATTTGCTTGTAAACTATGTATTAGAATAGAGTAGTAATTACCAATCAAAAATTTGAAACTATTCCGTGTTTTATCCAACCTAAGAATTTAAAGAAATATTAACTTAATAAAACTTTATTATTTAATGATTAAAGAAATCTATAATCAAAGTTGATGGGAGTAAAGATTAATAATTTGTAATAGCTACGTGCCCCATCGAATCCTAAAATTAAAAAAAAACTATCGTCTTAAAATTCTGCCATTTTAGAGATGTTTAGTTAAAAATTTAACGAAATAAAGATAATTATTCTCAATATCTGTAGCACTAATCTTGAATAAATAATTAGTAAGAAATTCGAAAAGTTCGTGACTTAATTGCAAAACTACGTTTTTCATTTCATCGTGTTTCCAATATTCGTATCATTTCGACAGATTTAATTTCTGATACATCCTCATATTTACAAAAAACGTTTTCTGATCCTGTTTTGTCGTTTAGTTAATTTAAAGTATAAAATGACTGAAAAGTTAAAAGTGTATTCAAGTTTCAGAATATCTCTCGTAATTTGAACTTTTATCAAGGATGTAACTTTTCTGAGGGACGAACTGTACCGAAGAATAAAAGGTAGTCGATAAATTGGTTCGAATGATTACAAAGAACAGTATAAAAGAGCGGCCTCGTCGGGTCGAGGATTTTCAAAATGCGCTTTCAGTAGGTTACTTCATTGAACCATGTCTTTTTACATGGTTTCTACGTTTTAAACTGACAAATCATCTAAACTCTTTCAAGAGTAAGTTTATTGGGCCCGGAAAAGGATAATTACTCTTTTCATTGTACAGGTGTATTTACTTAGACTATATTTATATACAAATTGCAGTTGTTCGTGTATTTATGCGAAATTTAAGTATACTCGAATGTACATAATATACGTGATGAAATATATAAAATGTTGTAAGCACCGCTTGCAATTTTTAGAAGGTGATATAAACTTTTACTGAAGTTCATAAGAAATAAGATTTTATAAATTCTAAATCTTACTATAAAATATAAGTAATATTAGTAAATATAATAAAATTCAATTTCTATATAAAATTCTATTATTGTATTAAAATCCAAAGTCTTTCTCTCAATATAGAAGTCCTTTTTAAATCTAATTTCTAGTTTAGGAAGTAATACATCTAAAAATGAAGAATTTCCCAAGTAACAAAATAATTGTATAAGGTTTGACAATTACAAGCACCATTGGAATATGAATATCTATATAGAAATATTAAATGATGTAGATAATACCAAACAATATTTTGAAGTAACAATAGAAAAATAACGTTCACATGCGTTATCACTTAATCTTTATATCTTCTAGAATTATGTGTGAATGAACTACCTATATGTACTAGTCTTGCTTAAGAGATTAAATTGTTCTAATTTTCACGTAACAAACACTGTTGCTCGAGGAACGACGATCAACCTCATTCTCTTCCTAGGAAATTACCATTATTCTCTATTTTTAGTTGAACCGATTTCTTAATCCTTCTATTCTTCACTTCTGACTCGTTTCTTATTTTATTTATAAGTTACATGTATGTATCATTGTTCTATCGAACTATACGAACTGTTGTATTTTATTTCTTAAGAAAATTTAGTTGTCATATGAGGACAATTCCTTTTCAGTCGATATTTTCGATATATGGCTGTATAATAAAATGTTCCATAAACAGAACGTTGTGCGAATTTTGTTTCTTATTTATGAGTTAATTGGAACTATCGGAAGAAAACGGGACGAATAATGAAACGTATCCAACGTGGATGAAAATGCCAAGAACGTTCGTAATAAAACCAAACGCCGTTGAACGTGAAAAGAATCCTAAAGCTAATTATTGAAAATATCTCTAGAAGTCAGCTACGTAGTCCGAAAACGTTCGACGACGAAAAAGAGAATATTCGATAGCTAACAATGTGAATTACGTTATGACAAGCATCGTCAGTGTAGAACGCAACTGAACGGAACTTCTGTTCTTAAATATGGTAATCAAAGTACGGTTTAATTGAGGCAAGCGTATAGTTTATACAGCGGTACTCGTGTAACGCAACTGACTCTGTATATGCTTTGAATAATAATACATGTATTTCGGTGGTGAATTTCGTCTCGTACCTGTAATTTTCCGAACAGAATTGTGAAGTGTTTGTTAATACCTCTCGCGTTGATTTCTATTTGTGTGACTTGTTAGTGAAAATTAAATATGGAATAGGTATGATGGAATATTACAGTTGCGCTCGAAATATATTTCGTTACGAATACAATTTGTCTTCGTTAAAGTGAAACCATAATTTTTCTCATATAACATCGAATATGTTTCGACGTCATAAATCGAGGAATTAAAGTCAATGATAAAAAAAAAAAATTTGAAAAAAGAACAAAATTATTCTACGTAGAAATATTTCAAAATATTCCTATTAGCTGATCCAAAATGAAAATAATGATAAAAATTAGTAGAAATGATCAATATTTGTTGTTTAGCAGTAAGTAGAAGTTTTGGCTGGTTAAAGGAAATAAAGTTTGGTTTCCCCTAGTTGATCGATTTACGTCGATACAGCACATGTGGTTTGGACACTTGAAGTTTATAAATTGTCTTTCGTCCTGTACAATAATCTCAATAAATTTCATAAACATTTTATTTTTATTTGGATCCATATCAGGTATTGCACGGAATTTAATGTGATATGGCAGTGAGGCTTCGTTAATTGAATTTCTGTCGGTCGCCGTAATCGAGTAACATCCCCAAGTAATTTCTTCCCTCGAGGAGAAACCTACATTTGTCACGGCTCTGGGCTACAATAATCGTCTTCATGGTTCCTGAATCTAATTATATCGCTAATGAATGAAAAGCTGCTTTTGTGGTCGAGTAAATTGAGGTACGGGGAGACATAAGATCGTGGTACCGTCATTTACTGATGGTCTGACCCCGGCACAACGACTCGGCAATTATTAAAACTGTCGAGATTTTACACTTTTCTACGGGAATTATTTTAAGCAAACTTCTTTGTCGAATTATGCTCAGAAATTGTCAAAAGAATATTATTACGAAATTTGCTTTGAAGGATACATATTCGTGTAAGTCACGAGTTATCATTTCTGAAATTTGAAAGAAAAGTAATTAGTGTCAGAGTAGTACGAATATTTTATTATTTGTTTCTCGTGGAAGATATAACATTATACAGTCAGTCACGAAAATCGGCATACACTCATCGAATTTTGTATACCTGACTTACCACAGAAACTAAACATGTATTTTGTCACAAAATTATTTATACTCACGCATTAATACAATAATTATTAATGTATTTAGGCTTACGAGGCTTACAAAGATCTTGGGATAAAATTATATTAGAAGTTACAAAACATTTAACTTCTTCAAGATATATGTAATATAAAGCCTATTATTTTTATAACTTCATATAGATATATCAGATGTATGTAATTTTTATATCATTATGTTTTATATTTTTAATTACTTTTTTCTTAATAAAGTGAAGGTGAATAAGTTATGGTACATATTAGTATGTACCGTAATGCATCAAAAAGATTCATAGAGCCAACATTTTTACTATAATATCTTATATTCAATTGGGCATATGTAGACTTTTATAACTGTATGTAAATAACCCTCCCTTAATTTAATTATTTCTATACCAGAAAAATCAATATATACTTAATTACAAAAGTGCTATTAAATTAAACGATTATAAAAACTTCTAAAAATGAAGAAAGAATTAAACAGTTTAAAAAAAAAACTATGTTTTAGTCTTTTAGCAAAATATAAAGGCTCGGAGGTCTTCGGATTTGAGATTGAACCGTGACGAAACGAGCAGTTTCAAGAAATTCATTCGGGGGATCGCTGCTTTTCAATCTGCTTAGCCCGAAAGTTCATCAAATCACGATCTTCCTCAAACCACCATCAAAATGCCGGTTTAATCGTTCCTTTGCACTGTAGCTCCTTTAAGCTCGACTTGCAGCGTTCGCGCGCTTTCAATCCGATGAATCGCCTGATATCCACATTTCTTTGATTGAATTCGTAACTTGCACGATTTTTCAACTTTTTCAAAGAATTCTGCTCTTCTCCTTCGTCTCTTCTTCTTATTTTTCATAAATAATAACCACATAATAACAAACTGTAACTGAGAAATGAGAGAAGGTATATTTCGCGTAACGAGAAACACAATATGAAAGGCATTTTAAAAAAACGGAGTCTTACTGATATACTTAAATTTCTGTGATAGTTGTGATTAGTTCCCTGAGAAAAATTTTAATTCATTGCTTTCTGATATCGCATCACGCTTGCGGCATAGAATGGTGCGAATAATAAAAACGGGGAGAGAATTCGTACATATATGCATTTCAAATTCGAAAGAGCTCAAATTTTGTATCCTAATAAATGAATGAATCATTAAATATGGTTTATAACAGAATATAAATTTATATTTATTTAAATCTATATCAGGATATAAATTACATATGATGTTCCCACTATTTTTATCTACTGCAATGTCGAAAGATGGAGGAAGATAACAACACTGAGAATGTCGATGACGCATATATGTGTATGTAAAACAGAAGAAAACAGTCAGGAGTTCACAGGAGAAAGTGTATACAGCGGAATCATCGCCTAATTTTTCATACTTGTTTTTAATAAATATAACAATAATATAAAATATAACGAGGAACTTGAAGCTGAAATCTACAGATTATATCTGACTATTCAATAATTTTTGTTATGAGAAATTAATCGTGCTTTTCAATTTTCATTTTCCGATCTCGCTCTAATTCAGAAACCATGCATATTACAATAAGACTTTTTTACATTTTCCTCAAAGCTAACAAATGTTTTAATAATAATTTAATAGTATATATTTAATAATTTATAACAATTAAATGAAAACCATAAACATTATTGTAATTTTGATTTGCTATACATTTCACATGTCCGTTCCATCGGTCCTAAGATCCATCACCTTTTTAGCTCTAGTCAATCAGTTCGTCGCTATTCGATTTTGCTGACAAATTAAATTTCGAAATTCCAGACAAAAAGCTGACGCTGTAAACGACACGTCATTCGCTTTCAGGGCGCAAAGTTGCACGCCCAAGTTCTTAATTAGAACCTGTCTCTGACGACAGTAGCCAACAACGTAATCGTGACGCACTACTTTTCCCTTGTCACATTTCCTTTCTTCCTTTCCCAATCAATCATGGAATATAGAAAGTAAAAACGTGTTTATTGATCTATGGATATTTATGTAAATTCATATTCTTAGAAAAACAGGATTTAGACAGAGATTTGTATCAGTTCCTAAATAATATAAAGAATAATCATCTTGATTAAGTAAGAAACTCATTGTGCAAATTTATATTTTTGTAAACAATACTAAAGAAATAGATTTATTTCTAATTAAAATAAAATTCTAAAATCCTAAATATTCTAAATATTGCGTTAAATAAATATCGTATTTAAAATATTATAATTATGTTGAAAATTAAATGAATTATATTTAAAAATTAAGAATATTAGAATTGAAAGTTCCAAACGTTATAAAGAATACTGTACTTTGAATATTTTATACATTTTTCGGATCGTATGCATTCTCACCTATTATTCTACATCTTTAAATTTTCCATAAATGTATAAAAGTTCGCAGTCTAGTGATCAAAGATTCGCTTTACTGACGTAAACGGACGGTTCTTTAATCCTCAGATGGTGAAACTATCCGGAAGAAATTCCGCAGCATCGATTTTTACGCGGTAAAGAATAGCCTGTTGATGCTAGTGGAATTTGTCTACGGAATTTCTGCCTTGCTTCTCCGTCCAACCTAAAAGAAAGATAAGAATTACTGAATCGTGGATGTATCACAAGATTCATTTATACATATAACATCGCTTAATATTCGACAAATACTTAGGGTAATGTTCTTCAAATTCGGCGGAATTAATTATATTTGAATAATGAACATATTTGTTTAGGTGTAACTAATATTAGTCTATCATTAATTTGTCAAAATATTTTAAGAATGGAAATAGAGAGACTGACTTGATGATGTTTTATGTATTTCGTAACTAATAGATTTTTTTTTAATACTTTATCGAATAAACAGCTATTTGTTTTTAGTATTACAATAGTTCGGCAACTAAAGGCTTTGTTTTTCTCATATTAAGCGATTGAGATATGGAATGTTCAAAGAAAGTTGATAGGAACAATTAATTCCTTCTTTATGGCACGATAATTGGTACGTACACAATCAACTTTGAAACTATTGTTTGAATTGACGTTTTATTTAGCTGACGAACGATAGAAATATTGGATCAAAAATGGTGAATCCCTGTGAAAAGTAGTCGATTCCAACGAGTGTCTATTATTGGACATTGTGTGTTCAGTTGTACGGCGAGATGGTTGAAATGTTTCGGTGGAAAAGTCAGGAAACAACTAGTCATGTTTCGAAATTGACTGGTCCCGAGATTGAAACCACAGACAGTGCACGTGCGATACAATTTCTTCTTTTTTCATCATACTTTCTACAAACAAGATATTTTAATGAATCTTTCTACGTAGAATATTCGGAAATGTCAGATTAATTACCCGTTTCATCGATTAATTTTTCTTGCATAAAATTATTAAAAATGAAATTGGAACACAATAAATTATTATTGAAATGTATAAGTTAATTCCATTTTTAATCGAAGTGTATTTTCCTAAAATGTACAATATTTATATTTAGTTAAAAAGTATTTTACGAATTTCTCAACTTCTAGAGTGCGTATATAGTAATATGTTTTAATGTTTAAAAGCATTTGCTTCGTCTGTGTTCAATTATTTCTACCATTCTCTTAAACTAATCAATATATGTCTACTATTTTACCAGGAGTATGATTATAAAATAACTTTTGTATCCATTTTGCAATATTTGACAGTATTGTTCACATTTCATGTTATTCTTTTCTTTGCACTGTTGGAATAACGAATCGATGAACAATAATAACACAGAAATGTAGTTAATGCACTCAATTTATATTTCAAAAAAGAAAGGTGAATGAATTTTATTAATTTACAAAATAATATAATCAAGATATTATCACTTCTGTGTACCACTTTTCTTCTGAATTTCTAAATCATTGTCACTATTTTACGTGATCTTTTTTCTCACAAAAATTTTTAGGTTTCCATATATAACAACGAAGAGGCAAAATTATATATCTTTCAAACAAAAATACATATCAGAATCCCAATATAACTGGCGTAATATCGTCATGAATACACGGTGACCCACATAAAAGGTTACAAACTACTTTGTCCTGGAAACTGCTAAAGATAACGGCAAAATCCCTTCTTTCGAAATTTTAGGGTTAGCTTTATGTAACTTGCATAAAATCGCGACCATTCAGTCGGCTCACATTTCCATATAAAATAGACGTATAAAACGCGTTAAGAAACCCGACGAATTCTCGAAAACGTTTGTCAAAGATACTCGTTGCCGGTTTTCTACATTTTACCCCAATTTCAAGGAAATTATATTTATACGCGTTCACCTACAATGATTCCTCGAAGTATTCCTACACTGACCGATCCATTTTAGAAACATATTATGTGTATAATCGGATGTCATTATGGAGTAAATAAAATTTCAAAACGTTTTACATTGATGAATCACTACTCAAATATTGTATGTCTACTTTTAGCGTTTTCGTGATAAGAAATTCCAAAAATTCAGTGATATTGTATAAATAAATAAATGATGTTTGCGTCCTATTTATCTTCATCAGAGCTATTATAAAACTTTTTGCAAATTGTACATTGATCCTTTTTAGGAACATAAAATGATAAACGTGGATCATGCTTCTTAAAAATACGTCTATATGTATTAAATACAATAAATAAAAATATTATTTTTGGCAAATTCATATTCACTTCATTGAAGTAAATATAAATGTAATTTTTATACAGCATAAAGAAACAGTCAAGAACTACGTGTTGCATGTAAAAACTCAAATTTTGCAAACGATGGATATACAATATTTGTACAATAAGTCATCGATAGGCGCAATATACGAATAAAAGATAAAAGTTTAGTATGGCAAGTGTACAAATAGTTTTGTGAACCACCCTAAATAGTTTATGTATGACTCCTTGTATTCTACAGAAGTAACTGAAACGACAGTGCAAGCACGTGAAAACACTCGCGCTCTCGTTGCTGTAAAATGACTACTAATTTCTCAGCCGAGGGATCATCAATTCATGAAGCAGAGCAGACGTAATTTCACCCGTTCATTAATTCTACAAGCCGCGTTCATATTGTTCGATTCACGCCACGTAATAACTAGGGGCTCTCGAAAACAATCGAAAACGAGCGTCGAGTTGATAATGTTCCGACGAGTAAATTCGCATGAAACCACCACGATCGCCATAGGAATGGAAATGCCGTAAATAACAACGCGTCTTGATTGTTTCGCCAAGACAAACCTTCATTTATATCTAGCCAGTTAATTTCATGGCTGCCGCAATGAAACGTCAAATAAACAACAGATGGGTTCTCGGTACACCAAGAAACAATAATTAAGATTGCAAATTAAATTTGAAGTAATACATGCTTGTACAGTCGTACACGAAAGTATTTGAACTTTTACCACAGAAAACTTTGTAGAAGAATAGAAAATGTATATAAAAATTACGAGATATTTATTACAGACACGGATTTAGTAAAAAATTAGTATACGCCATCAATAGCCATCTTGAGCATACAATAAGTGTTAAACATGGTCCTATTGAGCATTGAAGTTTGTCAATATAGTGGATAATTGATTGTTTAAAGCTTAAATAACTTTGTGATCTCTGCGACTCATATTCTTGTACTAAATATCTTGTAATTTCTACATTATATTCTCACATTTGTTTCAAGCTTTGTCAATATAATTGTGACATTCGTATCTCATTACAGTGCTAACGAAATTTCAAAATGGTTCATATAACACACAACATATCCATAAAAGGTGTCTCCAAATGCTTAAATACTTTTACGAGGGTATGTATTATATTGGCAGATTGTTATCAGTCTTTCCGCATTTGAAACCCGCATTATCCATGTGCTAGCGGCTGGCATATCGTTAAATGGCGTAGATTCTGTAAATAGGAGCATTTATAGAAAATGTTGGCAGGAGAATTGCGAATGTGCATTTATCTCGAATGCTGACATTTCTGTGTTACGTCGATTTAGGTTTGTTTGCTCGTGTATTTTAGATGAACTAGTTCATATCGCTCAGGAACTGTTAAATATTATGTCGACTTTCCCTCGGTTATAACTTTTATTTTAATACTCTCATTTTTCGAAAAGATCATGCAAGTCTCTCATAGAGTGATTTTTTAGTAGTTTCTGACAATAGTATTTCATGATGATATATATTATGACAGTAATAATAATTCATGTTAATTCAGTAGTATTAAATTCCCCATAACAATTGTTGTTACAATTTACAATTTTTATAATTCTCACGAATTTATCTTTTTAATGCGAAAATTAAATATTTTGTCGAATACCTCGTCTTCTAATTTCTAGTTTAATTTCATTATGTTCGTAGCAAAGTCATATTATGATATTTTACAGGAAGATCCCCTAATAGTGTCGTAATAATATTTCAAGATAATCCGCCGAAATAATGCCTCAAGATAATAATAAACGACGGTATTTCGTAGGAATATTCTATTACAATAATTTATAATAATTTGTACAATCGTATCCTAGAATAATGTTTCACAATATTATTCAACGTGAGTAATTCGTGTCACGTCTTTCATGTTAAATGATTCCATGAATTTCCAAATGCACTTGGGAGAACTTAGTGGCGTGAGAGCCACTTTGTCAATTCACAATAGTGTAACGATGAATAATTCAATATTTTTTGTTCTCAATATTTTTCACATCGTTTCATTTACAAGTGTGTTGTTTTATCGCAAACTGATTTTTATTTTTAGTATATGTTGCATGAACTCTGTCAAATTTAGAAATGATTTACGAAGCTGGAAGAATGTGAAAAAAATTGTAAAGGAAAAGAAAGAAAGTAACAAATTTATAAAGAAGAAGAATTGATGAAAGTACGCGTGGAATAATTGTTTATTTTATTAAAATCAATAGCATTTTTAGATTTCTAGAAATTTCAAACGAACTCCTTTTTTTATGATTTTTAATTTTTCATCTGAATTGAAAGTTTTTATTATATTATTAATAAGATATTATGCTAATATTAAGAATTACTTATATTGACGCAATACACAATAAATATTTCGTATGTAACGGGAGTAACGATAGTTAAATAAATTGACATGTGAATATTTCATGCATATTTATTTATCTTGTTTTTTTTGGAGTAGGTTGCTGACATGTTCGTTGTTATACCAACGAGCGGGTGTGGGTGGAATATGGCATTTTTCCACAACACGATCCTCGAAAAATTTGTTTGCAAACATTTTTTCGATTCTCCAGCTCGGCAACAAGAACAATACGAATGCGACAAATTAGAATCTCGTTTTACAAGGTATCCAATATGAGCCGCACGTATCACGAGATATTAAAACAAAAAATCAGAACAAAAATTGCGAAGTGAAAGAAATTGCTACAAAAGCATTTTTTCATTCAACTCGATATTTCCTTTTATTTCTAGGTTAATACAATTTCAGATTTTAGTTTAAACGAACGAGTATTAATTATCGGCTTTGTAAATTAAACATAAGCTATTAGAAAAAATATGATCCTATATATTTTCCTTAATATATTTTATATAAAATAATGTTGCTAATATAATGAATGTTCCCTGGCGTAGAATTTGGTCATAGTTGCACAATCAAGTTCTTTCATCGAAATTTTCTAGCAGCTGCAGTGAGAAAGTTTGCCTTCTACCACCTGTTGGTAATGACTCAAGACCTTACAACTTTAGTTCGCAAGAACATCGTTCGTGCTGACACTCAACTTGATACCATATACTAAGGTTATACTCTACAATTTTAGAAGAATTCTAATACAAATTCCTTATTCAAATTCCTCTTACAGGATGTATTTTCTTTTCTCAAATATCAATCTATCAAGATCAAGGCAAATATGACTATAAATTCTTCCATATTAAACTATTATATTTTCAAATTAAATTTATATTATATTTTACATATAAAATAGAAAATAGTTTCCTATAAACTAAAGATGTATTAAGTACAAATTTCTCATTCAATTCCCCATAAAAAATTTTATCTTTCATTGTAATATTGAATTTAAAAAGAAAATTAGTGTAACAGCGCAATAATTTCTTGTGAAACAAAAACACGTACATTCCAAGGATAGATGGTGCTCTAAATAATGAGTCACACTTGTCATCGAGGAAAGTGACGATTCCTCTGTGGCGGAAAAATGCCAGAAACACTGGTCATTGTGGCTCCCCCTTTTTCCACCCTTGGCACACAGCCACTTACGCAACTGTATGCCATAAATCCAAAAGTTACTGCTTTTTCTTTGCACGAATGCTACGAACCAAATCTAAAGAATAACATTTGTTCGCGTTGTCACATTGACTATGCGCGCAACATCTATGACAACGATTATTATTCTCGTTTTTCACCAGTTTTATTCTATTCATTATTTGAACACCTTTCATCCCCCCCCCCTTTTTGTACAGAGAAATATCTCAACTAACAAAGAAATAATTGAATTACTTTCTTAGAAAAATTATTAAATTATGTGGTAACAAGTTTTACCACTTTCTTAGAAAAAGGTAAATATATTTCTATGCAAAACGAGGATCGAAAAGGATTGCGAACCACAAGTAAAATTACGCGGTAGCAAGTTTCATCACTATTTGCTTGTAAAAATCGAGCCCAAGGATTACTGAGTAATCTTCTTAAGCTTCAATTCGTCTGTTTTAAATTTCAAGCTGCGCGAGGACAATTCCATTTCTGTCTTATAAATCTTACGACCATCGTGTTCACGTTTGTGAGTTTATTCGAATAATTAATTAGAGCGTTTGTTCAAACTTTTTTCTCACGTACCAACTTCGATTCTTTTTTATCGCGATTGCCGCGTAAATTTTAATTGGAACCGCTGCTACATTTTCTATCTTTATTGACAATCTATCGGAGCTTTCGATCGAAAAATTTTGTATCGAGAATTTATTATACAGTGATCATATTACTGCGATTAAATTAAAAAGTACATATTTTATGATTTAACACTTTTAATAATTTGTGAATTTTTAAACTTATAATATATTATTAAAAATATAAAGATACATTTTGTAATATAGAGAGATTAATTTTAATGCATAATCAATTTCAATTCTGTTTCAATTTCAATTCTGTTCTGTTATGTTCAAGTTCCAAATAAATAATAATTTCATAACGATCATAATCACTTGTTATAATAAGTTGTAATAAAAGATATAGAAATCTTTTCTTAATTCTCGTCTTACAAAGAAACTTAAATCGTTGATCGTCATTTTTTTATTTTAAGCGTTTCCATTAAGTAGGATTCGATAAGTTTCCTCATTGAGGAAAACGCAAAAAAAGAAATTTAGTAGAAATAAGAGCTACATGCTGTAACAGTCTGCATCGACCAATGTAATAGAAAGACTTTATGGCACGAACAGGAATACGTTCAAATCGGTTTCCTATAATAAGAGTTTCAGATTGGATGAAAAGTGCGCACTAATTTCAGTCCTATAAGGAACCAACTTTCGCAAAGTTTAATTGATCTTACCAAAGAATATGATTTAATTGAATGAAAAGTTTTTGCGTTTTTATTATATCAAATACAGAATTGATTATATTGATATCATAATCAGTAATATAATCTACACATGTTAGTATGTATTACTATCTCACAAATAAATTTTACGGAATTACCAACCAGTAAAATAATTTGGAAAATCAATATTCACTTCTTTATAATCTCTCAATTCTTTTCGATTTATAAAATTTTGTAACAATTTGAACAAATAGTAATCACACGGTGTTTCATTCAGTGAGTATGAAGAAAGTTGCTTATAATTTCTTCATTTAATATATCTATTCTTTTTCCATGTGGATTTTCCCATTTACTTATGAACAGAAAGAAACATAATTGCAGCTGTAATCACAGTAGAATATATGAATTAAAAAGAAAGCAAAGAAGTAGGAAATGGAAAAATTTGTCATTCAACTCAATATAAGATAATAATCAAGAAAAATGTTTTGTTCTTTGATTTTCTAATTAAGAAAAATATTCGTATATTTCTTGCAATAAATTAAGTTTTATATAAGCTTCGTATATCTTTTGAATCTTTGAAAACGAAAGGATATAGAATACGCTTATTTCACAAAATTGTTATTATCAGAATGCACTTACCGATAATGAAGAGTTTCCTCCATCGTCAGAATTCTTAATACGTCTAACGTTCGCGAACCGCAAAGGTAGCAGAGATTCATTTGGGGCTCGGAAAAATTGCTCTCTTGGTAATTGCAGGGTCGTTGCGCAGAATGTAAGACGTTAAAACCGGAATTACTCTCTACTTGTACTTACAGCGACAAAAGTCTCGTTCCGTGACGCAATAAAGGAACCTCCATCACTTTTTAGAACTGAAGAACGCTGATGTTTTTGATCTGGAACAGAATGAATCGTAAAATTATTTCCAATTATTCCACAAATGTTCCCTAATGTATAATTCTTTCATTCATTAAACATTTATTATAAAATTACGCAAATTATCCAGAATAGAAAAGATGTTCCTATACAATATTACAATGAAATTCAACTGAAAATGATAGAGTACAATGAAAACAAATCAGAAGATTATTTAATTAAATGATCGAACTACCTTATGTTCTCAAACAAAGAAATGATATTTACATGATGAAATAGTTTCTGATATGAGCAGTAGTTATATAAAATTTTTAATAAATGAAATTAAATTAAGATTGCTATTACATGGAAGAAACATACAGAAAAATAAATTAAGAGAATTAGGATTTATCTGGAATCGTATTTGATTGAATATTGAGGGAGGAATGAATGTTTTAATGACATTTAATGAGACTTTTGTTGCTTTGTCAGAAACCTTCTGAAACATTTGACTTCTCTCGCGATTCTAAAATTTTCAAATTACAAATTAATACATCATAATAAACATTTCCTTCTTTTATGAAATTACTAGTTAACAAGAATTTTCACATTCTTCTCAAATTGAAGTGTTTTATCAACTAAAAATTTCACGGTACATTTTTGTTTAGTAGGAGTGCTTGCAACGAGTAGAATATTTCACCTATGAAATTAGGGTAACTTGAGACTGTCATTGTGTCAACCTAGTTTTCCATTGGTGATTTTAATTAAACTTTTAATGTTCAAAAGGCATCACATTTATGCAAAATATATTCTGATCTCTTTCCCATAAAAGAATCTCAATTATATCTTTCACAGAAATCGAATTAATTATCTTCCCCGTTTTGCTCGTCGAAAGTGAAGTATAATCAATCTTGAAGTGAAATTCGTTTTGATTCGGAATGAAATAGAAAGATTCTGGATAGACTTTCTCGCTAAACTTCTTACTGTATGCAGAGAGAAAGGAATCAACGGTAGAAATGACTTCTTATGCGTATCAGTAATTAATCAAATCCTTTAAAAACATTCGTCCTTGCTAGAAAAATATTTGGACTTGTAAATCATTGGTTGATGGTTGTGTATGGAATAAAATAAATCTCGAATCGGGATTAAATCCTGAAGTTAAATAAAAGAAATCAACAATTTATAAAATTATTCACAAGGTCAAATTACTGGAGTAAATTACATTTATGAAATGTAAAACTACACTGTGCAATGTTAAAAGTATATTGTACGTATATATAAGATATTTCAGATCAAGAAAAAATTTTGATGAATTCATGGATTTCTATAATAATTTTACGTCATAGAAAATTTAATGAAAGCATAAAATAAATGACTTATGTTCAGTATGTGTTCGGCTTAGACTTTATATTATTTATTAAATAAAATTATAATGGGTTATTATGTTAACAATATTATTATTGACCGGTCATTGCAAGAAGAAAAACAAGATCAACGCCGTGAGATAAATTTTACAATAAAATCTAGAACAAATATTTAATTTACGAGGTGATATAATTCTAACCAAGATTTATACGGCTAATTTTCAGCGACGCAGAGCATCACACGAGGAGAACACAATGATTTATCTAATGGAAAGTAGACTATTATCACGGACAGTGCACTTCGTGCTATTATAACTCATCCACGAAAAATCCACGTATATATGAACGATAGTTCATTGATTCAGAAGGTTCTTTACCTTAACAAGACCTTTTTCCATTTCGATAAAAAATTTCAAGGTATAATAAAAGAACGTGCTTTATTTTACTACCTACCCAGATCTATCTAGAAAAACCACTAACTTTATACAACCAATACATCACAGTTCCTCGTTAAATTTTAATCCCTAATTAGTCAGAATCTCGAAACAAGACATGGCAAAGAATATAAAGAAATTGCTGAATACTGAAATAGTATCATAGAAATTAAGATTACAGGAGGAAGCTATGATACGTCCAATTTTATGTTTTTTTTTATTTTGATGTTATTAAATAATTGGAAGGGTGTGTTTTAATATATTATTACATAAACACATATTATATAAACTAATATATAATATACTAATATATAAACGAATAATTTTCAATACATTATTTTAACCATTAAATAACATCAAAGTAGAAAAATTAACAAATTTGTTTATCATATTTTTCTACTGTCATTTTCATTTGTATGATACTATTTGGTACAAGTATTTCAGCAATAGATGATAAATTCATCAAGTCTTACGAAAAAAGACTAATGTTATATCTAATATGTAAAGTATGATGATTAATACTTTTGAAATCAATATTTTTCGAGATAGTTCAGATCAATACTTTTAATGTAAATATTTCCAAGAGAATCCCACAATTAAATTTAATAAAAAGACAGTTAATATGCGATCGACAAGGTATTGGATTTCAGAAAATTGTGACTTACCATATCTTCCCTCTGTGATCTTCGAATATGACATAAAATATTGACAGCGAAATAAAACATCGAAATAAAATCAGACTACATCGTCAGCGAAATTACAACCCTTACAATCCACTTTCCTAAGACAGCCCCTCTTTCAGCTATCCTATATTCGTCAATAAAAATCGACATAAAATAAGATATTTTCTCAAAAACGGATTTAAATTTCGTCCACGGAATCGTAGCACTTGCACAACGCTAAATTTCATCCATTCGCCAAGATGAAGGCCTTGTAACCTAAGAAAGATTGCTTCAAAAAGCATTCAAGGAAGAATGGCTGCCACGTACAGGTGAGTCAAGAATTCTATACTACAATGGAGAGGTTACAATTCCATTTTTCAAAGGCTCAAGAGAAACACTCGGAAGTCCGTTACCGCGTCTACATTCGAAACTCGAACGACGTGGTACGTTTCATCCCCTGGAGACTCGCCAATTTCCATTTTTCCCTTACTTGCATGCGGAGCTTATCTCGATTCTTCGAAGATAATTGCGATTCGAAAATCTCCTCCTAAGTAATCTTCGCCAGTATAATTGAAAGAAACGAGTCCTGTTTTGTTAAGAATGTCGAATTCCTACAATTAAACCTTCGATAGATGGAAATGCTTCTCCTTCATTTTTTAATTTTCTTTCCGGAACTGTTATTTGGGAAAGAAATAGCAAATTACAGAAGTGGTAAAGAAGTTTTTACGGAGCAATCATATGCAACAAGTTTGCAGGTGTTTCGAGAGTGTAACTAAAGAGGGTTGCTATTAACCGTTTATTGGCAGTTTACCAATTATTCTTTCTCAATAACCGATTATATTGCCGAGAAGGAGAAGTTTAATGCTTGAATGAGAATCTTGAAAATTAAGTCGCTTGAAAAATAAAGGATCGCACACTTCGAGTTTTTGTTGATTGAGTATTATGAATTAATATCGCCAGAATTAATTATTTCGAAAATTGTATAATTGAAAGAAGAAATATTATAAGAATTGAATTTTTATGATATTACAATGATTTGATAATCAATGTCTAAAAAGTTAATTACGCCAAAATTTCTATTCTATTTTAATTCTAATGATCCTATTCTAATATTAATTATTACTTCAAAATAACTTTACAAAATACGAATCGAGGGGAAGACCATTCGTAAAATTACAAATTTCATGTAAGAAACATGGACGTATTCCTTCGCCAAAGGTTGAAGAAGGAATGATTGACAGTTTCTGTCATTTCGAACGATCTTTGTAGGAGCTAATAATATCACCCGACACGAAGAATCTGTTTGCTTTTGAAGTTTTATACATTATCGACTCTGAATATAAAACATTTATTTTTTCTTTTAGAATTAACAATTAATTTATAGTATTTCTATCTTCTATATTTATTAATTGTTCATTAGTGGCATTTTTTTACGTTCCACAACTGATTTCGTACGAAACGTCTATCCTTGTGTCATAAAAGTACGTAGTCTCATACAATTAAACAATATCCTGAATGTAAAAGCACCTCTAGCGTAAAACGAATTTGTACTTCCACCTGGAAAAGGATACTACATTTTAAACTAAATTATGATAACACAAGATTTCCTTTGTAATTAATTAAACAGAAAAATAACTTTTCTTTAGAGGAAAATTATACTTAAAACTAATATTTCGAATTTTCTATTTTCATTTGTTCTATGAAGAGAATTAAAACGAGCCTCGATAAGCAATCGGATGTTCGTTATAATTTTCCTGTTAGAAATGGCAACATCGGAAAACTTCTTTTCATCAACTTACATTCTGGATTGGTGTTATTTAAAAATTTTACCCTATACTACACTGTTTTAACGAATAAACCCACATTACACGATACGCAAAATATGATACGTATATTTTACATTAAAAATTCCCATTTCTGCATATGACATTCGGGTGTTATTCATCTTTTTACCAATTACAGTCAAATTAGCTGCAAAGATTGGGAAGCAGAAATAAATACGATATTGAAAAATTATCATTACTTAATTGCTTTCAGAATTATATATGTACATTTGTACAAAATTCACAGATAATTTTATCTACTATTACTAATTTTATCTTGCAGTAGATGTTATTCAGAAATTTAACAAGTTAGATAGAAAAAATAGTTATGATTTTCATTATTATGCAAAATATATTCTCTCTCTCTCTCTCTCTCTCTCTCTCTCTCTCTTTTCGTCTAAATAATAATGATTTTAATTATTATGAAAAATATTTCTTTTAATTTTCTTTCGTGTACATTTTCATTTCTTTGTTGATTAATCATTTCCTTTATTAATTGTTCCATTTGTACTTTCTTTGATTATGAATTTTTCCTGTATTAACTTTCAATCATCGAAATAAATTTTGATTTTCGAATTTTCTTCCCCATGAATGATAAATAAATTTAACTTTATGTCTATTACTTAAATAACATAAAAATTTCGTCGGAAATTTATGTAAAAAAAAGAACTGCAATCGAGTCAGTGAATCAATAAATGAGAAAATTACGACGGTTGAAAGTGCAGCAATGCATCGACGATTACGTCCCCAATGAAGTTAGATACAAAGAGATGCAAATGACGCTTGATACCGGAAAGCAATTTGGATATATGATACAAAGCTGGTGGGCGCTGTAAGTGAATTTCCAGCCATATACCAAAAAGCCTCTGTTTCGTGCAAAACCTAAACCTTTTAAATAAAATTCCTTAGGGTCAAACGACTCAAAATTTTCACACTCTTCAAGATTATTTCTTTATATTCAATGCATAAGCATACATATATACGTACAGTGAGAGATCAAATTGTTATGATCATTTCTATGATCTAAAATTTTAAATGATTTATACAAATTTTTTTACCAACTGTAGGAAACTTTACAAATTACACAAGTGTAATCTTCGAAATACTTAAACACGACACGACGTTTAAAAATATTCTACAGAATGAAAGATTTAAGCTTTAATGTAATCTACGTACCGTCAAAATGCAATTTTGGATTGAACACTAATAAATAGTTGACAAAATATCATCCACAATATCATCGAAAATAAAAATTTATTCTCAGATGCAAAGATACACCACAAAATTGAAAATTGTGGAAAACACCAAGGCACGTAGGCGATCTTTAGTCTCTTGGACTATATTCCTTTAGCCCGGCCATTGGATAACCTAATCACCGATTTCGAACGTCGTACACGGCGAAGATCATCTACCAGGCACGTTCTTTCTCTTTTTCGCTCATTCTGGAGGAAACTTTCGCCAACTGCAGTTCGAAATCGAAATTTCCTGGAATATCGGTTGAAGCTCGGTTCCGATTAGAATTTTCTGCCTATCCCTTATCTATGACAATCCAGGAAGGCTCGCGATTTCTTCTGTCATCTTCGATTCATGGATCAAAGCACGCTCGAACATCGTGGCAATCACAGGACGTTCCTCCTTTTTCTACGGTTGCTTGATAAGGCTATGACCTACATGCTCAGTGACAAAGAAATAGACCCATCTACTCTTATCCAACGGAAAGTAACAGCAGCAGAGCCTCACCTTCCTGAAAAGTTAATTCATACTGAAGACGAGTGATTCCAAAATGATAGTTCATTTCGTCTGAAGTCGGCTTTGTAGAGGAGTTTGTGTAGATTGCGAGAATTAGATTATGCTGTAATACACTGTGACAAGAGGGCCAAGATAAAGTAAATTGATTTCTTGTGAAGAAAGTTATTACACTGTGAAATTATGACTTAATATTAATTTGAAGTTCATTTAAATTTTACATGGAAAATAGTGAGATTTGGACTTGTAATAATTAAAGGTCGACATCCAGTGCGTCAGAAATGAATTTCTTAAGATGAGGGTTAACGGAGGGTAGTAATATCAATTAGAACATGATCTGAATATTTATCTTTCATATGAAGAATAATCTACCTTTAAATTTCCACCAAAATCTATTTGTAAAACGGTAAATTACGCAATCGTAAAATATTTCCAGGAAATATCTTCTCTTATAATATTTTATTTAAACAAATCGATTATCAGGGAGAATACTCGATGATAGAAAATATTCCGACTCTTTACAATTTTCTGTTACTCATAAATCCACAAGTTTATTGCAAAAATTAAATTGCCATTTCATAGGTATAAAAATATAATATTTTGGTGACCGAAAAACCTGTCGAATTCGATTAAAACATTCGTATTTTCTCACCAAGAGAATAGCTATTACCCTCCAATTTCCTCCTACCTTTTTTCCTGGTATTTTACGAAAATTAAGTTCATAACTTTTTTGGTTAATGTTTTCTACAATATATATCACAAATATGAAAGTAGATATGCGTATACAGAAAGGAATATGGTTATGGAAGCTACATGTGAAATCTACCGCGATACATTTTTCCAGTATTCTCGTGCTTTTCATCTCACACGTGTATTCGACATTCTAACTATATTTCTCTGTTTCAAAGAAGAAACGAATAGGACAGGAACGGAAGTAAATGTTAAAGAAACGACGATCGATCAGTTATCTATAATAGTTGTAAAATTTGAAATAGATTCAACGATATAGTGGAACGCCATTTTTCACTGTTATTTGTCTTCAAATAAGCGTTACAGATTCGGCAGCGAAACTGTGAAAAAATTGCAGAGTTCCATCTCAATATTTTTCTATACAGAAGAGAGAAATTCTTGGAATATTTATAGTGACAATTTGTTCTCAACAGGGAACAAATATTTTTCATTCTTTTTATACACGTCTTGGGAAGTGAGGAAACATAGGTAACAACTGGCTAGATATGAATCTTAAATACGACTATAATACGAAATATCAGACTTATACACCAGCTCATAGAAGTATTTGAACATCTATCACATAAAACTTTTATATTCATATCGTATGTCCTGTATAAAATATTTTAAAGCTTTGGTAGTACAAGGTTTTGGTAATGAAACATAACTGTTACGATCATATCGGTGAAATTTGAAACCAATTGGAATGCACGAGTGATACATGAAAAAAGAACATAAGTTTCTTAATGCAATATCAGTACGAACAAATTACGAAAAAATTATATGATTCCCATAAATCATAAGGTATTTCGTTTAAGTGGAGCGAAATGGATTCTAGGAAAGAAATACCAGCCATCAAAAACGCATCAAAGTTGCATGCTTTTATGCACAAATTTTTATCAACTTCCTTTAACTCTCAGCGACTAGCTTCCAGCTGTCGCAATAGAGCTTCTGATACGAATTGATTATCGTTTAGCGCGATAGTTGGAAGGCGATAAGCTAGAATTTATTTCCGTACTGCCTTTCTAAGATCAATATAAAAAGAAACGAGAATTCACAAGAAACGAGAGTTTCACAAAAAGATATCTGTTACTTCCTACAGCTTTCTGACATTTCTCGATCGCTCTACGTTAAATTTTTCATATTTGCCGAAAATTTATTTGTCTTGAAATAAGCGCTTTGGATTGGTCGGCGAAAGCATGAAAAAAATTACAGAGTTCCATCTTAGTATTTTTCCATACCGAAAGGAGAAATTCCTGAATTTATTACGTTATTGGAAAGCACCAGTATTTTCTAAATTTGGTTTCAATCTTTCATGCCTGAATTTCAGCTTTCATAGCTATCAAAAGTGTTACGTTATATCTGTATCACTATTTTGTAAATTTAATTTTTCATATCAATATTGAATTTTTCACATCTGTCAAATGTGTTGCTTTATTGATGTACCATTATTTTCGAAATTTCATCTCAATTCCCCACGACTGCCAAAACTGTTTCATCATTAGTGTGCCATTATTTCTTGATCTCCTAGTTCGAACTCTAATTGCAAGGGGAAAAGTAATAAGGGAGTAAGGAAACACATTCCAAGTTCCAATATGAACGATTGGGAGCAGGCCAACTTATCCATCTCAATATCGACACGTCCTTTACTGCCCCGTTTATTGAATTGAATTTATTTTTGTCCAAGAGCTTCTTCAAAGCATTCGGTTGTTTATCCTGAGGAGAAAATGAAGGAGAAAAATTCCTGAACTGAATGGCGAAAGAGAAGGCAAAGTGACCAAAATGGATATTCTAAGTAAATGAAAGTAGCATAAAATTGAAACAGTTGAAGAGAGAAATGTATATAGTGACGAATAATAGAAAGTTTAAAACTGTTACTCTATGAATTTTAATAACTTTTGTACCAAAAATTTTTATTCATTCTGCGATATATATTTATTTATATAATATATAATATAATGTAATATATTCATTGCTCTTATTAGATATAAATCCATTTTGTAAGATTATATTGTCTTTTTATACTTGCCATTTTATAAACTTCCTCTATCGGGCCATCTTGCTGATTAATATCTTTTAATTTGCAGAAGGAGCACGGAACGTATGTATTTTTCAAATATATAAGGAAAAGGCAAGAAAAAGATCTATGGAATGGTAGTTTCCTTTAAGGGGGGGGCGGGGGGGTAAGGTTAATTCGTACAAAAAGAAGGTATGTTTTGTGAATTTTTTGTGACGACACAGTTAAAATTTCTTTATTAAAACCAATAGTACATTAAAGTATGTCATTCGAAGAATATTGTATAAAATTTTCACGAAGAAATATTAAAAAATACGGCAATGGCAGCAATTATTCGGACGTGTCTCGGAAAAAAAGTAGAATTACGGTGCCCTTCATAACTTAGTGCTGGATTATCTGAAATCAAAAAATTAAAGTTCATTCGTTAGATATTAGTTTTCCCCAGGTAACGCTGGGAGAGTTTTTCGAAATTTCAATTTTTCACTTTTTTGGAACACTTTGAAGGGAAAAATGCGATTTTTTTGCGAAATTTTCGCGTTTTCCCCTTCAAAGTGTTCCAAAAAAGTGAAAAATTGAAATTTCGAAAAACCCTCCCAGCGTTACCTGGGGAAAACTAATATCTAACGAATGAACTTTGATTTTTTGATTTCAGATATTCCTGCACTAAGTTATGAGGGACACCGCAATTCTACTTTTTTTCCGAGACACGTCGGAATAATTGCCATTGCCGTATTTTTTAATATTTCTTCGTGAAAATATTATACAATGTTCTTCGAATGTCATACTTTAATGTACTATTGGTTTTAATAAAGAAATTTTAACTGTGTCGTCACAAAAAATTCACAAAAATATGCCTTCTTTTTGTACGAATTAACCTTACCCCCCCCCCCCTTAAGTAAAAAGTTAGAAAGTAAGCTGTCGAAGCTTTCGATCCTCCATTAGGAAACGAATTCAGTTTCTATATGTTTATGTATAATTGAATGCAAGGAATGGGGAAAATAGATTAAACGTAGGATATTATGGATTAATTCAAAGTAGCTCCTCTTTAATCATATAACAATAAAAATAAAAGATACAAACAGAAGTTAACTCAACAAATTACGAAATTAGAATTCTACCTGTAAAGTGAAAAATAAATCCTGTAGTTGATCGGAAGCAAGTACTTAGTGCAATTACTCAAGTTAATATTTGAAATAGCTGTTATCTATAACGTAGTCTATAAAGTAGTATAAAAATAAAGTACAAAAATAGATCATGGTAATATAACATTTTATTTTAATTTCTTACATATTGTAATACTAACCATCATGATTTTAGCGTATAATAAAAAAATCATTTGATCGTTGAAACAAACGAAGTAGAATTAGAGGATAAAAAGAATAAAAAATTAAAATAAAAACACTGATAACATATTGACAACATGTTGAAAGCTATATAAGAACATTTTTTCATAAAAATTACTAACAATGTCGTTCGATAAATTCTGTATTTTAAGAATAGACTTCCTTCAATAGGATGTTCTATGCTACTTTTCATCCTGTAAATTATATATAAAACATTTAAAAGGCTTACGTTTCCATATAAATGGAACTTATATCTTTCTTTTAACAATCTAGAGCAGATACTGTTCTAAAAATAAACTTTATTCAAAAGACGTCCATGCTATTCTTCATCTTATCAAGTATACATAAAATATTTAAAAGGCGTACATTTCTATATACTCAATGTATATTTCTCTCCTTTAATAAATCAGTATACATATTTTCCCAAGAATAAGCTTTTCAAAAGATTTATTTTATTTTATTCTATTTTTCATCCTGTCAAGTACAGGTAAAACGTTTAAAAGGCTTACATTTCCATATGCTGAAATTATATTTTTTCTTCTAGCAAATCAGAATTTCTTGTTGTAACGTTCCACGCATGTATTTCAATCTCGACTTTCGAGTAACAAACTGGTCACGATATTACCAGCGTGTCACGTTCTCAAACTCGTTTCTTCCCCCTAATAACGTTTCAAGACCACATCAGCTCCCTATCTGTCGTCTGAATCGTTTTGCACCATCCCCGTGTCGGGAACAAAGAAACAAAATCTTTTTAGTCAGCGAGTTCCTACGACGTTTACATCCCTCTGCCTCTTTTCCTTTTATTTTAGTTTATTTCTTTTTAAACCGAAACTGGAATAAAATGAAACATTACACTGTCCCTGGAAACTCACATTCGATGCTAGAAGTCATCATTTTATTTTTCCGGTTCAAACTACGATGCTATATCTTTTAACGGAAACGAAATCGAGATGGACGCAATGTGAAATTGTGCTCATTAAAAAGATATAGAAATTTTGTACGAAATTGAAAACTTAAATCAAGACGAAAATAATTAGTCGATTTAACAAATTTGTGGAACGTTGGGATTATTTAATTTTGCAAAAATTTTGTTTATTTTCAATATTCTAGATACTTTATAGATTCTGTATTATAGATATTATTGTGTATAATATCTGTTTTGTCTGCTTCTGTTTCAAATTATCCGACTTTATATTGTTTCAACCCTCTTTGTATAGATTTTACATGTCTTTTTACTTAAATACGAGAAACAACTAAGCAGTATTATTTAATACGATTACTGAAACATTGAGTTATGTTCTGAGAGAAAATGTAAATGCATATATTGATTATATTGATTTAAACCGATTGTATTTTCGGCCAGTCGTGGGGAGACGCGGTTACGAGGAGGCACGTCAACGGGAGTCGTAAATTCCCGTTACGATTACAGCAAT
The DNA here is from genome assembly GCA_014737525.1 of Bombus difficillimus. Taxonomy (NCBI): domain Eukaryota; kingdom Metazoa; phylum Arthropoda; class Insecta; order Hymenoptera; family Apidae; genus Bombus; species Bombus difficillimus. The sequence continues at coordinate 1,652,753 of JACXIT010000226.1, read as the reverse complement.
CGACACCGCGAACAGGTCGATCCTCTTATTTCTTGTGGGATAATAGGGGTAGTTATTGTGGAATAAAACTGTAGTCTACAGTTTTATAAATATATATTTTCCAACAACTTATACACACAGATCTTACGTCAATTAGTTAGATATATATGACAAGGATTAATAAGAATGAACTTGATAGTTGATTCGTAGAAGTATAGAGCAGGAACAAGAGGTGACTGGGACGTTACGAGTACTACACTAAGGGTGAAGGAATAGTTAAGGTAACTGCCCGATGATTGCAAGAACAGTGAAGCCACGTCTCGTCTTACTACGGAGGAAAGTTCGGTGTGGGTGTGCCTTTTTGAACTAGGAACGCGGATTCGTTGTTCACACTTTTTGGTAGGAAAGTGAGAGTAACGATCCGTGATGCCCATTGATTATTGCAAACGTTAATTAGTGAAAATATGAGGAGAAAGTTTCCTGCCAATGTGGCTCATGGGTGTCCTTGTTCATGGGAAAAAACCTGCTTTTCCGTTAGACAAACATCCGCTTTCTCCGTAGTTTGTAAGAGCGTGCAATAAACCTAAGGACTGTTTTAAGGACCATCTATAAACCTAAAATACTTATATGAATAGAGACAAAGTTAAAAAGATTTGGTTCATGGTGGTTCCTTAGGTTTATTGGGGTTCGGTGTAAAGGTATGTGGGTCTTGGCGGTCAGACCATGAGGGACGTCGCACGGACTATCTCACGTGACGTAACACCGATAAAGACAAGAAAAAAATATATCCTTCCGATAAGTCCTAGGCTCGTTCTACTAACTTCCTTTGACCAGTAAGAAATTAGCGCAACAAAGAGTTAATTATTCGCAAATGCAACAGCTGGGACCTCGAACAAACTCGCGCTATCTCTAAAAGCAGTTTCCGTTATTGGAATATTAATTATCGAAAGATTAAGAGGGCTTCATGGTGATTGCATTTAACTGAAACAATTTGAACCGTACATTTTAATCATCTGGTCTTATTTAACAGACCATCTGCACGTCAAAACTTATCATTCAGAAGAGAACGAAGAAAACAGAAAGAAAAAGGAAATTTACATATCGCGTCGTTGTACAAATTTTACTGATCAAATCAGTTCAGGTATTAAGTTCCTTTTTCACAGCTTGGTTTTGCTCCCTCGATGACGCCGAAAAGTTTTAACAAACTGTTCCGTCGGGCGACACTCCACCTAAACTGGGCCACACACCGTGTGCAAGATGGCAGCCATATGTCCGCACATCCTAACTGCGTACCCTCAATATTAGTAGGGTTTCTAACATTTATTGTTTTATCACCGGAAGACCCGAGAAAGTTATTTTTGTTACGTACGGTGCATCTCATTCTTGCCACTTTCTCTCAGGACGGTTAGCATCCTTCCTCACCCACAGTCCTAAAAATTAACCAATTACCAGCGAAGTCTATTTCCCTCACTCTCTTAACAAAATTCATCCCTAACAAATCAGCTTTCTCGTGTCTTTGAAGCGTCCCTTCGCAAGTTTCCTCCGGGGCCTCATCTTCACCGAGAGTCAGTTTTAGCACATTCGCCGAACCGTCACCTTTTAAGCTTACGTCGTGTGATTCAGCGGACTTTGTCTAGCAATCGAAACTTATTGTATTCTACCAAGTTAAACGTCTCTAGTCAATAAGTTGTTTTGAATAAACTACGATTTACGCTGTTACTTCAGTATACATTCAATTAAACCACCCCGACTATCCTAATAGAAATCAGGGGATCGACCAGTTTGTGGCGTCGATTATTTAATCGAAACGAGACCTTACAACTCTCGTCGACGTGTTATCTCGCGAACGGTCGAAACACAAACTTTAATCGAAACACCAACTGGAAAGAAATGGCAGGTAGCACGAGTCCATTAAAGAGCCTTTGCGATGAAGCACTTAATGCTATTCAATTTCCCGAGACTTAAATTTATGTGTAAAATCGCGTAAAAATGCGTTAAAAACATTCTTGCCACCGGAAGGGATGTTTATCGGTCAAATTGAAACTGTTTCAATAAGATCCGGAAGCAGAAGAAAATTAAAATCAAAATAGGAATAGAAGCGAAAGGATTACAACTCAATTTCAATGAAGAATACAGCTTACACTCGATGTTATCCTTTTCAATAATAAGTTCTGTTTCGTACTATCATTGAAACTCCATTAGCGTATCTTGTTTCCCCGCTAAGTCTTAAGTTTCCTTAAAAAATGTTTCGAAACAAATAAAATTCTGTTATCGGTGCGACAGTTCCAATTTCCAGATTCAGCCCGCTCTGCTATATAGTGTGTCTCAATGCAATCATGGTAAAATCTATAAATTGAAAATATAGGATGGTTTTTTCTTCGTACGACACTTTGTTTTCGAGATAATTGACTTCGAAAATTTGTGAAATATATGAAGACTGTGAAAAAGGAACATGATGAGTCATACATTAAGTGGCGTCATAATTGGAACAATGTTACTGACTTTTGGATATTTTCCCTTAGAACTTTTCTCGGGCAGAACATGGTATTTTCGTATAAAAAATGGAGAAGACACAGTTTCAAATTATTAAATCGATGAAAGATTTAAGAAGAAATTTTAAGATTTGAAACGATGTAGGTAGCGAAGCTTTAGTGATTTGTAGAATATTTAGGAATTTCTAAAAAAAACTAGGCTTCAAATGACAAAATTTTAATTTACATTTTCTACTTATTATCATATCTAGATTAATCTTCTGCCAATTACTCACTTCTATTCACTCAGAAATTACTCAAACTCACATTAAATGCTAACCAAATTCAAATTCACGTAGTACTTGACAAATCTTCAAATTTGATTTTCTCGAAAGCCAAACGTCACGTGAGAAAATATTATTCCACATTCTCGACTTTTTTTCTCCACGTAGAATCACCTTCTTATTGATCGTACCATGATTACTCAGACACTCTGTATATTTTCTGGTTTCTTTCGCGGAATGTAACGCAGTAACGAAAGGAATATTGATTGAAAGGAGAAAAAGGAACAGCGAGGTCGGAGGCATTTTTATTGGAACGCAAATATCACGATCTCTAACAATGCAAGGCACACAGATTTTCTCGCTGCATCAAATGTTCCATTGTGAGAATATATTAAAAAAAGCAAGGAGTAACTTGATTATATCGCAACACTGGAACAAAGCCGTGTTCTGGGAAATCGAATATCTCTGCTCGTTGGTGATACACGAGCGAATTCGAGGATAGGATGGAGAATGTAATTCTAGTCTACCTGCGTTATCACAAAATTAATTCGCTCACGCGATAGCGAAGAATAGTTTCGATAGTTTTAGCAAGATTCAGCGTAATTATTGGAGCGATTTTTCAATGGGTGATTTTTTAGTCGAATTTTTTCACATTAATCGAGTATTTTAATTCAAAATATTATTCTTATTTCTCATAAATCGATTTTAAATTTGTGTTTATATAGAACGAGTTATTTGGATTAGAATCCATTCTTTATGTTCTGAAGGTATTTTAAAATTCCACATTCGTTAGAATTCTTTCAGAACGTTTTTTATGGTATTAGAATATTTTTGCATATTATGTACATCCTATAGCATTGAGTTAAAATCTTTGCGTATTTCAGTTTCTCATAAATGTACAATTTATAGTCATAAGTCTGTTTAATTTTGGGCAATTGTATTATATCCATACAATGTTTACAACATCTAGGACATTCAAACATTTCAAAACTATAATTAAAAAGATAATTTCTAATGATTCAAAAGAAGAAAAAGAAAGAACTGGACGATACCATACAAATAAATTTTTCTCTTGTTTATGATGGAAATGTCCGGAGAAAAATTTCGCTTGCGAAATTTGATATTCGTGTTCTGGAATTGAACAAGGCGATACGGTGAATCAGAAGTATGGGAAGATTAGTATAACTCCGCACTAATTTAACCAATCTCCAAGGACTTATCACGATCTACGAATAGGCGCTGTGATTTGTCCGTCGATATTTGTTGCACAGTGATTTACCTCACTGAAAAAATTCGCAATGCCACTACAATTTCTACGACTTATCTAATTGAACCAGATATACTATAATACGTAACCATCAATTCAATCGTGCAATCCGATATATCGAATTAAGGAAAAAGAAAAGGAATTAAATAAAAATATTACTAAATAATTCGTAAGAAGGAAAGTGGAGTACAAGCTGTACGAATTTTTGAGTTATTGATTAAACTATATAAACTTTATTGACAGTAGCAAAATAAATTAAAATAATTTATAAGTTATAAATATATACAAAATATATATGTAGTAAATGAAAATTATGTTGTATATCTATTGAGAAGTTAATAGAATTCAATGTGCAGTGAAATAAATTCTCCAAATGTCTTTGAGGAAATTTTGTTTAAAGAAGATAAATTTACAAAAATTCTAAAGAATTCTTAAAGAGTTCTGAAACAATGTTATTTTTCAATGCATCGTTCCTGGTATATGAAGCTCATCTATTAACAAATATAAATTAGTAATCAACTAATGGATGCTAGTCCGGCGTTAAAGATATGTTGCGTGACGTATACACAGCAAAATGAAAGTAAAAACTAAGATAAAGGAGCTTTTTCAAGCTTAGCATTATGAAAACTTGAAGGTTCAGGCTTTCTAAAACATATTCTCAATAACACCAAAGGGACCTGTTTAATTTCATGAGAGAACCTGTATGAACGTGTATACTCCTGAAACATGTGAGTTAAGACATATGTACGGAATTAAAGTTAATTCAGAGCGTGTCATGTTACTAGGTGTGAAACTACACAATAAAATGCGGCTCTCTACAAAGCACTCGTAATTAAAATTATTTTGTATACAAATATTTTTTGGTATAATGCATTTAAATATTTACCAACTTTATTCTTTGTTATTTTATAATTTTTATATAAGATAAATAGAAATTTATTCTGTTACAAATAAATAACGTCGACAAATAATAAATAATTGCTTTCTTATTAAGAAAAGAATATTAAATCAGTATTTATTATTTAGAACAAATAAAGCATAAAACTGATTGATAAATTCTACGAAATTTACACAACGATTTGTATTTCATATTACTTTTGCACTTATAAAAATAGACTCGTAGACTATTTTTAATCTAAAAGACAACACTTTAAATTATTTCGGTGAGAAAGCACATATGATATTTAAAGAAGTGAAAAAACGATCTTTTACATAATATACGTATTTTTGCAGAAAATACCCTATAGAAAGGGAAACAAGTTTTTTTTAAGAAAAAAGCGAAAAATGTAAATTATTTTTTCCGGTACCTACAATTTAATATAGAACCTAAAGAATATTGAAGTGTCTACCCTTCTTTTTGTGCTACGAATATTAATACTTCTTTCTACTTCATAACTAAAATTTTACGCTACTGTTCATTTGCGATTTACAGAGCAAGGGTGTAAAACGTTCAATATCCTCTCAATTTTCCACTTTCTATGGTCGATGTACGTTGAATGCGGCATGGTATCAAATATCCAGATGCGAAATACGAACGTACAGCGGAACATTGATTGTCGATAAGGATCGATTATATGAAAATCAATTTTCCGAGCGACCGATTATCGGAATATCGCGATCCATGTAAACAATTCAGCATCCTCAAGACAGATTTGCGCTACGTTCCATACTGAATTATACCTATACATCTGCGAGTATCAATGATTTCGTACAATACGTAAAATCGAAAATGAATATCGAGAGGAAGGCTAAATTAAGACCGTAATAAGTGTTACATACGTGAATAATATCGTAAACGTCTGAAAGCAACTGAAATTTTCTAATATGTGAAAAAGACAGGATATTGGAAAAATATTATAGGTACTGAAATTGAAGCGAGGGATACAGAAATGAGTTGGATATTGCACTCCGTTATGAGAACTCGACGTCTTATATATTTGAGAAAATTCATTTCTATTTTAACCCAGAAACGAACGAATTCTTTTCGCAACATTGATTATATTAAAGTCATTTTTCTCTTAATTTTACTGATAGTTTTCAAAACGTGGTCATCTATTTTAAAGATAATTGGATAATGTAAAGTGCGTTGCAAAAATTCCATACTTTTTGAAGATGGATAGCTGCACCTAAATTAATTATGAAATAAATTAAATAATAATAATAATGTAATTAAATTAAATAATTAGAAGAAACCTTTTTTAAATGAATACGAACCCGAAAATTTTTAATAAATCGTAGAATTTTTAAAATCCTTAATATCTCATAGAGAAGGCTTCGTTTTAAATATATTTTTAAATAAGTAAAAATTTCGAAGTGATTTGTAACAATTTGACCACCTACTGTGTATTATTTTTATATGTATTGGAACAAGCACAGCAAGATGAAAAATCGCGATTTCTTATTCTGTTAATTTCTTCGGTCGAAGAGAGTCTTGAAAATATTCCGAGGATGAAAGTGTTAAGACAAGCTACTGGATCTATGGATAATTCAGAAAGCATTCCATTATTATATCCAGAAACTTTCTGTTCGCATTTCTCTAAAATCTATCTTCAAATATTCAAAAAATATTTGGTAATTCAAGGTTCCACGTCCACTATTCTTCGGAATTCGGCTTGGGACACGGATCGATCAACCTTATTTTCAAAATACCAGTATCTCTCAACCATCAACCGATTGAATCTATTTTATATATCGAGAATATATATGTGGCGGTACTCGACAGCAAAATATCACCACTCGACACTAACTAGCCTCGAACGACGGCAGCACAGTGGTTAGCAGCTCGTTGGTCTAGGGGTATGATTCTCGCTTAGGGTGCGAGAGGACCCGGGTTCTCAAATCCCGGCGACCGGAGTCCGATTTTTCTTCCGCGGCATCAAAAATGAGAAGAAAAATGCAGCAGACCCATGACAGCGACACCCGGCGACCCGCAGCAAAACCTGTCTCGCCCTACACACCAGCAGTTAGCGTATTATCATCACTACAACTATACAGGCTAGCGCACTAACTAAAAGAACTACTACCTCACACCTCATATATGTATCCCACAAACTTCTTTCATAATACAAAATAAATTCTTTCATCTTTCATATTTTTCGCTGTTTGACTATTGATCAAGTCATTCGATTTCCTAATATTGTGATTTCAAGATGACGGAATATAATTTTTGCTTTAAAAGTACTGTAAATATATGGTTATTAGAATTATTTATGGAATTTTGTTCTACGAAGCTATTTCTAATGCTCTTAAATCTACAATACATAGATGATTCTAATTGATGTGGTATAATGAAAGTAAATAATGTAGGTACTTCTCTAAAAATACTAATTATAAAATGACAAGTATTATAGAAGAATATAAAATGAAGATACATAATTAGAAATTATTTTATTAAACTTTATATCTAAATAAAATAACAAACAGATCATGAAAAATATACAGCATAATAAACATTTTAATATTTTAATAAAAATTTATTTTTTCCTCTAAATAATGCATTAAAAAACTCGATTAATCTGAAAATCTCAATCATCGCATGAATTGTAGTTTTGGTACAAGCCGTTGTTTCACAAAGGCTTCACTACGCGTTAAAAGCGTGATTGTCGCAGATTACCTGTCACCTCCAACTATTCTTAAATGAAATGTCGTAAATGGCCAACACTTTATTATCATCGGTTAATCGATAATCTTTATATATTTATATCGTATAATACTATATATTCGATGTGCAATCAACAGGATAAACTTTAAGGACGAATATCGCGAATTTTCAAGCGTGAACAGAATTACAAGATGAAGCTTTGGCGGGAAAATAAAACCTTTAAGCCATACGCAGTTTCTATATCCAGCCACGTTTTCACCATCGTCGTCTTCTCTCAGTGTGAAAAATTTTGAGACGCAACCAGAAACTGAATGTATTTTCAGCGACACTCGGCGTAGTTATCTACCCTTGCGGGAGACGTAAAAATTCGTCACGTTCCGTGTCGTCCATAGCATCGCGACGCATACGGATGCAATCCTTTTCACGGTATTTTCATCGTGAAACAACATTATTATGCTTCACTATCCACGATTTCATTGCTATCATCTGTACTTTCGTTTGCTTGTCGAAAAATAAAATTCTTTCAAAACTAGAATATTTTTTATTTCTGTTCTTAAATAATTTCAATTGCGCAGTCAAAGTCTTACGCTAATTTTTTCCCCCTCTTTAACCCATTAAGCACCAAGAAATATAAGTGATTTATTATAATATTACAAATACATCAATTTTGTGCAATTTTATGAAACTATAGAATCTAGGAGGAAGAAATAGTGACGAAAATAGTATTACAATTACGTAATGTTTATCACGTACGTAACCACTATGAAGAACGCAATAGCGTACAAGAATGTATCTAAATTAATTGAAAAATATTGAAAATTAAATTTCGTGTTAACGAAACGTTGGCTCTTAATGGATTAATTGAAAAGCTATATAAAAAAGAATCTGTAGTTTTATGATACATATGTGCATTTCCCAATTTTGTATTTTATTTCTTTTTATGCGGTTTGCTGTTTCTAAGTTTAAAAAGTTAAAATCCTAAGAGAAAAAGATTAATAACACAAGAGAAAAAAGATATGTGGAATGAAATGTGACAAGTTTCCTCTATAATCTATGGCCAAGGTGTAAAGTTACTCTTAAGATAATGGTGGAAGATTATCCCTTTCCTATTAGAACCATGTGGTGGTTTACTAAATTTAATATAATTCCTCTTTTTCGTCAAAATACGGTGAAATTTTCGAAATGAGCCCGTCTCAAACTAAGGATGCTTTCCTCTAAGATCTCATTTCAAAATCTCGCTCTTCGGCTTTCTCGACTGAGGTGTTCTATTGCCCGTCTTGTATAATCGAAATATCGAGTAACACGAAACGTTTCCAAACAACATGGAAATTCCTCCATTTTCTGAAAACAAACCTTAATATAAAATTTGTATGTTAGAATCTTTGAAAGCTAACAATACATTTATATTTATATTATCACTGAATGTTTATATATTTTTATATTTGTATCATATAGAGAATAAAACGAAATAAAAAAATGAGACGATGGAATTGGAATCTTTTTTTCTGGAAAGAGATCCTGTTTAATACGATGATGTACATAAAAACGGAAAAATGAAAAAGCGATTGTGCAAGTTAATTCGATTGCGAGCGAAGCCACGAGTCACAAGATGAAAATGCAATCAATGCGATTGCAAATTGGTAAAACGATGAAACATTAAACGCCAGACAATAAATTACCATATCTATGTGCATTTGAGAGGCGTTTGTGCAAAATGCTTTGTACACACATACATGGAATAATTATTTCCGACTCTTCAACGTCTTTACATTTATTATTAACAATGAAAATGACCATACGCGACATACATTACTATGTTCTCAGCCCGTCATATATTTCAGGCATTTAATAAAAGTTAACTACTTTATATAAAAATTGAAGCTATTATTAGCCTACGGATATGCTTTTATAGTAAATTTGAAAGTGTCAAATTGCCCAAATATGTACATAATACGAAGATATATATAAAATATAGCGCTTTTTATAATATTTGGCATATAAAACAATTTTCTATCGAGTTCTATTGCGTCTCTTTTACTTACAGTCTCGAAAATATAAATCTGCATAAATATCCACAGATTAATTATTACTTTATATATTAAAATATTTGGTAATTTGGTTTGTTCTCATTTTCTAAGTGACTTATATTGATTTTTCCTCCGTATTGTTCCGAAAAACCGCTGCTCAATTCCACTTACAGATCCATTAAAAAATTCTACAGATCTTTAAAGATTGCAGTGTGCACATTAGGATATCCATTGACTATTCTTCTCTCTCGTGATAAATTCATAATAGTATCTACAAATTATTTTATCACAGTCAGCGTCCATAGTCCCGTTCACTTTTATACCGATCATCACCGATAGATCGTTAATATTTCCATCGCGGAGTATTCGTAATGGGAGCAGAACAGAATTCGATCATTCGTATTTTGTTCGTTAATTAATCTCGAAAACGAGCTACTAGGTCGAAATTACAATAGCGCGAGAACAATTCAGTTGCTACAGGCTGTTAATTACTGACACTGTTCAATTTATTACTGTACCCTGCTTGAGAACTATTGTTTATTCGAACATGTATTTTTTCTGTCATTTTACAACTCTGGACTAACATCAAAAGATCACAGACGATGACAATAAATTGAAATTAATTTTGAATTATGTTATTGAATTTTAAGATATCCAAATCTTGTTAAATACTTCTTTCTTAAATACAAGTTCTATTGTCATAATCCCTCAGTTACGAACTAAAACATGAATCTAAAAAATGGACAGGTAAACAATATCAAAACGCGAAATCGCAATCGTTAAGCAATGTTTATTATTCGGAAATGTACTTGGTATTAAGTAAATTGTAGAATGTCGGTGGGTACATAATTCACGAAGGATTATGGTAAATCAATTACACGATAAAATTATAGCGTTCCATAAGCGTTCAGGGGCAGGTTTCGTGTAGGGCATAATTTTCGGTAGGATGATCACTCGATGGTAATGACATTGTCAGGCTTTGTAAACGTGTAAATCAACACGGAACGACCACGTGATAACAAGTAACAATGCAAATTACATGGAACATTTGCAGAGCGCGCACCATTTCCCTGGTAGTCTGGTCGATATTTATGGACCAACGAGTTTTCTTCTAGTTTTTCATCCCACCGTCTACTTTCTCATTCTCCTTTCGGATCTTTATTTATATTCCTTATTAACCATTCGCAAACGGAATGATGAGTGCGGCGAAAATTATTTTGGAATTTGATCATATTTATGGATAGTGTAGAAATTCGTGGTTAAAAAAGTTGTTAGAAATCACGAAATTTAACGAGAAACAGTTACAAACATAGTTTTTGGCGTTGTAACGTCAGAATGAAGTTGCTTTTGTGATAGTTCGTTGAGAATCAAATCGATTGATCGCGATATTGTGGTTTGCCCAAACGTTACTTCGAATTGTGGTTCAATTATTGGAAGTTGTTGATTACACACACCAAATCTGATTGATCAAACTATTATTTAAACATTCGTGTCGTTTAACAGGCACTTCCTGTAACTTGATATTTAATTGAAATTAGTAGAAAATAATTAGTTAGTCAAATGTATTTATAAAACGTTTGTCGTAAACGAAGCTGCATATTTGGACTCTAATTTGATTAGAAATTACTAATTTACTAAAAAGATTGATGACAATTTTAGTCCTTATGATATTATAAAATTTATTTTAAAACTTTAATATACGATATTTGTAAATGTCAAATAATGCGCACTAGCTTTGATGGCTTTTCCAAACTGATAGGTATTATCATAATTAATTTCAGCAGTATTTTTTAATATATCAATAAATCACATATTTCATTTTGAAATACTACTAGCATTAGTTTATACATCTTGGTAATATTTATGTATTATTAACTACAAATTAACTATAGATCAAAATGTCTACACATTCATGAGTGATATTGTACATGAAATCAGCTCAATCAGAAAAAGTGGAATTACCGTTACATTTCAAAAGAAGAAGACCTTTGAAAACAGCAACACTTTAAAAGTATCCTATTATTTTTTATAAAAAGCACTGTCTTAGTCAATTTTATAGTTGAATCGTTTATGTTTAGAATAATGCAACTTATGCTTATATAAAACAACCATTATAATCATTAGGCACTATCCTTATGAATTGTTTTATCTTCTTCAAATTCTTTCGAATCCATCATAAAAATACTTTTCCACAACTTTCCATTTTACAATTTTTTACAATTTTTCACGAGGAAGTCTTCCAATATCTTTTTTAACCGAGTAGAGAAGAATGTCAGACATCAAATAAAAATAAAGGGTTGGAAGTTATTCATCGAACATAACGAAGATATGTGCGCCAGGTGAATGCAAGATATCGTTTCGATTCAATTGCATTGGAATGGTAACAACTCGCTGATTCGAAATTCGAATGAAAGAGCATCATGAGATTTTGTCGAAACTTCACAGAGACATTGACAACGAGCTTTCTCTATAGCTCTTACGATGTTGATGTACATGCTTTCGACGAAATCGACGAATGCAATCGATGGCTAAATTAAACAGAAGTACCACTGCGTTTCTGAATCTTTAATGGACGGGTTTTTTCCAGCCTTTTACCTCGTTCGACTTATTCTCCTACAAATCTCTCAACATTAAAAGAGATAGAAAGGGTTTCACGAAACTTGGAATTTACTGGAGAGTAATAAATTGATTTCTGTATTGCATGATTCTAATCCCATCGTTCACTTATTTCAACAACAGTTGAAACTAGAGAAACGTAGAAAATCATGACCCTTGTTTCCCGCGAAACTTTCCGATGATTTGTTAATTTCCAACAGTAATTTATTCTGTCGCAATTCGTCTAGAAATTATATTTAAATAATTTTTATAATTGCTTTTCCCTTTCCTTTGTTACAACTTTTATATTCGATTTATCCTTTCGTTTAAACTTTAAAGGCTATTATGGGTGAAATTTCACCCTACACCAATCTTGTTTAACTCTTTCACTGCTAATTTTTACGGATTCAGCATGATAACCACATATTTCACGGATAGTATTATTAAGTTCTCAGAAAAGATAAATATTACTGTGATGATGTAATTGCTAAGTCCTTATTTTTACCAACTAAGTAAATAATAATTTTTCTATTCTTCGTTTAATACTGAATAGTAATAAAGTACTTGAGTTTACTAATTTTTTAATTTATAAGACATGATAAGGTCTCAGCCATGATAGCATTTAAGAATAAAAGCTCCCCATTATTCAAAAAATGTAGCAACCAAGTTTCACAGTATTTCAAGTCACAAAAATTTCAGAAAATTCATTTGATATAAGAGGAAATTTCCAAAGAGTAAAGGAAACAATCGACCAGGACAAAGAACCTGATCGATAGACATTCTAAATCGAGATTCGATGTAAAGCATACCTAGTAGGACGTTATATATAGACGTTCCATGGTCGTATTAATGCACCTTGTACATACATGTTGTACATATATCATCACTTTTGCGGTTGACATCTATCCTATAACTTTCTCGGATTCTATCGTGCCTGCTTTCCAAACCACGAATAACCACCCGTGGCGAACATGTCTCGCGGTTGTGTGCACGGCATCGTAAACAACAAATTCGCTTTACTTCCCTGTGTGCCGATCGAATGGGAAAACAGCATGGCTCGAAAGAAACTCGTCGACGCCGCGAGACCCGGGGGAATATCTTGCCTCATCGACGTTTTTATTGCGGTCCATCGACGAGAAAACGTTTGCACGGAAATAGAAACTCCCTAACTTATTCTTTCACTCAGGCTTCCCCTCCGATTTCTTGAGAGATTTTTCGGCACAATTGGGTGCTTATCTTGCGACTTGTAATTTTTGGAAATTTGATTACTTAATATCCACGGATGCGATACGAACCTCTCAGAAGCCGAACTAATCAATTCAGATTGTTATTAATTTCATTTCATAAATATATGATTAACGAAAACTATACATTAATAATTGTTGAAGTGGTCACCACTTCTAAGAAAAGTCTACATCTGGTCTTTTTAGTTTTTTCAAGCAATGAAGCCATCGACAGCGTACAGACAAAAGACTAGGACGAAGGCAGACCATAAACAGTAGACAGGCGACGATGGCTTCAGGGCTTTCAGTCATAAGGTAACACTGCTAGCGTGCGGATCTGGACCAGCTCAAATTATATTTTAATACAGAAGTGTAAATACAAGAAGGAATATATTTTCTTTACTTTACAATTTATCCACGCGTTCCTTTGTTCATACATCTAATAACCTCAACAATAATTGGCATATTATATGGGGCGTGCGTATTAACCAATAAGTAAGTAATTATATCCAAAATACACATAAAATAACTTTTTTTTAGACTTTTTAACAAAGTTATTGCAACATCATTTTATACCACAGTACCATTTTACAATCCAAAGTAAAGGGATTAATATATAGTTCACAAAAATCAAATGGTTTACTTGTACATGTTCATTCATCACAAGAAGACGATACGAACTATGATGAATTCTAAGATAAATTTAAAAAACGGTATTTATAACGTTATTATTTTGTTCTACTTTTCAATTTGCGAATTTGTCGTTGGCTTCTACACGACCCATGTATGAATCAACTATACAGCAACGCATAGCCAGGATTTATCCCGTGAAGCTAGATCTCAACAAAGATGAACGTGATACAAGGGAAGCTTCCTGTTATTTATGAAGGGAGCTTTGTGTACAGCAAGTAATAACACATCGTTGAAGCATGCAGGTTACAAGGCAATGATTCGAATATTATCCAAGCAGAGTACCATTACTGGTCGTTGTAACTCACGAATAAAATGATTTAACGATCCAATAAACATTAGTCGCCCATTACCTATATTAACAAATCAAGAATCCTATAATCTCTAAATCCGACTTATTCTTTCAAACATATATACTAGTTGATGAAAGTATTTGAACACCTATCATAGAAAATTTTATGTTCATATTGTGTGTATTATATAAAACATATTGAAATTTCATCATCGGTACAATGAGACGCGATTATCATTATTCCATTGGTAAAATTTGAAACCAATTTAAAAATTGATATAAAAGTTACAGGATATTTAATGCAGACACATATTTACTAGAAAATTAAAAATCAATCTGAGCACGTTCTTAAAAAAATATGATACAAATCTGAAAATCTATAGAGAAATTACCTATAATACCTAAATTAATTATTAATAAGACATTTATTTATTTCAAGCATGTATTTAGTAGAAAATTGTATGCTATCAATACAATGGATAATTGATTGCTTTAACTAATGTTTGTATTTTACCTGACACGCGTAATATATTCATAAAAGTGTCTAAAAGTATACGAATAATATCGTCAACCTGTCTGCTTGCGCATAAAATACAAACACGGTATTTAATAATTTAGTGCAGATGTAGATTCACGTATATTTTCCCTGTTGTTCTCTCTTGTTTCTCCTTGAATCACGAACTTTTGCGCTTTCTTGGTGGGAAATGTTTTTCCTGATTCGTTGGTGGGCCATCGAAAATACTTGTGGCTGGATTAAGTGGGTGAAAATATGCGGAAACTTCTCGGACCGTGATAAATTCAGGAATAATTAGGAGACTTCTGCTCGTAAATGAATCAGCCCTCGTATAAATTTTATTTGCACACTTTTAATATAAACTTGACTGTTTTTATAATATTTTACAATTTCCCATGAAATATATGCTTCTGAGAATTTTTGGTATTATATGAGGTAGTGAGAACGATAGAAGGCTCAACTCCAACATTTAAAAAGTGAATAATTCACTATTTAAAATGCAAATGTTATATGAAATATTTAGTGCATGTTACGCCGGCCGACACTCTACCTAGCCCAGGCCACACACCGCCGGTAGGATGGTATCCAGATGTCTACACATCCGTACTGCGTACCCTCAATAGCCTCAAGGACCCTCCATAAATCTCCGGAATTTCTAGCTAAAGCCCTTCAGACCGAACAAACAGTTCTTAACAATCCGTTTCTAGAAGTTTATTATTTACTTCGGGAAGATAGTGGAAGGTCAGTTTTGTCACGTACGATACTTCCCACTCTCGCCACTTCTCTCGGTGACGGTTCGCACCCTTCCTCACCCACAAACCGAAAAATGGACCAATTAACAACGAAGTCTATTTTCCTCACTCTCCTAATGAAAACTCATCCCTAACAAATCAGCTTTTTTTCATGCCCTTCGACACACCCATCACTAGCTTTCCTCCGACACAGTATTCTCACTAAGATCACTTATTCTTCACCGCTAGAATAGTCAACATGTCTGTACCGGGTTTCTACCCTTGAATTAATCGTTTACTCAACTTGTACTTACGCATCAGTGTAACTATCATCTATACAAAGCTGCTGGAATAAATATTAAGTTATATCTGTCAATTCAGTGCAAATCCAATTGAACCACCCTTATTGTCCTAAACGAAATAGGGGATCGATCACTTCGTGGCGTCGATTGTTTAATCGTAACGGGAATTTACGACTCCCGTTGACGTGCCTTCTCGCGATCGCGTCTCTCCGCGAATGGTCGACTAAACAGAGCAATATGTACTTTCTTTTTGTTATCTAGGTTTGATTTGGAAAAAATGAGCTTTTTCATTTATGAACACAACTTATCGAAATAAATTGCACACCCAGAAAAAATGTAGTTTAATCCATTCTTGGTCTCAATGCCTCAATTAAAAATTATGTTTCGATCTAATAATTTAGATAATGTATATAATTTGTCAAATATTTCTAATATTCCAATATTTCTTCTCAAATATTTTATTATATTGGAATTTGCAAACTAAGAAGTTACTGAAGAAACTTTGTTCCATACACTGCTATATATTAAAATCATAAATAGTGTATTAAAAATTCTTAAAATTTGATAAAATGTTCCTTCTTTTCTAGCGTCCCTGTTTCCGCGAGACATTAGACCAATGTAAAATTCTCAGTCGTTATAAACTGATTGCATATTTTCTTTGAGCATTGTTGAGGTATCACGGTAGCACCAAGAACAAAAGAAAAAATTACTCGTTGAGGGAAGTATTTTTATGCATGAAAAAATGTCGAAAGAACACGCGAGACAAACTAGAAGATTCGAAAGTATATTCTTGCGTGAAAGAATTATTCAACGGACTTACTTCGATTATCAACGTTATCCGGAACATGAAACAATCTTTCCACGAACTTCCCCTTTATCAGCCATGCCTATTAAACTTTTCATTCCTTCCGTTCCAGAGGGAGTCTATAAATCATCTGTCTGAAAGACGAAATCGCAATTTTAATTTTTCCTTACTATCGTGACAGTCTTTATTCTTCTTTCGAAAACTTTAAAAAACTTGGCTCATTTATATTTTGTATTTTCCTTCAACGCGTTGTCCGATATTGTAATAATCGGTGGTTATATCGGTATGGTTAACATTTTGAATGTATTGATATCAAATGTATAATTTGATCAAAATAAACTAATTTTTAATGATAACATTGTTTTTGATTAAGCTTACATTTGAAGATTCAAGGCCATATCAAGGTCATCGAATAGTAGGTCGTTCAATTTATTTTAGCGTTAGTTACAATAGAGGAAAGTTAAAAATATGTAATGTCATTTGGAAAAGTCCGGACAATTAACTTTTTACCAAGAAAACAATTCTTGAGAAATTTCTTATATCGCAATTTGTAGCCGATTGAAGGCTGATTAACATTTATTCAAGATAATTTTTTGTCAGATAATTGTCTCGAAAAGTACGCGGTACACACTGTGTACATATTAACATGTAAGTATCTAACTTAACATTAAGCAAGTAATACGTAACATGTAAGAACAAACTATATAAAATTCGCGTAATAGTCAAAGTATCAAATCCTGATCTCGAATGTTTTTAGTTTCGAATAGTAAAAGAATTACATATATTGATTTATAGGCTTGTACATATGCGGGTTATTTTGAATTGGAATGTACAGAAATGAATAACTAAGAATTGAGCGTCTTTTAATATAGCAACATTCAGCCGTCAAATGCAGTTGCTAGTGAAATTAATCGACGTGGCCGTTACAAAGTGTCTTTGTCCGGAAAAGTTTAAAATTTCCCTGGCAGCCTAACAGTCAGATAGCTTTTTTCTGATAGCCCGTCACTACCATTCTATTGTGGTATCATCCATTATGGCAACACATCGGTTATATCAAATTGCTTTCGACCATAAATTTTAGTTGCAATTTATCAAGAGAACTAAATGTGAATTAGTATTTAGTTCGTCGAATGATTCAAATCATAAAAAGATATTAAAAGATATATTTTCTCTTTCCTGTTTAATTGGTCAGCAAAAATACTAATAACGGTGGAAGATATTAAAATTGATAATTTATAAAATTATTGCCTTAAAAGATTTCTAAAATTCCTTGAAAATATTTATCAATTGATTTCGAAGAAAATAATTAGGAAATGTACTATACTTATTATATTATATTTATACTATACTTATATTAAAGAACCATTGGTTTATTGAACACGACTGATTTCATGCATATCGAAGTGTGCTAATTAGTACACGAAGATAGATCATCGCAATAATGTACTCGGAAACGTGAACCATCGAACGCATTCGTTGTTGTGTAACTATTCACGCTCTCGTGGCTTGCCTATAAGCATAGATATTAAGTTGCTGATTCGATAAATTAATTAATAGTCGATTACGAAAATCAATTTGATGATGACTGAGAATCGTCACTTCCCCAGAGTGCTACAACATTTCTCTTGAAAGCAAATCTAGTTCATATTACGACATTTTCATTGATTCCCCGATAATCATTCTTCGCGTCCAACAATAATTAAAGATTGTTATTCATATGACGATGTGTGAATCGTTATTTTCAGTCGCGCGAAAAAATTTCTATTATCCAAAGAAATACCAACAAGGCAAGAATTAATCGCACAACTTGGATGCAAGTTATCGATTGTTGTCGATACTCCGAGAGCGACTTTATAGAAAGTCTAGTACACTATACGAGAAACGAGCCTTTAATTGGACGATACGCTTGTTGCTCCAATAAACGTGAAAAGTATCATAGCAAACAATAGACCTAGCTAACGACAATGGGACTTGGTTACATTCAGCAAACACAATCAATCGCAAGATTAGTTGAAGATTCCAGCTTATCTCTAATTCATTCGAAGGCCATCTTTCCTGTTTGCTTTGCAATAACGTAGGGTAGATACATATCGTTGTGAAGTTAGGGGAGAAAAGTTCTGTAAACAGAGAATCTTCGTTTCGTTTGAACAAGTATTATCGTCGAAACAAATATTGATGTTCATGTTTGTACGAGGAACAACATTATACATACAAAACATAATAAATTTGTTACAAGTTTGTTTGACTCCAGTGGCTGCTGTTAAAATACTTGTAAATAGTTAAAGAATCTAATATAGTGGGCACTAGTAATATTTATGAAATTTAAAAACGACGTGTATAAAACTTGCCTGTAACAACATTATACAATGGTGTATTATAATTGAGCTATGATATATTCTTTATTGCACATATTATATTTAATTGTTAATATGGTTTCTTATATTAATTGATCAAATTCGATTTATAGTATATCCCGTGAATTGTTGGATTTACATTTTATTTCACCCAATACCAATTTACCGAAGTAAAATAACATTCTTCTCGAATGCATTGGTGAAATAAAAAAATAATAAAATTTATTCTAAATTACAATTCTTTATCTTTTACTACAAGTAGTTTCTTTATGTATTAATTTTATTCTTTGGAGAATTTTCAATACTAATTTTATTTAAATAATAATTTATCGTGTAAGCTATTATCTATTAAATCTTAATTACACTTTGTGATGTCAGCAGAAATTATCAGTCAAAAATTTACAGTCAGATTAGGGACTTTTAAATTATCCCATTTTGGTAGCTTAGTTTTCCTTTTCTCTATTCACGATGAAACGAAATGTATATTTAGTAAAATTTATGAACGTTAATGAGTAGCTGGAGTCCCAGATATTACAACACCGTGGTCAGCAATACAAATATAGCGCAATTAAAGAAATTATATCTCCACGGTATCACGAAAGATATTAGATCTATTTGAAATTCTAAAAAAAGTACGTATTTTTATTCAGTATTATCTTCTTTCTTGTAACGATTGCTATACGTTCATTTTATTTTGTTATTATGCATTTTTCTAATAAAACGATCTAATTCGAATTATCATAATTTTTAATAAGGAAATTTATTTACGATTAAAGTTTTGCAATGTTGTTCACGATATGTGCAACTAACACGATACTTGATTTCTGCAGAGAGTTTATTAAATTATTAATAAATTAGGTGTCAACACGTTTATTTGTATAAAAACCGCATGCCAATGACGATGAAAGTAACACTTGACGGATGAACGCGTATCGAGATTATAATCACACTTCACGCATTACTCGCGCAATGAAATTTAATTACGTTAAATCGATAAACGATTAATTATTTATCGAACGTGATACAATTCGCGTTCGCGAAGAAATGCGTGCAATTTAAGGTACAAATTAAGAAAAGATTATTTTTTGCATTATCGTATCTTTTACATATTACGTATCTCTCCTCTATTTGCAATTTTACTCTATTATTATGGTAAAAACTATGAATAATTTTAAACAACTGTATTATCAAGAAATATCGAGACTCTTGTTACAGAAGTGCAGAAGTTTGTGAAATATTATTTTATACAACATTGATATCTGTTCATTTATATTCTTCGCTTTACTTTATTACTATAGTAGACGAAGTGAATAATGTCGAAAAAGTGCCATGACAAAACATATTAAAATTTTCGTTATGAAAGAGTTTAACTTAGAGTAGAAATAGAGAAAAAGTATTAAGAAGCGATATATCCCTGTTTATCTTGTTTAAAATCCGATATCTTGGGTCTAGATGTATTCTAAATATAAAGCGTGATACAAAGTAATCTCCCATAATTGCAACACTTTGGAATGCGGTTGCATTCATAAACAATTCCAATATCTCCACAATAGAACCTAATTAAGAGGAAACGCTATCGTTATGCGTCGGCGATGCCTTTCAGCCATGTGTTTCACGTGTCACTAATGAGTTTCCAAATCGTGGCGATCTGACCTAGTTATTAAATTAATCAGTTCCTACGTGTATTCCTACGAAATCGTATTAGTATGAACGGCTTATGCCTGGCCTAGATTCCGATCTTCTTTTCAAGTCACAAAGGAAGTGGATATCTCTCGGAAGTATTTCAAGATAAGTGCAACTTCTCGATCAAGCATCACTTTGATGGGAGGTAGACATCTATTCGTTCATCTTTCTTCGAAATTATAAAGAAACGCGTTAATGCGATATAATTTGTTTCAAATAAAATTCTTGTCTCGTTGTTTATGAATAAATTTTTACATTTGTGAAAAGGAAATAATTTTTACTCGCTAGCGTTTTTCGTTAAGATATTTCAAATATATTGTAGCGATATAGCCCAATCGGTATCAAAGGAGTTTAAGATTATTGAGAATAATATTTATCTTGGAGATACAAAATTATAAAGTAACGACCAATTGTTCACAAGCGAACTTTTATAAAAGAATTTATGAAGCAAGTGGGTGTGTAAGAAATTCTTCAGTTATAAATGATGAAGAAAAATCTTCAACCCTTAATTATTGTTTAATATAATTAACTCATTCCTTAAAGAAGTCTGAATTTTTACTTCCTTACCACAATTCAGGAAAAAATTGAGAATTTGTAGAATTTTGGAATTTAGAACTTCTTTAAAAAAATGTCTAGAGAGAAGCATCAGAAATTGAGTACTTTCAGTTTCAAGAAATCTTGACAAATAAATATACCTCATTAAATAAACTAATTACATTAAATTAATTTTTAAGAAACAATTTTATGTAACGATAAAAGTTACCAAGAAATCATTGACAATGACAAATTCAAATAAGGAGGAAAGAAAGTTAATGAAAAATATTCCATACTTCGACCGATCCAAAATATTCACAGCCAGTGTTTTATTTTAATTGAGAAACACATAATCAATTATCATAAACGCATCTCCAACCAAGCAGAATATCATCGCAAAAAGAATTTCAATATCACCAAAGAATGTTGGCTATAGTTCGATCACCTGCACACGTATTTCACTTCACTGGCTGTCTGCTCACGTACAGGAATATTACCCTTAATCTGCGCCATGGCCTATACGATCTATTCTACTCACCGTCTGGCCGATTGGTGGTCGACCTATTCTACTAGAATTCTATCCACTTTTCCCCTGTATTTTCCAAGGGAGCATATTTATACATAAATGTTCAGGATTGATGGTTCCATGATAGGTCTGTACGAGTCTACAGGGACCCATTTAATAATGCCGCGCGAACTTTTCAGAAAATTAGTTTTACGTTAAAAAATTATAAAAAAAGACGTTTGACCATATTTTCTCCCGGTTACGAGAATATCTACTGTTCATAAATTCTGTAACCTTATGAAATATTTCACGTGTAGCCACGTGGAAACAGAAACAACGAAAAAGTTGTCGTTAAATGCGTTATGGTAGATTAATTATTTCGTTACATTTTCTCGCATCACATTTTCCCTTTTTGTAAATGATATATGTAGAGCTGATAAGAGACATATTGTAACAGCTCTTTACGATAGATATGCTGAAAGCCAGAAATGAATGTATCTGTGGAATTATGAGGATTATAATATAATTATTATACAAATATAAGAACTACGATTCAATTCAAATAAATTCAAACAAAATTTTAATTTCTAAAGCATACAAGAGAAAACAATTGACAAAATAAGAAAAAATTTAGCTTCACTTCGTGATAACTGTGCAAAAAAATTTTTTCATGTAATTAATATAATTTTGCCATCCAGTTGAAGTTGTGTGAAAGTACTTCATATATTTCCATTTTGTGCTCAAATAATTATATAATTTTTAAAATACAAAAACTGTATTTTACTATAATTTTAATTCTCAAAACTTTAATTATCATACGGCAAAGAGAGCAGTTAATCAAAAGAGGAAAAAACTAACTTCATTTGGCGGTAAGCGATTGAAAAAAATGTCAAAAATAATTAATTTAATCGAGATTAGTTGAAATTGTTTAAAAGTTCTCTACGTGTATATCTCTATTGTCGGCGTAGTAAAATATTGCACAATGTTACATCGATTTAATAAATCTCGAGTGCATATATGACCGCGTTAAAAGCTGAATATGCAGGGTAGCCGCGGAAAATATAGTTAATGAAACGATGGATTCTGAAAGGAATCTTTAATTTTAAATTAATCAGTGTTTTACGGCTAATTATGGGACTAACTGTAATTTTGGTAAAAAATCAGTAAAATATCGGTAAAATTCTTCCCACGTTAGGGATCTTTACTCATTTTTGCACAGTTACTCGTAGAAATAAAGATCGGATAATAAAACAATGTAAAAAATAGGTAAACACAATTTAAAGACATGTTCAAAAAGGAATGAAATAGCTAGTGAAACGACCATTATACTGAATTAAAATGAAATTATGATGCAAATAGAATTATATATGAGCTTTAAGCAGGGGAATTGGAAATTTCAACGTTTCATGCGTTTGATCTCATATGTATGAAAAAAATATACGATATTTTTGACGAAACGTCGAGCAATTCACTTGTACACTCTTTTTCTGTGTAATACATCAAGATGAAAAATAGCATCACGTTTGTAACTGTTAATTCAAGCTTCGAATACAATTTCTCTTTCGTGTATTTCATTTTTCCATCACATCTTTCAAAAATAGAAAACCACAACGATATACGATTCTCAAATATATAATCCATGAGCTGCATCTTCCTACGATATAAATTTCTCTCTTGCGGTATTCATATTTGCATTTTCAAGTATATTTCTGTTCCTTTGTACAAGAATATCCAGTAGAAAGTTCGTTCTGTTACACAAGATATTGAACGAGTAAGAAGCAAACGATTTATTCACATGAAATTTCAGTTTCTCAAATATTTGAAAGCCATGTAAAAATTACGCAAATATTATTTAGAAAATAATTTAAAATACTTTTTATTTCTTTCCCAGTTTTATTAATATTATTCCATTGAAAATGATAATTCCATTATCAGTTAAAATTTCACTTACATTTTTGCTTTTCAATCTTCATTTTTCAGAATTATAAAACACTACAATAAAGGTGATAACAAAAATCCAACTTGTTTTTTTCGACTTAAGTCCGGAATAATTTATCCCTGTTATCTTTTATTTTCAAATGCTCAATCATTTAAGTTTTTAATTCTCTATTCTGATACTTTAATCGTCTTTGTCAACTATTAGGTTGTCCGAGAAGTGTCTTTCTTTTACAGACTCGTCTTTTACAACGATGCTTCTTTACATAAACATGATACCTACTCTGTCGAACGTTGTGATCTTTATTTCGATAGAACAAAATGGATCATATGTAATTCGATAAAATAATATAAAACGAAAAATGTTGTGCATCCATTATTTCCTTATAAAACGAAAGAAACTTTTCGAACGACCTAACAAATGATACAAAAGACCTTCTTATTCATTTTATAATTTAATATGCCATTATCTTCTAATATTTCTAATATTTCTAATATTTCATTCATATTCACTCAACCACATTGAAATTTCTGAATTTCCATATCGATGTTCAACTTTCCGTTTTTCAATTCTGATTTTTCTTCTGTTTGCAAACAAGAAGTAACTATTCATAGGTAGGAGGTAACTTCCTGACAGAGAAATATAGTGCACTAGATAGAATCGTGCGCTAGAACTTGAGTTACTTTATTTCGGTGTATCAATCACTGAAAAAATAAAAAATGATGCCGGCAAGATACAAGCTTTAGCACTTAGATCGACGATGTCGAGTTGATGCATCGACCCTATGCACCGAACACGCGTGACATAGGTCTGGTAATGCAGCATGAGCTTTGCACGCGGCTATCCGCATACTGATCTCGATATCACGAGCTTCCAACATAATTTGACCGACGATGAGACAATGGAATTATCAGAGAACCAGTCAAGCTATTTTATGGATACCATCGCGAAATTACAATATGAATACAATACAACGTGCAATAAAAATAACTCGATTGAAATGCGTAATTACGATTTAATCAAAAACTGCTTGTAATTCCTTTCTTTGTTTGTGTCTGAAAAATAACGAATATTAAATCTACGCAGAACTGGTGCTCTCCTTGGAAATAAATATGCAGAGATAAAATATCAAGTTAAACATTCCTTTCAACAGAAAAAGCAGAAGGTAAAGACGTAGCCCAGATTACGGCTTGAAAAGAGAGAAAATATCTTGAAACGTTTCTTATCTGAAAGAGTCGTTTCATTGACGAGTAAAGCGGTGAGCAAATTTTGCGAAAGGAACGAAGTACAAATATGGAAACTGAGAAATTTCGTGTAGAACTTTCGAACGTATTCATGCCATTGACAGTGTGTCAAACGTCATTCACACTTTGCTTAAACTTAACCAGACATCAATGAGTAGCGACTATTGATCGACCATGAATAATTCAGTTGCACATGTTCATATTAACCAGTAGCTGAAACAGAAATAATTGCACTAATACGTCACATCAGCATCGACATTATTTTGTTATTTAATATTAATCAGAATCACAACTGAATACTATGGAAATTGTATTGATTTCGTGCAGAAGTAATTATAAAATTTACAAAATAAAACCTGTGTTCTATTTTTCATCTTCAGGATATCATAACGCGTACCTCGCTTTTCATATTCTGTATATTTTTGCAATCACGTACATTTATAAATGTTTTTGTACATCTATATATCACAGAAGTGCATAAACATCTGCAATTTATTTATAAAAAAATTGAACTTTCAATCCTTATTAAAAGAAAGAACATATAATCTTATATGGGTATAAAGTAATCTTCTAAAAGACATTTCGAAAATAAAGTTTAGAGGAATATGGCCAATTTAATGCAGTCAGACAGTGACATTGTGAGAATTGAAGTGTTTTTAAGCCGAAGCCAAGCCATTTTAACAGCGGAAAATACTTTGGGAAATGAAGAAAGCATTAATGCTATCACTCTATTCAGAGGATATCTTCTTTAGCAAACAGCTTAATGATACTTACTGAAAAACTTTTAAATTTATAGTAAAAGCATCAAAGAAAAAGAAAAGATAGAGACTATACAAAGAAAATCTATTTCTTTTATAACTACTATATTATCTTTTATCTTTGAACACTGTGAGCTTTTGAAAGCGTACGTGTAAAATATTTCCATTTCTAATTTATATATGTAATGTAAGAGTACAAAATAAAATATAATTCCACTTGAGACCTCTTCCAGTTATTTTTAACTGCTACTAACAATATTGCTTTCGAAGCAATCGTTACTTTTCTTGGAAAAGGAGAAGGAATGGAAATAAACGATCGACTGCCTGATTTTACACGCCATAAAATAGATATATATTCTATCAATTTGAGAAATCGAGCAGAATGTAGTGCAAACTCAAGTACGTGTAACTACACATTCTGTTCAAATCTGGTACGACTGTGGAATCTGCACGTGCCACACAGTAGCAATTTAACTAGTTAAACCGGCTTAACTCGAAAATCAGGCGAAATCAAAAAGAAGAAAAATGAAAACGTACCCCGTTCGAGTTAAAATTTTATGTGCTATACGTCGCTGCATTTCATAAAGATTCCTCTTTATTGCTGTCTAGGTCCTGCTACACAATTCAACTAATATTATTAGCGACATTTTATGAGTCACCTGTCAAGATTTACTAGTGCTAACCAATTTTCTCGCAAAACTGTAGCAGGTTTGGTAATAGAATTTCTACATATTAGTGATACAATTTACAACCTTCCCGTCTCTTCTACTGGAAAATTGGAAAATTAAAATATTATATATATAAGAGAATTTGTCATTCTTGCATTCATTAAAATCTTTAATTGTAGCGCAAATGAAGCTAATTTATACCAAGGCGAGTTAGTATCAATTAATGCAGGAAGCATATATAAAATTTAATCAATCTTGGGACAGAAACGCTGAAATTTTAATTATGTGAAAATTTCCTTCAAAATTATTAAAAGAATTTCGTCGCTAAATTAAACTGTTTCTTCAATTTTCATAGACGTAGAGAACTTATGTTTTAATTACGTTTTAATTATATTTATATTATTACAATTATAATTGCAATAGGAAGGCATATCTCAGATATTTAGTAAATATTAATTAACCTATCTAAATAATCCTCTATCCTGCCATAGACTTGGTACATAAACCTTAGACGTGTATACTCACCTAAATGTATCCTGAATCTGACGTTCTTTGCATTAAGCATTCTGAGAGATAACGTTGCGAGAAAATACACATGGCGAAAATCAACAAGAATTTATTCATATAATCCTGTCATCTATGATCAAGCATTAACTTATTTCAATATCGAAAATCTAGACATCAGACTTGCTTGTGTAATTTAATTTACGCGAAGAAGAATCTTATTAACTATCTCGTCCAGAAACGTTCGATGCCATTCCTCTGGTGTTCAAAAGCTCGAATAGAAAGAACGAAGACGAGAAAAAAGTTAGAAGCATCGGTTTGCCTGATTCAGCTTTCTTTTAATAATTTGCAATATTTCACATCTACGATTCACGTAAAATATACGAAACAAAAATGCAAATTAAAGCTCTTCTTCGAAGGTAATTTGTAATAGATAATTTTGTACAGGATCGCGAAATTCACGATTTATTAGTGTTTATCAAGTAAAGTAAATTACGCGTATTAATATCGTTAATCGTAACTGAGCCATACGATCCGATATAATTATTTTCCTGTGATCGTTTGCCGTGTTTACGGACGATTTATCAACGCTCGAGAAATATCAACAAGTCAGGAATAGTTAATAATTTCTCAACAATTTCACGACAGCCACCGATTTTTATCATTTAACGAGCTTCTTTTAGAACAGGTGATCCTTTTTCACCTCTGATTGAATTCGTACGAAGTACAAGGTACGATTTCAAAGGTTTCGTAAAATTCGAAATGGAAGTGCAATCTCGTTAATTAGACGGTATTTTTTCATAAAGAACATCGAACTCAAACGTAATGGGAATAATTACGTGAAACTCTTTCCAAATAGAGAACGCGTATTAACTCAATTTTATGCACCGTGTGGACTATTTCATCGAGATTCAGATAATTTATGTGTGACATACTCTTTCCTAATAAAAACGTTTGATTGATGGGGTAAATTATTGTATCGTAATAGAGATTAAAATGAAGAGAACTTTCTTTCTATGATAAGGCACGTGTATAATAAATTTTTATCAATTTTGTGGCAATATTTCACTTCTCCTTTTTGAACGGAATAAATCTGTCTTTTCTAAAATATTGCATTTAAACTGTTTTAGAATACATATATTATAACTGTATTTTATTTTTCTTTTTTTTTTTTTTAAGGATAAATTTACTACAACTTTAAATGATAAACTTATATCGTCTATTTAAAAAATTAACGGTAGTATATATTTCTGTTTTTATTGTAGAGCAGATGTAACCATCAATTTTAGATATCGCTGCTTGATTTTTGTTTGGTGTTTCATTTTAACGTCAATAGTTTTCTATCACTTAAAAACCGCCTTATCTGATTTATAGTTTAGGTATTGAATAATCAGAAGTTCGTTCTCATTTGACAAATAAATTATGTTTAATTATGTGTTATGATATCTTTAATGAATGTAATGATTTTTTTTAATAAATTCAGGTATTTTCCAGAGATTCTATCTATGATTAGTTTTTCGTTGGTATAACGAATTTCTATTTCACAATCCTCTATGATCGAAAACGAAATTTCGTTTCCATGAATTATTTTAGCAATGCACATATATCTTTCGCAACGACATTGAGCATAATGAGCCAGAACGGAAAGACAGGAAACGGAAACCAATGATTTATGAACAACGTCAATTCCACTGGATGCAGATTTACGTTTACCGTTCCAGGAATTTCACTACTGAAAATTCTAATATTTCCACTTTCACCTTTTTAAAATCTTTTGAGTCGAATAAATTTTCGCCTTAATTAAAATATGAGTGTTACTTAAAGATCCGAGAATTAAGATAAGAATAATTTCAGTTTTTCATATTCAACAGCTGTCAAGATAAAGAGAATTTATTTACACCACTGTTAATGCTATATTTCACAGTATGAATTTAAACGAAGCTGTAACGAGGACATACTCTAGGAAAATCCTCGACACTCCTTTAGGACTCAATAGCAGCCATAATTTTCCATTTACTTTAAAAAATTCCTACTATAAAAAATTCTCCGCAAATCCTGATCTTTTCTATTCAAACCTTGGAGTTCTTAATTTACACGAAATAGCGTGCATACATAGAATTTCAAGTCAAAATCAATGAAAGACAAACGATCTAGAAATATTCAACCTAAATCCAAGTATTACATTTAATTCGAATCTTAATATACATAAAATATGTATCTTCTACATCGAAGACTTTACACGCGCAATAAATCCCAAATTGAAGATCTTGAATATCCAAAATCCTTCCATAAGCCTAGAATTTTACAATTATTTTTAATTTCAGAATTACTTTTTATTTTCTACTAGTCTCAAGTTTCACTAATTACTACACTGCGGATTTTTATGCAAATCCATATTTTTCAAAACATAATTAAAAAACAAAATCTCGATAGAAAATTGTTTTATCCACTAAGTGTTACGGAAAGTACTATACTGTGGTACTGGCTATTTTTATATATTTTTTATATTATGTACATTTTGTGTAACTTTACAGTATATTGATTATGAAATTTACCTATAAATTTCATAAAACCCCACAGTTCGTTAATTAGAAATTCAAATACTTCAACATTTTTCTCAAATCCTATGTAATCACTTTAGTATTATAATCCTACATTCTTTAAAATATTCACCTCTACTCTCATTATAGCCCTACCTTCTCGTCCTTCCTTTAGTTTACCCTCTACGACTGTCATCCCTTCATCGCTCCATTATTCTTTTCCCATTTTGGCTCTACTCTTAACGTTCGTTGTTATCCCTCAGCTCACTACGTTTTTCCGAGCTGGTTCTCGAGCTCTCGTCGAAAGATTCCTCTTGATTGCGGTGTCGTGCTCTCGACCAAAGCAAAATTATACCAGATGAGGCCGAAACTTTCGCCTAAGCCGAAATCCAACCGAATATTTCTCCTCTGGAGTGAAATTCTCGTGGTCGCTGGATAAGAATCGTCGAGGTAATTCCAGAGAAAAATTTTCCATGATTCTTAACGGGCAAGAGAGGTGCGGCAACGAATGGATAGAATCGCACAAGCTGTTCTATCGTGAAATTAGATCAAGTTCACTCGATAAGTAAGTTATTGTATTGTATTTTGTGAAATTTTCTGGAGAATCTTGAATTTGTAAATTTATATCCTATATCTGGACTTGTAACTTATAATTAGATTTTTATGCATTTATGGGAAATTTGCAGATGCAAAAATGTGCGTAATATGCAAAGGCGTATAAAATATCTAAAGTATATCTCTATCTAACAATTTTCTACCTAGATTTCATTTTTTTCATCACATTCATAAAAATATGAGTGCATAAACATCCATAGTCCCCTTATAGTATATTTAACATTGTCTGCTACTATATTACTCGTTTTTTAAATGATTAAAATACGATAAATTTCATTAAGTGACACATTTTCAACAATGATTTAAATATTATTGTCAGAGAAAAAGCGAGCAAGTATAATGATATTGTGGACAAATTAAATGTTATGGTGTAGTTTATTTCAATGTATTGCGATTCCCACGGCAAACTATATAAAATTTGCATGGCAGTGAATATCCCAAGAAAATGTGAGAAAAACTTAAAGAACTTTGAAAGCTAAAATATTAATTATAAATATGTTTAACATATTTTAGGAAGATATCAATTTTTATATTTAAATAAATGTAAATTTGAAAATTTCTACGCTTCAAAAATATTAGAATTCGTAACTACATTAAAGCACAAACCATTTCAATTGCCTAGATCCATTAAACACCTAAATCTATTCCAGACTCTGAAACATTAAGCATCTAAATCTAATCCAGACTCTGAAACGTTAAGCACATAGATTTAATGCAGATGGGTAATTAAATTAATTGCAACGAAACCAAATTCTGACCTTTGAATTAATTATCAATTAAACCACAAAAGAAACGTAAACGACAAAAAAGGTAAAACACTAAGGACGAACTACAAAAAGAACAAAAAATAAAAAAAAGAGGAAACATCAGAAACACACGGAAAAGAAAAAAGAAACAAATAGGAAAGCCGTCGTTTCAAAATTCACATTTTCCGCTCTGTAAAGCTTCGAGGTTGATAGAACAGCAGATTGCTAATATTTTTCACCATGTTCTCGTTCTATCTGATCCTTCAAAAGCTCTCATCTTGTACCTTACTTTTCGTTTTTACTCTCATGAAGCGTGAACGGAACAAAGTTGTGGAATACCCTAACTTCTTTCATTCCTCGAATAAATTATCGACTCAAGAGTATACGAGGCGACAATTCCTTCCTTATTTCATTACCTTTCCATCACCGTACCAATTCCCCAGCGACGTTCCTCACTTCGATCACGAGCTCTCGCAGAGTTTCTCAACAATCGTCGACAATCGATAACTCAACCAGATAATCGTGCGTATGCTATTGATTAAAGATCTATTCTCTCAGAGAGACGTAGAAATTTTGGTAACTCTAGGAAAATGTTGGTAGCCCTTTAAGAAATTTTAAACAAAGTATTTGTAGCTAGTCTCCGGAAATTTTTAGAAACAAGCTTTATACAAACTTTTAGAAAAAAATTGATAGCTTGTTAAACATTTTTAGAGGAAGATTGATAGCTCTTTAGAAATTTTTAGATAATGTTGCTTAAAATGTTTTTTCAATATTAAAAAGAAAGAAAACGAAGGCGATCGTAAAATGTTACTAACCAATTATTAAAAAATAATTTTTAATTTTTAAAACGAATAAAGTACTTTACTTTGGATATTTTGCATATCTTGTCGTACATATTTTACCTATTATGAACGCTTTGTATATTTTTGCATATTTAAATTTACCATAAATCCATAAACATCCGTAGCCTAATCATTAGCGGACTACGTTTAACTTGCTTTATTTTTGTGCCAATTAAATTTCGTAAGAAGGTCCAGTCAGATAATTAATGATGATTTTTACTTAATCCCGTAATATCAAGACCATATCTGAGGTTAATTTGTACTTCCGTTTTCGAAACTGACATTTTCCGCCTTCTTATAAAATATATGCACCAGTTATGTTTAATCATAAAGATTGTAAACTGGTGGTCCTGTTTAATATTTGTTCATTGATCAGAATAACATAATTAATAAACAACTAATAAGTTCTTCTTATGCAATTTTCTATTATGATAGGCGATTTGCAAATATCGCGTTGAAATTACCAATTTTACGAAACGTTAAAACAAGGGTACTTGTTGATAGGTTCGTTCAGAGTAACCATGAGCTATTTTTCACTCTAAGATCTCCCAGATCCTCGTAACAAGGTAATCGTTGCACTACGGAACGATGATTATGCGATAAGCGAACGGTCGTGTGGCTGGAAGGGCGTAAGGTTAAGGATCGATTCAAACCTCGAGGTTCTCAAGAAAACCATGCCAATGCCGCGATTCGTAATCCCAATGGGATGCAATATATAGTTTGACAGAGCCGATAAAGATGATAGTGATTCGTGAATGAGGGCTGGAGACATTATTGGTTATGTTTCAAAAACTATTTCGTTGAAGAAGATATGAAACAGATGAGAAGAACCGCTTGGATTGCAGAAAATAATTAATAGACGATGCATCCTTATGCGTTTGTAGGAATTTTGAAAGTACGAAAATGCACAAAACAGACATAATAATAAAAATATAGTGTATTCAGAGTATAGTAGTTGTTATAATATTTAGTAGGTAAAATACATTTCTGCCTATATCCCACTTTTTATTCGTAAAAATATGAATTTTGTATAAATATCCGCATACTAGTAATTCAGTATTATTTAATGACGTATTACTAGTGAGATTAGATAGCGGAATAATTTTTATTTTTCTATTAGAAATTTGCAAGCGAAAAAAGAAAGAAGAATCTTTCGAAAGCACGTTTTTTAAAGACTTTCCTTTTTAATGCAAGCGATCTAAATATAATTATGGAGAAATTGACGGGAAGTCGATTCTGTGCTTGAATAATTGATGAAAGATTTTTTAATGGAACGAACATAGTGCATAGTGCATGGGTGATCAATTTACTGTGAACAGGATGAAAGGATTGTGTATTCCTCAATATATCGAGTTGATTAGCATGGTTTCTGAGTGGCTCAAGTATTCATTGATCATTAGAAGATTCCATTACATCAAACAATATTATATTATAATACAAGAGATGCTACACACAAGTCAACAAACAACAACAACAACAGATCAAACACTACAGAATCCTATCTCAAACTCTCCCATTCAAGCATCTCTCATCCTCCTTCCTTTGAACAAAACATGTATCCAACACTTTACCCGATATTATTTTATGTATTTATCATAATTCTACTTAACTTTCCAATACACATGAATGGTCATTCGAAAGCAATAAGATCAATAAAACATGTACAAATTTACAATATAGCTAATTAATTCGCGATTTAATATCTTCAGAGGCAGGATATGTTCCTCGTCAATTCTAACGGTACGAATAATCAGAAATAGAAGTAGCTTTCTGTTATATATACATTGGGATAATATTACTCAGCAGAATGGTGTATGTAAATCTTGACAGAAAGCAACCGAACCACACTCGGGGCACATTCGAGTCTACCACACAAACGTACGATACATGTGTTCATGTATCCGTCTGGATCCATAGTCGTTTTGGTATCCATCCATTCGCAACATCCTAATGAATCGGTTACACCGTATAGTCTGGTCATCGGATTCCTCAAAGGATTATACGAGCTTGAAAAGCTGCTAGTAGAATATTTAAAAGCTCTTTTTCACGTGCATCGCACTTTATGCATCAAAAACACGATTTAGACGGTCAAAAGCTGTCTGCTCTGTAGCTGTATCCGTATCGAGACCCATAGTCGTTATTCCAATATACGGATATGTTCATACATCTATACATCTCTTCCTAAGGCTTCCTGAACGATTACAAATATCGATAAAGCGAAAACTGATCATTTCAAAATGATATACACTAGTGGACTGCAGTGACTTGGATATCGATTTGTCACAATTGATGGAATTGTCTAGCGAAATAATTTTAAGTATATTTGACCACATATATTCTTATTCCACTTACTGGTGTATAATTCATTTCTTCCAAGTGTTTCATCTTTTGTATTTGAAAATTTGTTAAATTAGATATAACACAATTTCTACTCGTTCAAGTTATTCAATTAATATATGTATATTACATATGTATAATGCATAATATGTGACAATATATGTTCCTATTCCCCTTACAATAGTCAAATATGTTTCATAGTCAAATAGTCAAATTTTCTTCACTTTAAAAATTCTTGGATACATCAGTTGCCCAATTAGTATAATCTTTGTAACAATAATTTCACGGTTGTCTGACCACGTACCTTTCTGTTCTCCTTACCCGTGCCAGTAGTGTGTATATATATATGTAGAAGCCTATACATACTAACTGACTAAGTTCTGACTGAGTTCTAGTTAAGTTTAGTTTGAGTTCGAAGCGACTTCTGTTCGTGTGATGATTTAGTTCTACGAGTATAATCGATTCCTAACTTTGACCAAACTATTATATAATTCTTCTTGATTTTAGTTCTAATGTGTTCTACACTATTTTAACAATGCTGTATGGTTATTCATTGATCTCTGTTTCCGTAAAGGTGACGTATCTTTTGGTACAGTGTGACTTTTAGTATGAAAAAGGAGATACTTCTCTTCTGAATCAAAATTAGTACTTAATGATAGAAATAAACATAATTTGTAATTGGAAATTTTCCAGGTTTATTGAAAGGAGAACTTGTTGCATTTATCCCAATTAAAAGTGGTAAGTGATACAATGCATGATATTTAAAGGCAAGCTTCTCAAATTCTTGTTTAAATTGCAGAAACCTGCAATTCTCTATCTCAGAATTTCTTGTAAAATTACTTGCTGCAAATGTGTCAAGAGAGGCGTGATTCGAGATGAATAAAACAAGGAAACGGAGGTTGAAAGTTTCTGGACAAGAAAGGGTTTCTATAGGGCTGGGATCGAGTTTATTAGCTCTGTTAAAAGGCGAAGTTTTCCATTAAATACTTCGCGTTACCTCTTCATAGTTTGTTTCAAAGTATACCGCTTCTTGCATTTCTCTATACTTTTAATTCTTCAAGTTCGGAAAGAAATTTTAACTTCGATGAAGGATCTTATTTTATTTTTGCGAGAAAGTTTCTTGGTTGAAGAATTCTATCATATGTGTCCTTTTTAATTATATTAACAGACTTTTCTGACAAGTTTCTTTAAGAATTGTAACTTTAGTCTTGAATGTTTACTCTTGTGAGAAAAACTAACAAAGAACTTTATTAATTGTCTATACAAATATTTTCTTCGATAGGGTCTCTTTGAAAATTGTCAACTTTTATCTTAGAATTCTTATTTTACTACTTAAAAATGTTTCTCGTTCCACCTTTAATTATATCAACGTATTCTCTGTATAATACATTTCTTGTGAAACCTAGTTCATTTTTGTCGAGTCCAAATTCGAGATTGTTACAATTTTCTTCCTTTCATTTTACTCTCCACTTTCTTCTTATTACCTTTTGGAGCTGTTCCTTTACATCTCTGTGTACATCTGTAAGACTACGATAGTAACATAGTAGTGATGCAACCTTTCGTGCAACTTCATTCCCATTTGGCACAATTGCGTGTGTCCAGGAGAACAATTTCCTTATCCTCATATAAACTTTTTAAACAAATCAAACATATACCTTACATTATCTTCCAATTTAAAATAACAGCTTCTTTAACATTTTGTTGAAATTCCAAAGATTTTTTAAAGAAAAAGCAATCAATTATTTTTCTTCGTTATTTGAGAATGAAGTGTCGATGTTTTAGAATTATTTGATATATTAAAATTTGCATATTTTACGTGAAACATCTAAAACGTGTGATCTCGCGACAAATTTGTTGCAAGCAAACATGCAAGCCAACGATAAATTAGGGCAGCTCGGTTTGACGACAAGTGAGTAATGTTTCACGAGTCACGATGTGTATATAGGTCACGAAACTACGATGTACCAAGAGAAAAAGAAATAAAGAAAATTGCACTTCAACAGTAGTTCCACCAGTCAGAGTTCGATCAAAATAAATTGTAACAAGGTGGACAAAGCGGAAGAAAAGATGCGACACATGTACAGTACCGTGTAAAAGTTTTGGATCAAATAACGAATGAAAATCTTTTACTTTATGGATTAATATAAAGATTTTTGTAATGTTATTTTAATATTTCGTATTTACCTCCAAAGAAAAATTGATAATTTCTTAAGAAGTTATTAATTAATTTAATATAATTACTAAGACAATTTTTCTTTGTGTCGATAACAAGAGTTCTTTTGATGTTGTGGAATAATTTTTCAATAAATTCAGTTTGTATTACTACTCTGTTTATAATATTTCAAATAATATATTTAGGTTTTTGGTTTCTCCTCTCGTAAGATATTCTAAATTATTTAATGTTCTGTCAATTAAAGCATTTCTAAAGAGAATTATGAAGCAAAGAAGATCTTCGTGTTATAAAATCTTTGATAATTTTTTTAAATGACTGTAACCAGACTACGAATGCCTTTTACATTCTATGCAATCTAAAACTGGAACATGATGAAACCGAAAAACATATAAAATATTCAAAGTAAATTTCTACTTATAATATTTAGTAGGTGACACAAATTTCTTTAATTTCGCGAAAACATGAATTTCTCTAAACATTTCTAATAACATTCTCTACATAAAATATATATGTAGAAATATTTCTTGACAATTTCAGTAGCCATCGTAAGAAAATTAATATCGTCATGTTCAATTTTTGTTATGTCAATATGTTCAACTTCTTCACCTTAGTATAGCTGAATGCTGCGAAGCATATTCTCACTAATTAAACGGTGTCTCCTGACGCAAAGAATATCGAAGTCTAAATTTCACCTTGCTCTTTTCACGCTTATTTCCAACGGAATTCCGAGCTATGTTTTGCGAATTATGTTCGCGAACATACCGACGAAACGTCATATTATGTTTAAATGAGCAAACGAACTTTTCGAATAATCCAAGGTAAACATCGATCTTTCCCGATAGACGATTGGATGTAACACGATGACAAAAGTAAAAAATGTGAAATATACACGTTGATTGATAAAAATGGGAGGATAAAATCTTGTTTTGTGAGGAATTTCAAGAGAATCAAATTACTTCAGAAGAAAATTGGATTACGATAGAAAACATTGGTATGGGAAACAATTTGATTGTAAACTAGAATGGATGTGGTGATCAACTCCGTTCCATTAGGATTGATTGTTTTTTTTTTTTTTTTAAATAATTGTTACGCCGGCCGACACTCTACCTAACCCAGGCCACACACCGCCGACAAGATGGTATTCAGATGTCTACACATCCGTACTGCGTACCCTCAATAGCCTCAAGGACCCCCCATAGATCTCCGGAATTTCTAGCTAAAGCCACTCCAACCGCATAAACAGTTCTTAGCACTCCGTTTCTAGAAGTTCATTGTTTACTCCGGGAAGATAGTGGAAGGTCAGTTTGTCATGTACGATACTTCCCACTCTCGCCACTTCTCTCGGTGACGGTTCGCACCCTTCCTCACCCACAAACCGAAAAATGGACCAATTAACAACGAAGTCTATTTCCCTCACTCTCCTAATGAAAATTCATCCCTAACAAATCAGCTTCTTTCGTGCCCTTCGACACACC
The DNA here is from genome assembly GCA_014737525.1 of Bombus difficillimus. Classification (NCBI taxonomy): domain Eukaryota; kingdom Metazoa; phylum Arthropoda; class Insecta; order Hymenoptera; family Apidae; genus Bombus; species Bombus difficillimus. Next base: position 1,615,058 of record JACXIT010000226.1, on the reverse strand, counting down.
CATCACTAGCTATCCTCCGACACAGTATCCTCACTAAGATCACTTATTCTTCACCGCTGGAATAGTCAACATGTCTGTACCGGGTTTCTACCCTTGAATTAATCGTTTACTCAACTTGTACGTATGCACTAGCGTAACTATCATCTATACAAAGCTGCTGGAATAAATACAAAGTTATATCTGTCAATTCAGTGTAAATCCAATTGAACCACCCTTATTATCCTAAACGAAATAGGGAATCGATCACTTCGTGGCGTCGATTGTCTAATCGTAACGGGAATTTACGACTCCCGTTGACGTGCTTTCTCGCGATCGCGTCTCTCCGCGAATGGTCGAATAAACAATAATTATGTCTTTTTTCTATATAAGTTATGTGCAAGTAATTGTATACTTTAACAGATGTATATCGTCATATGGAAATAATATGTTTAATCACATTTTAGCATGTTTCAAGTACCAAATTATGGAAGAAATTTTTCGTGTAAAGTAAACGATGAAATCATTATATAAACTAAAAGTTTTGTTTCGGAAAGATACAGATTATAAATCCTTCTCTATCTGCTATCGATAAAGAAGATCAAATAACAATTCTAAAAGTATCAGAGTATTAAAGTCCGCTGAAAAATACGTTGTTCTGGTCGACGAACTTTAATATTGAGACTACTTATATAACTTATCAAGTTCGAAGGGAATACCTGCAATTTCCAAGAAATCCAATGAATTACTTTCATGATACACGACGAGATATTCTTTCCACAACGATGCGACCAAACAATCGAATATCATCTCCTAATCCCTCGATTCTGCAAGAGCATCGAGCAAAGCAACGTCCTGTTTATAAAAATATCGTTCCGTTACATCCCGTGTTTGTTCGACGTCGGCATTCGATGTATGATTTATCGGATTCTCAGGGAATATTACTTCCGATCTTCGATAAATCCGCCATCATTTCACTTCGCGTTTTCTATAAATTCCCCATCGTGTAAAAGCGTGGCTACATTTTCTTGATACCATCGAACATTGTGGAAATAAAACAAACGTCTGAGCGAAGGAATGTGAAAGGATAGAGAAATAAGAAAAATAAGACGGAAAGTGAATAACGTTAATGCATCGTTGGTTTCCCTGGGAATACGCATGTATTCGTTGCACTCTGAGAGAAATGCGTCGGAATGCATCTCGTTGGCGAAGTATACATATGGAACATGTTTTAAAATAAAGAAAGGAAAGTAGAAATAAAAATAGTACGAAGCAAGAAAACTGCCCTTAATATCTCAACGGCAGAACGGAAGCCGTGTTATCGACACGCTGCGACGTGATCACTATAATGTAGAATCCATTTCGTTAAAGTACCAAGAAGGGTAGCAAAACTTTATGACCCATGGCTTGGCGCGTGATAGGGCTTAAAAAATACGTTGGCCCTCGGTAAAGGGACGTTGTTTGTCCCCGTCTTGGTGAAATTTTCCGCTACGAGACTGGAATTCCTATTATCGTTCCACGACCCCCCATTTTCTTCTATCGTCCGAGTTCTGAATTAGAGAAAGACCTTGCGTTTTGGCCAAGATAGATCCCGAGAGTTTAAAGTCTCGCTCCAATCACTGCCCCTGCTGTTATCTTCTTCGATTTTAACGAATTTCTTGATTTGCAATTAACTTTTTGAGAATATTAAGAAAAAATGGAAGGATAATCTTTTCGAACATGCTCTTATGATATGTGATATACACGTATCGCGGCTTAGATATTTTATTGTTAACTATATTCAGCAACTAATATTTTTGTAACAAATATTTAAAAGTGAACAATTTCTAACATAATATGTATTTAACACTCAAGAGATATTTTCCAGTTACATATATTATCATTTTCCTTCAAAATTTTTTCAATTTTGATTAAGTTAATTGTATTAAACACAGAATATGAATGTATCAATTATTATAAGAATTTTGTTCAGTTCCGAAATTTTCAATATTTATATAATGCTTGAGAGTCGACATCACATACACATCATAAAAGCGAATATGTTAAAGGAATGATTATGAGATTAAAACCATACTTAATGGGAAGTTAATCGCGTATACTCGACGAAGCAATGCCCTTTTGCGTGGAGAAACCATTTTAGTGCATCAGGAAAGTGTGTACTGCACGAGATTGCACGAGCAATTATGTATTCTTGTACTCTGCTTCTATGGTTTACGAGCGAAGTGGGCCACATACGTTTATCAAGCATTCATCATGTACGTAATTTCTTGGATGATGGAACACAGGAAAGTGTGTCATAAATATAGGAGCACTGCACGTATTTTCCCCGTTTCAACCAAAAACATCAAATCTCTTTTTAAATTCTTTCATTTCTAATTGAATAGTCAAGTACATGCTGATAATTGCCAATGTAATTGTACATTTTCCTATCCCAGGAGAAAACAACTTTATTTTATTATAATGATAATTTCATTTCTAAATTCTTTATCTCGCATCTCTATATATTACAAAAGCTATAATATGTTTGAATTTGTAAAATTTAGTGTTTAAAATCCTATAGTTTTATTTTCAGTTAAACATGAATTAAAGTTTGGTTAAACTAAACTGAATTTCTAATTAATAGAGCTAAATAAATCCAATCTAATTTAAGAACTCGGCCAAAATTCTAATTTAGAGAATTTTTAGCATAAATACGTGTATTGTATTGATATCGCGAACAGTATAAAGATTAAATTTATAATTACAAATATAATTTTTATATTATTCATCGTCCTTATAAAAAGGAATATAAAATCTTCAAAATCCTTAAAAATTTATAAAGACCATGAAAATCAGGAAAATGAAAACGTTTGTTGTCGCGCAAGTAGTGCCAGTCAATATAAACTCAGACTTTAATGACTTAAATAAATAAGCGGCTTCCAGAGGAAAATGAGTGGCATTTTATTTACAGTGAATGAAACTTCATAGACTTCGTAGCATATTGGGAAACTTTACCTAACTAATGATCCTCGGTTGGCAGAGGTAAGGATAAATTTTATCGTGTTAACAGGCTTAATAACTTCGACCTGACGGTTATTTAATCTCTTTACTTTTCGACGCTATCCGGAAATATGTTTAAACTTCGTGCCGAACATAAACCGAAGCTACAGGAAATTATCTTACCACCGTGCGAAACTACGAAACTTTAATTGCCACGTACAATTACAAACGCAGCAACGCACATTTTAAATAGCAGCATAGAAAGGAATATACGAACGGACGAAATACAACGAATGAACGAATTGCTAAATAGGAAGTTTCGAGTTTCAGCTTCAAAGTTATAGGTAAGATGTTTCGTTTGACCTGAACATTCATCACAACGTGAGAAAGGGGTTCAAAGAAACTTGGATGAATTAAAAACGGGAGAAAGAAAAGATGAATTTATCTTAACAAGGCCTGCTAATAATTTTGCGTCTTTCATTCTCTGAGATTCGTACGTTTCAAACTTACGAATCGACATCAAATAAAAGTCGAGTCACGGCTTCTTTCTCTTCCCCCAATGTTTAGAAGCGTACAAAGGATCTGTATTACTTTCTGCAAGCATGCTGCAAAGGAAGCAACTGCAGGAAAAGAACTACCCTGAAACTTTTCTTATGTTCAGATTGATGTGAATCATACAAATTTTTCAATTTTTAACAAGTATTAAATTCCTTTTATATTTCAGAGAAATATTTAATTCCAAAACCAAACAAGGAGATAATTCTAGCAATACAAAGATTGGTTAATATAATATTAAATTTTATAACTACTCTTGTATAAGAAAGAAAGTAACTAATAAATAAAGTAAATAATGTAACTAACTTATCATTAGATCGTAGATATTTATATATTTATGGAAAATTGAATCTGTTAAAAATTTGATTAACAGCGTGATAAAAATGTTAATTGCTAATAAATAGATTTAACATTTGGTTATGAATATTTATGCATTTATAAAAAATAGAGAGCTGCAAAAATCTGAGAGGGAAATTATATAAAGGAAATTACCACATTTGGAGAAACTACGTACATAATATGAAAAACTATGTAAAGTATCCAAAGTAAAATACACGATATGGTATTTAATAGCTAAATAAAACAAATCTCTACTTAACTCTCTTCCAAATCATATTCATAAAAATATTTGCATAAAAATACGTGGTCTACTTATCTCCCCCATATTCTTAAATATTTTGAATATTTAGATATCTTAAATGAATAAAATATTATTAAAAAATTTAATTTATATATCTTCTAGTATCAGAAAATTCATTTTATGAATAATTTGTATATCTACTTTCCTTTCCTTTCTTTTACATCCATCGGTCTATCTTTCCCCTAGTGTTTCTTCACAGAAAGAGAGGTTAGTGTTAACACGACACACCTGATAGAAAGCCATCAGCTTCCTGAGGAAATACGCGCTGCGTTTTAAAAGCTTTGTAAACCGGCGAATCGAATCAACTTCAACTTTACACTCGAGCGATCTCGTCAGTCGTTCTGCTTCATCGATTTAAATCGCGACCTAACGGTGATCGATGCGTTTCCTGAAATCTTTATGCTTTCTTGTGAAATTCGACGAGCTAACGATAGAAAGCGAAACTACGAGGAAAATGTGTTTCTCTAACGAACAAAGTCACAATCTAGCTTAACATTCCAAGATTATTCATTTAATTTAGGTATGAAACTCTTTGTATGAAAGTAAGACGTGACAGATATAAAAAAATATTTCATATCAAATCTACGATAAATTTGAAGTGTATAGTCGGTTCTAAGGAGGAGTAACGAATCTCTAAAATCATTACTTTTCAATTATTTCAAGAGATCTAATTGTAAATGAGAGCTATCGATTAAAATGGCGATGGAATAGTCACACAACAAAATTATATGATTTAATTAGAGCAACACAGATATGTCACAATTCAAAGCTTCAATAATAAAGACTTCCCAAAGAAAGTTTTTCTTCATTAATAGAGATCGTGGACTATATTGAAAAAAAAAATTTTTTTATATTGTTAAATAGTCGATTAATGAATAATTTTCCATCCTTTTGTTTGTGTCACTTTTCTAAGAAACCAACGATATATTCTGGCGAATAGATATTTCAGAAGATTAAACATAATGTATGTGTTACATATGTATTTATGAATATTAAAAGGTTTAATTTGAAGAAGTTCAGCTTTTAGTTTATGTTAAATGATACACGGCTTGGGGACTTGAGACAGTCTTTTCTAAATTACGGTATGCTCCAACACACAAAAGAGTAATAAATTGTCCAAACTGTAGCCATCCTAACTTTCCCTAATACTAAATATGTATCACACATGTATACCAAACTTATGTTCCGCTTTTAATTCATCGTGCCAATAGAATCCCAAGAAAATTCAATCTGTACCAAAAATTCTCTAAATCTAAATTAAATAAATAAATAATCTGACTAAGCAATTCCCTTGAAAGTATAAAGTAGAGAACACAGACATAACTCACACACATACCAAATTTTCCTAAGAAAATAAATAAATTTCTAATAGTATATCTATTAATGAATGGAGTAGGAAAGTTAGCATAAGCTGTGTCGTTATTCCTCAATATATTTCGAAAATTGTCAGGCGTTTCAATTCAATAATATTCAGAATGAAATTTGTAAAATTCTTATTAGGTTCAAAAGTAGTACGCATTATTAGATATTTACTTTTTAAAAAATTGTATTAAATTCATTGTGAATTTAAATTAAAAATAAAAATAAAATTTATCAGATTTCCCACCATCAGTCATTTCATTTCTCACCATCGATTAAATTTATTTTCACTGCAGTAATAACTGAACCAATACGATAATTTCAAAACTGTTCCATAATAATACATTCAGAGCTGCCAAAAGTTTATATTAATTTGTATTAATTAGCTCTAAAAATATTGGCGTGTAAATCGTAATTTGTATTTACGAGACATCTTCCTTTGTATTTCTAACGAGAGCATTTTTTTTTTATTAAATCTTCCGAAGCGATTCGTTGAACGGACCAACGTTCATGGAGAAACAAAGAAATCAAGATTAAATGTTGATACAACATGCAGTTCGATTTCTCCTGCCGTGAAAGAGAACTGCTGCATCAGATTCACTATCAATCTATTATTCACGACTCTTCTTTTGTTGACATTTGTATCACTTTGTAGAATAAATCCATTGTTATATTGATAGTAGAATAGTTTGAATTTTCCACAGTTTCGTACTTTAATATCCGAACATTTTTTAATATCTGAATATTTCCAAATATAGATAACAGAAATGAAAATTTTAGATTTTCAAAAGATTGTGTCAAGTCCTTTTCTACTCGAATTTTTAATTTCACTTCTGGAAAGATTGACATTTCTTATATTGTTTGATCTAATTCGTTCAATGAATTCATAATCGAAATAGGCAATTACAATTATCAGTAATTTAAATATATAAACCAATAAAAATCAAGTACGTTACCTAAACGTGCTATAAATTCATAGTCAATTAATATTCGTAGTAATAAACATTTGCATTTTTGCATATGAAATTTGCACCTCTTTTTTTCTTGTAATGCATATAATTTAAATATCGGAATTGCTCTCTTATTGCAGCGAAACCTTCAATTGTGTTTAGTAAGATATACGACAAAAATATAAGTCTAAAATTTTTTACAGAATAATATATTACATGAAAGAACAGTTATTCGCGTTTGTATTAGGAATGATAAATACCTGAACATAGTAAATCTCGACTGAACGAAAATTTTTATAATTTTCGGAGCTATGAATTAATAAATTTCCTAATATCACAGTGACCCACTGTGTCGTCTTATAGCTAAAGTATATAGCTTGAAAATTTCCAAGAAAAAACGTTAAAATTCTTATTTATACATATCTATTTCTATTTACTCTATTCTATTTTATGTCAATTTTTTATATATATTATTATTCCCTATCATCACTGATAGATATTTAGAACCCTAAAAAACCAGATGACCCAAAATTTTAAAAATTCTCTAAGATATAAATCAATGAGCTGAAAAGATGTACGACATCCGAATAAAAAAGTAAACAACGGTATGCTGTTTTGATCAGTCTGGTTCCAACAGCTCTGCTCTATCCTCGAATTTATAGCTGCGCTAAATTTATGGTTGTTTGGTTTAAATCAACTTCCCGTGGCTGTTGCTGCACTTTAAAGCCTTTTCGAACCAACTACCTTCTTTAATAATATGCTTATAAAGTGAACCGGATGTACTGATCAACACCTGCTAGCGACGATGAAATCTATTTCTTGACGAAACTCCTTACCAGATGATACCCACGAAAAGATTTTCAATGACAAAATTTCGAAGAATAAGACTTAAACATCGGTATTCCAAAATAATTGACGATAAAATCACGAAATAAAGTATACAGTATGGGAAAATCTGATGATTCGATATGTCACGCATAATGCAACCCCGTACAGAGCGTCTTACCATAAGACTCTTACGTTTTATCGTAGTTCGCTCTTCAAATACATCCAAGAATGGCGGATACGTTATTCACGAGACACGAATAAACTTCGAACGAATGTTAGCCAACGGAATTCTTAAGTGTACACAGAAAGTTAGCATAAGTCGCGGATGCCAACCGATATTACTAGCAGGTATGAAACAGGTATGAACCAACATAAAATACAATACTATGAAATTAAATTTAAGAGCACAAATGTACCGAATATATACAATATATTCTGTATAAAAAAGTATAAAATATTCTAATAAAAGTACTCGTTGTAATACTTGACAGGTAGAACAAATATCTAGTTAGTTATGTTTATGAAAATATATATACTACTATATATATACTATATTACATAATTATATTATATTATATATTATATAAATATTGTATAAAGATATAAACATCAAATATATTAAAATTACCAAAGGTTCATATGATTTTAATATCGAAATTATTTGTAATTTCTTGCAAAAACTTTACAATACTTCTTCATTCGTTCCAAAACAACTTTCAGTTCCTGAGATAAGCTTCTCAATTGGTTCGTGTAAAGAGAAACGTAATTTTCGGCTGCTTTTTATTTCTTTTCTTATCGCACACTCGGATCTCTCACGCGTACGCATTCACTGATCTGCCGCAAGCTCGTGCACGTGACATGGTCAGTGACAAGCGTTGAGTCAGCAGATTACTATTGCTACTTAGGACGCGCGAGTTTCCAGGAAAAAATGTAGGTCGTGGAGTCTGACAATCTACTCGTGGTATGCGTTCTATTGCATATAAACTTCCAAGTTCCATATATTCCAGACGGAGCGAGATATTTACTTGATACAAAGTGCGTTTAGACTTTACGTTTTGATACTTTACACTATCGTCTGAAAGTATTCTGTTTTGAAAACCGATATTTTAAATGACAAAAGTATAGAACTAGATCAATTAAATGTTCTTAAGAAAAATTTGGTGAATTTTCTATTAAGACGAAATCTGTTTCGTCAAATAGAAATATAAACTTATCGTATCTTTTCTTTGTAATCTTCATATTCAATTTTGTTCACTATCATTTTTCTTAGTATTAATGAACAACTTCCGCAACAAGGTTAATATTCTTTCGTAAATGATTTTGTATCTCGTGTTAATACTGTCCTGTGACTCCGCGCACACTCTACATAATTTCGTTGCAATATACGTCTAGTAAACAGAGACTTGTGCACTTAATTCCCTGATACGTCCACTGTCTTTGGCATAATGCAGCTAGCAGACTTAATTCAACGAAAGCTGTTAACTGTGCCTGGGATAAAACGCGCTCGGCAGCTTTTACGTTTCTTTCAATTAAACCCAAAGTTTCTTCGTCATTTGTCCTACTTTCCCTTAATCACGCAGAAACAAAGTACAAAACAACAAATTATATATATTTCTGTAAAATAAAGATAAGAGAAAAGAGAAAGAAACTTTCTAAATGAAGGGTATGATATTTGTTCGCGCTCATATTATAGAATTTGAGAGTTTAAGAGTTTGTAAGTACACAATAATGAAGCAGAAAGTTTGGAAAATGCGAAACAACGCGTAACGTTGTCAGGATTCTATACGAAAAGTCGCGGTTTCCTATTGAACCGACGTAACTTATAGTTTAAGCTCTCAGAATAATTGGTTCGTACAAGTCAAAAAATTAGATGTGTAGCGGCACTCGACAGCAAAAACTTTCCAACGGGTTCTGTCCCGTGGCTTGCTACACAACGACCCTATCCTAAGCCGGACGACGGCAGCGCAGTGATTAACATAATTGGTTACGGACGCTCAAGACCCATGTTCGAATCCCGACACTCATAGTCCTGTTTTTCACAATTTGTAACTGAGAAGAAGGGCAACCCGGATGAAGACAAAAATCTTATACACCAGCAGTAGTAAAACTTTCCTACGAGCAGCGGTATGTTTGACAAGTAGCAATTGCCTATTGCCTCTACGATTACACAAGTTCTTCAACTTAGAAGCAAATCACTCTAATTGTAAGTACAACTGTTATGTTCTAGCTTAATTGAAATTTCAGAAATTCCAACAGTGGATAAATAGAAAATATGAAAATATTTAACGTGATCGTCTGAATGTAATCTTTTTCTTAAATTGACGTTAAATTGACGTAATAGTAAAGAGATAAATAACACTGTTCAACGCATATCTAATCGGCAACCTTCAATAAGTGATTCATCTAGACTTTTCTGAGCTGGACACGAATCTGCAAACCGTCTCTTTCCTGGGACCCACAGTTTCCGAAAAAATCAATTTTGAAAAAATTGCAAATTTTCATCTGTGGAGACGTTTAAGTACAAATTAATTACACATTTAATACGAAAAAAACAATATATTATTTGAAATATATAAAAATATCTGTCGATCATTTCTTTCATTACCGATCTTAATACAGATCAAAGTATTCAAGAGATGTGCTTTCTTGTATTGCTACAAGATAATAAGAACGTAGGTAGCGTAAAGAAAGAAAATATCCAAGAGCACTAGCTTACTTTTAAACTAAGAACAATGGGTACTTGTAGCTATCAAATTACTACCCGGAAGCTCGACCCCAGACTGCCTAGAGTATTATAGTTTGCGATGGTAGCGTGCTAGTATTACAGACCATATAAGAGAAAAGAACTTGAAGTGTCACGCACAGAGTTCGATAATACGCCTCCTACAGACGATGCTAACAATAAGTGGTTGTCTGAAAAACTGCTGCTGCGCCGCATAGGTTAAAGCATGTGGATCTAGCAATGAATAGTTTCATAAAGAAGTAGATTTTTTCTTCAGACAATTCGAAATTATAATATGTTATACACATTTTATTCCTTTTTCTTAAATGTTAGATTGAATATAGGTAGAAGACATTACTATTTTTTAAACTTATATACTCAACTAAAAATTTCGAAAGAAATATATCAATCTAAAATACTGGAATAAAAATTCAGATCGTTATATTACGTATCATGAATATCGTGATATTATATAAATCTTCTTGATCCTTTCAAATGAAAAAATTTAAATCTCCGGAGAAGTACCCTCGGTTTTAAATTTTGAATAAAAATCTTAATAATAGCTATCCTGAGAGAATTTACATTATGTGGCTCATCCCGACTTTTTAAACGTAGGATTGGATATATGTAAATAAAAGTAACCCACTTTCTCTTAAATTTAAATATCTAACAAGAAATTTCAAGAGAAATTACGTTAAAATCTAAATTTTTGAATAAAAATTTCAATGACTCCTATCCTATGGGAATTTATATTATATACTTTTATATTATCTTGCTTTTCAAATGTAAGATTGAATATAAATAAGAGACATGCTAAGCAAGACATTTCAAAAGAAACACATCCAATTCTACGTCCTTGAAAAGGAGCTCGAGCGATTCAAATCCCGAAACCTCAAACCCAAGTGACTCAAACCTCCTGAATTAGAAATCATGTTTAACTCATTTACGTTCTACCTTTCTTCTCCGCCATTACTTTTTCCTTGGTCTGCATTTTTCTGCTTCAATTTCCCGACACAAATTCGCTTGACTGTTACGACAAACGAAGTAAGACGGGTCGACTGTTTCTATCGGAGTAAAAACAAAAAGGTCGAAAGGAAGTTCAGTAGCCGGTCTTCGACTTCTTGCATTGAGGAATCATTCTGCAACCAGGTTTACAGGCTTCAGCAAAGAGAACCAGAAGCTGGATTGCGAAATTTCTTCGTCCTTCGAACTGCCTCGGTGAAAAGTTTCTTTCTTCGCTCGAAAGGGCGTGCACCGTGATGTTCGAAAGTGCCTTATAAAGCTTGAAAGTAGCAACTCTTCGCCGAAGTATCTCGTTTCTTCGTTCGACAGTCGATCGCTAAGTCGCATCGTTTATTTACCGTGAAAGTTTTCGAAAAACTTCCACTGATTTCTACTAACTTTGGATACAGAAGCGGTTGCTTTTATTTCTCGGTAAATATTGTTGCGAGTCGGCAAGTTAAACAGACTAACTGGCTTGCATTTTGTGAAATGAAGATAGTCAAAAGTGGTTTCACAGTTCAAAGCTGCTGCACTTTCTCCGGCTATGCTTCCGTCTCATTTGCTTGCTATTTTACTTATTTCTCTTTTTTTATCTTGTAATACTTTGAATTCTCGCGTGGATTTAGAGATTTGAGATGGACAAAAGCTTGAAAAAATATTTGAAAATTTTGTGCATGAGAAAACTGGATTTGTAATCCTTAAATTATATATGTATAAAAAGATTTCAAGCAGATATTAATTAGATAATAGGCACCTTTCCTATTAATCTTTCATCCTTCCCACACTTCTTCTTCCTTTCTTCTATTCATTTCATCTATTTCTTCCTTCTATTCTTTCCTTTTACTGTTCTTTTACTCATTTTTCTACTCCTCACTTTTATTTCTTCCTGTTTTCTATCCCTTTCTTAAATTCCTTCTCTCTATTTCTACATTGCATTCCGTCCTTCCTTTCCATCTTTTCGTGTGTTCTTTTCATCCTTCTTTCGCTCTTTTTTCTCAGTTTCCTCCTTAAAAAAATTAGCTTTTTACCCACATCAGAAATGAAATATTATCCGTAAAAGGAAACAATCCTGTTTCTGTGACAGAACACTCTTGACCAAAAACTCGAAGGAACTTTATCGAGCTTCCGGAGGGGATATTTCATTGCCACTATATCAGTCACCTCCGACAGGAGGGATGGTAATGTAAGCAGTTTAGGAATTCGACGTATTTGTACACGGAGTTTTGACATCGTGAAAAATAACGCTAATCAATCGGAAGCTTTCGACAGAAGCTAAAAAAGAAATCTGTGAACACCATGGGCCAAAGTGGAACCACGCGATGTTTTCCCGCATAATGGAGTTGACAAAAGTCCCCGTGTTTCTAAAAGCGCTGAGTTATGAACCGCTTAATACGATTTTCCCTCGGTCAAAGTTATATTCCAGATATCACCTTATATAATCCTATCACATTAATTTATCGTGACAGTTATTCAATGTGATAATAAATACATAATAATAAATATAAATTCTTATTAAGAATGATTCGAAACCACACTAACCATTTTAATTTTAATTCAAAATATAATCTTGTATGATTAATTTAATAATTTAGATTATTCAACATCAATGTGAATACTGACATATCTGAAGGTCACTTCACAGCTCACTTCGTGGCCTAAAATCCCTAAAATACAATTTAACCGACCATAAATCACAGAGAATCCCCAGAGCACAGTGATAAATAATTCTCTTAACTTTCTTCTATATTCAGAGCTGAAACGACTAACTAAAATAGAGACTCGCGAACTTTAACTTTCAATTGGACCACACCAATCAGTAATTTGCGGAACATCTACATGTATTTTATTTTTGATTTTCTAAGTTAAGATATATATGGGACTATTATTTGAAAATAACTTATTTGATGTTGATATTTTTCATACGTCATATTCAAGCTAAAAATAATAAATTAGTTGAAACGATTTATCGTATTTTGTCTAGTTTATTTTATTTTTAATTCAATTAAAATTTGATCACATCTATATGGAACGACAGTAGTACAAATTTAGTTTGCAGCAGAGTGACGACAGTAACGACGGTTTCAAACGATAATTTTACCGGACTTAAAGTTTTCTGAACAGCGCTTTATGTTAGTTAACCTTGCTCAAGCCCCCAGCAGACCACGTTTCCGCTGAATTTCACGCCTTCAGCACAATAAAATAAGGCAAATGAACCACTCAATCTTGCACGAGCATACAAACACACGACAGGAGTAAATTAAACATCGTTTATTTAACTCTAGCTCTTCAAGAACACGTAACTACGTTCAACTATTGTCCAGTGTGAACAAGAAACATCTTACGCCTGGAAATGTCGTGCGAAAATTCTAGTTAATAATTCCCTGCATTGATTTAACGAGCAAAGTCTTACGTAGTTGAGACACTGTAGTTGGGTACAGTTAGGTACTGACATTTGAAATCGTGTCAAGATTTAGGAATATTTGTGAAATAATGATTGCCTCTGTTATTAGAAATTTTTTAAGTTTCAGAGTTTTGAACATCCAAATTTCCAAATTTTCTAATTTTATGATTGATTAATTATCTCACTTTCCAGTTTACTTTCTTACTTCCCAAATTTTCTAATTGTGTGATTTTCTACTTTCATAATTGCCTAGTTCTCTGGTTCTCTAATTATCTAATTCTCTAATTCTACAATTCTACAAATCTACAATTCGCTAACTCTCTAATTATATAATTCTCCAATTATCTAATTTTCTAATTTTCTAATTCTCGCTAATTCTCTATTTCCCTCATTTTTTTAATTTTCTACGCTATCTCCTATTGCACTTTTCTTAAAATTCAAATAATCTTAGTCCAAAAAATGCTATCTAACTATCTTTAGTCTGTGTGCATGCTATACGAAAATTTTTTAATTAAAATTGAGATAATATAAAAGTCAGAGATTTTAACGTGGCGATACATGATTACTATTTAATTAATGATTTTAATGATACACACATACATTTACATACATTTAATATTGTTTCGTTAATATAGATTCATGCGGAATGTGTTTCTGATTATAATTAACCAACGGTCGATCAGGTGTCAGATATCTGCAGACCGTGGTAGCACAAGGTACTGATTACCTCGAATGTTCTGGCATTTCTTTCTCGCTACATATACGATATTAATTAAGTGTAATTAAAATAAATTAAGAGCATTTACTACTCCTCCCAGGTGATTTATGTAATGCCATAGAACTCGAACGAAGCAACAGAAGTAAATCAATAAACTGTAATTAGAAAGCTAATGACAAAATATTTTTGCAATATCTACGAATTTTAACTATTTTTATGTTAGTTTCCAAATATAAAAAAGAAATACGAACGTGTTTAAATAAAAAAAGCACCTTCAAATGCAAACAATGGAAACAATTTCAAATGTTTTAAAATTAAAGGAATGAATTTCGAATGCTCCTAAATTAGAAAGGAATTTCAAAGGATCTAAAATTTAAAGAAAAGAAATTTCGATCGTTCTGAAATTAAAAGAAAAATGGATTTTAAACGCTTTCAAATGTAAGAAAACGAATGTATGATTAAAAAATAACAGATAGAAAATAGCACGACATTTCAGAACAAGAGTTAATTTACGTTTCCACTGAATATATTTGCGGTTCCAATTCAAAGTGAGATTCGTTGTGACTTACCGCTCCTCGATGTCCTTTTCAGCACTACATACCAAGTGTAATTGAGACTACCGTGGCTTCTTCGTGTTACTCGATCTCTTTGAGAAGGTTCAAATTGCACAGAGGTATTTTCAGTTCTGTTTCTTTGATGGTTTGTAATCGATGGAATCAACTCTGTCAAGCGCTTGTTCACTACAAACCAGATCAAAAAATATTATTCCACTGTAAATATCACTCTGACATGGAGCTTAATTGGAAGTCAAATTAATTAGAAATTTTAAGCTAAAGCTACCACAAAGCATACATCATTTTCTGAGAATTTTAAATAATTTATATACAATAATCATTATTTGTTAAAATTTTTTAGTTTAAAAATAACTGGAGAAAAGAAAATGTTTTCTTATAAATTTTTGCAAAGGTATGTATGGAATAAAATGTAAAAATTTGTTATTAATAATATTCAGAATGTTCGTGTATACAGTAGAATTTCTATGTATCTGAAACTCGGCAAGGTTTCAAGTAAACTGAACTGAAACTGAGAAACTATGTGACTCTCTTGTTCGCGAAGAATTCCTGCGCGCATGAAAATTTAAGAGCGTACCCAAGAAATTCTACCTGCTTCGTGTTCAAACAAACGGTATAAATTTTTTAGAAGGAAAACTGTATGTTACATTGAGAAAATAAACGAAGAAGAAAGAAAACTACTCAATTAAAATTTAATAATTTACTATTCATGTAGTTCAGACATCTTTTTAGATCTTTGAATTTCAACTTAAAAATTCTTAAATTTCTTTAAGAGTTTACCAACCTTGAACTTCAGGATTCTGAATTTATTTATAAATTTCAAAGGAACTCTAACAAAACTTCCAACATCCGTAATACAACATTACTTTCATCAGCTTCACCACCATCACCCTCACACAAAGACTCAGTTATGAAGTTGAACAAGTAGTTGAAGCCTAACACTGTCAGACAAGACACTGAAATTGCTTCTCTGAGTGCACCCTTCCAACTTCCTCGACTTCCTACTTTAAAACGATTTATCCGTCGAATCGATGCGATATTAAAACCTTCTCGAACCGAATTTCCTGCCTCTAACCCCAAAATCGACTTTCAGAATGTCATAAACTTGAGAGACTGAATCAGTTTGATATAATCATTATTTCTGGACTATATGACTGTGAGTTATAAGTTACAGACAAGATTAAACGTCAGACCATGTGTATGTATGGAAATGATTCCACTGTATGTTAAAGAATTTAAGTTGACAATATTTACCAAAATAAAGAATTTCGGCTAAAGATAAAGATATATTTTATGACTTCAACATTGGGCTGCGAGAAAATTTATAAAGTTGGGTTCTTCTTTAAATTTAGTAATATAAATTCAGTAATATAGTCACAATGTAGTTATCAGACATACAAATTAAACACTATTGCTACTATTAATTAAATAGGCTCGTAACTTCTGATTTATTTTCCAGGAAAATATCACTTTTCTGTCTATATTATTATGCAAAAACTAAATTATCTGCAGCATTATTATTTCCAATTCATTGACAAGTTTTGTCGTTATGAGTTCGATCAATAAAAAGAATTTTGTGTTTAGTCGCTTAATATTTAAATACGGTATATAGTTTTTTACAAATAGTTTTGTTCAAACGACAAGAAATCATGTCACTTTCCTTCAATAAGTTCTTTTAATTGTTGTACATGGTTTGATTATGGTTCATGGTTTGATTATGGTTCATGGTTTGATTATGTCAAGCTGTCACTATTTCTTCGTACATCTTTCTATATTTCTTTATAATGTGCAACGAACAATTAAATAATTAATAAATTATAACAGAAAAATATGACTCTAATATTTTGACATCGCGTACATTATGAAGTTGTTTTATTTTTAGAATGATATAAAATAAGAAAAATATATACAATAGAAATCCTATATTCGAGATCGTGTTCTCATTTAATATTCTGATTCTACATGCTATCGATTTAATATACTTACTCAAAATTCATGAGACTATCGGCCATATCATATCGTATTAACCTGCATAAAATTGAGAACATCTACTTTTAAAAGATTTTAAATTGATTCCACAAATCGAATATAAATAAATTTCATACAACTTTAGTTTGAAGCAAAACTCTTCGAATTGATCTTTCATGAAAAATTATGTGATTGGTTCTATCGATTATACAGATTTTATAGCAATCATAAGAATAGGAAACGTGGCAGTAATTTAGGTTTCGCGTTTGATATTTTGGCAATATAAGTAACAGCGATGCATTTTATATCGAAGTCAGTAGAAATTTTCAATTATTCACAACAGCAACGAAAATGCTATTTACATTGCACATAAAGTATTCAATCGACTTCATAAACAGTCGTTATTCGTCCTTCATAAACACTTCATTGGCCAAAGTATTTAACTTGATAAAATTATGNAAAAGAACTCTACTTTAAACACTTCATTGGCCAAAGTATTTAACTTGATAAAATTATGCCAATTTAACCGAGCAAAATTAACTAAAATTAAATTAACTGAAATTAACTAAAATATAATTTTCAAATTAAACGGACAGATTAAAATATTGAAACAACCTTACGTGCTTGTGTGACGCACAGTAACGTAATTATTAAATAAAGGAAATTCAATTAATTCATTCCGTTTTAACGTAAAATAATTCCCTGCGCTAATAAGCTTGTTAAAATCATGTACGAGTATTTCAAAATTCGTAAACGTTCTACGATTTGCATAATTTTATGCAGCGTACATTACTAGAATACGATGCGACATTTGCAAACATATCAAGAGGATTAAAACGGAACAATGATCTGTTTAAAGTAGAGTTCTTTTCTGGCTAAAACTTTATTATTGGAAATTTTCGTTTGATAAGATTATTATAATGGAATTTGCACAAATATACGTTCTTCTTATTTTATCATTAAAGAATGTAAGAAAGGTTTATAACACGATTGAACTAAATATAATAAATATTTTCGTTAATCATGTTTTATTTCAAGTATGCTTATACTGTATATTATATAGCATTAATGAGGATTTTTCTCTCATAAAAGGTAAAAATAAATCGTATAAATGTTTCTACCATTCTTGCATTATTTCAAGCATACTTGCATGCTTCGTACGCCATTAACCAGATGTGTTCTCCAAGAGAAGCTAGAAAATATAATATCTCTACTGCATGATGCAATAATATGGAAAAGTCTACTTATAAAACAAAAATATTTCACTTATAAGAATAAAGGAAATAACACGGAGTTATTTTAATAAAAATTTTAATAATATTTCTACTGAAAGTGATAAGAAATAATCATTAACAAATTTGTTTTTCCTATAAATTTGACAATTGTGCTATCTTCTGAATTCTTCTGTTCCCTTAAATCATTTTAACCGAGTTAATGAAAATTTATGAATTAAAAAAAACCATAAACAAATATGCCCTATCAGTATCGGATTGATTTTTAATAATATCTAATTGTTCAAGATTATTATTTCGTATTTAAATCACGTAATGACTTCATCTGACGAAAAACACATTATTCTTAAAAAATGTAAAGTATGAGGAAAGGAAACACACAGATAGAAGAATAAAAACAGACTAAAGAAAATACATGATTTTTCTTTCTCGAAGAAAGCAGCGTCTTTTAAGCGAGACATCCTTAAAAGACAACGAAAATTACTACTGGCGGCTTCAACATTAACAATGAATATTTCCACTTCTTAAGATGATTACCATATCAAGGATGATTCTTTCTTCTACTTTTTCAAAGAAAAAGCAAGAAATTAGGAGAAAGAAGAATAAGATGTATAAAGAACAGAAAGGAAAGAAACAAGTTAGAGGAGTTTTTCTTCCCTCGCATCTATTATTTTCTTTTTTTTTTTTCATTTCCTTTTCCCTTTCTACCAAGACATTTTTATCTGCTAAGTAGAATAGTCGCCATCTTTTTTTATCATGCTAGTGTTCGGGAATAATTGTGATTTCCATATCAGACCGACTGTAATGTTACCTTTAAAGTTACTCTTTACCATTGAGACTCATACCGTTACCATTGAGAACATACCGTAATAAGAAGAAGCCTCTGTTTTCGCAGAGTAATGAAGTTTATTGATTTTTTAGCCTACAATCTCAAAATAGTGTCAAGAAATGTAATTTTTCGTCGTCGCCTCTCTTTTAGCTATATTATTCTTTATGAAAATTGTTTTCCATCCTCAGAATGAAGAATCTTCTTATTTCTAATCTTCTGATAAAGAATCTTTGTGTATTATTCAATTTCTGTATTGCTAGAAAATATTTTCTTTTCATTGATAAATGATGTTGATATAGAACTTCCTATTTTATGAAAGTTGTATTAAAAAGAATTTGTCAGTGTCAAACAATTTTAATTAATATAGTATTAGAATAGACGTATTATATAACACATATAATATGCCTTTAATTGATAAGAGACATCTATTTTTTAAATAACAAGTTATCTACTGAGAAATCATAGTTTCTCATTTTACATCATACAAGGTGAGCCTACTATGAAATATTTGCAATAAGTTAGCCTGAATCTAAAAAGTAGCACCCAAACATTACACGAAGTTCTGAAAATGTACATACAAACAGCGTATAAAATTCTTTCAGAATAATTCTAATTTCTCTACACGAATGATTTAAGACGAACTTCCTGAGAAATATTTTAGTAATCTATTATATTTATTATCTATATATTAATATATTATATTAATATCTTCAACTGGAAAACCAGCGCACGAACATTACTTGTAAGACATACAAAAATGGATACTTTTAACCCAAATACTTGAAGGGTATACATCATCTCGCCAACACATATTTCATAAGAAAGTAACTTCGTAAGCTAAACAACGAAAAACCGCGCAAGAAATATTCCACGATTTTTCTAGAAAATTATTAAACCATCGAAACAGGAGCAACCATTTAAATAATAAATGCGGTTCGTTTTTTGTGCTAGTGACTCTACTCATTTCATTTTTCACTCGAATAGTTTCGTCACGATCGCTCTTACGAAGATGAAAAAAATTTTCCCTTCAAAGTTCCATAATATTTCTTCTTCCAGATCTCCTACATTTTGTATATATGTACTTGTTACGATGATATATCTCCTAGCAAGCATTGTGAGTCATGGTAACGCTTGCTACGCGATGCTATACCCTAGAGAACAGCCGCGATTTTTAGTTCTTCGCGAGCTCGTCTTTCAATATGTATGTTTCGAACACGACCGGTCGACATTATTTACTATGATATTTTACATCTGTCTACAGTCTCTATAGAAGTTCACACCTTCGTGATTTTATTTCCACGGAATACTACGATATCTTTTTATTCAAAATATTCTTCGCTACCTGTGCTTGGAAATATCAGTTTTCCTTTGCAAATAGTTATGGCAGTTTTATTGGGCTGTGGGTTTGAAGATAATACGTACAATTTTTTGGATAATAGATTTCTATCCACTTTTGAAAGTATTACTTTCCGTTTGTTTTAGTATTCTTTTGTCATTTAATATTACTGTGGTTTTATTTTTACATCAATTATATTATATTTTTTATTATTATTAATTTATTTATATATAAGTAATTAATTTTATATTAATTTTATATAAATATATTATCTTAAAATATTTTTTAAAATGTTATAGTTATGAATAGATAATCTTAATATTTAATATTACCTTGAAATATTATTTAACATTGCTGTGACATTATCTTTATATTATTTAGATAATATTAATTTTACTATTCGGTAGTAGATACTTGTAATATTTAATATTTAATAGTACATATTTTTAATGTTTAGATATTTAATTAGATTTAATTCAACTTTGCTCCAGATATATATCACCACAAAATTTAATTCGCATAATTTACACCGTCTGCCAGATTTAACTAGTATTCAATTTGCGACGATTAATTTATTTCTACTAAAAGAATCTGAGAAGAAACGAAATAAATCATTGAAATCTATTAGGATATTGTGACCCATTAGAAATATATGACTACATATCTCACATTAAACATTATGTTTAACTTCCTTCTTTTCGAATCAAAAGCAAAGTAAAAAGGATCGAGCGAAACAGTATCCAGAGTCCACAGAATCACAAAGGGATAACTTTCCTCGGTGATTTGACCTACTTAAAAGTTTCTCCCTGAAAATGACTATGTCTACACTTTCCTACAATGTTGACTCGAATGGGATCTTTTCGTGCGGCAAGTTTATAAACCTATTAAACAATTCTATCAAGATGGATTTTCGTGTCTTGGTGGTGCACTCGAAACACAAACTGTTCTACTAATTCATAGTTACAGGGTATTATTAGTCGTGCATTGAAATCGTTGGCCAAAAAAAAAAAAGAAAAAAGGAATAGGAAAAAAAAGATAAAAAAATAAGAACAAACTATTTTCTTTCATGCGAGATAATTGGAACGTGAAGCATTCTCTTCTTTTATCTTTAACGAGTAGTTTCCTTCGTTGTTTTGCTGCCTTCTTCTTCTGTATCGCTGAGAACCCTTTGTCGGGAAGTCCGTGAAAAAAATTTCGAGTGAACAGGGCCAGAGGAACTGAAGAAGTACATAAGAGTAAATTCAACGCGGAACTACTGGCCGTATTTGTGTACTAAAAATGAAGAAGGTGAAAAACACGACAGGTCACATTTTCTATGCTTTATCGAGAAGCAATTTTAAAATTCAATCCATTGCCAATCAATTCCACGTGAATAATAGGTACTTTTCTATTTTATTTTAGGATTAAATATGTATTTTTATCACTTTCGTGAATATTGAAAAAATATTAATAACGTCAGCTATAAGTAGACTTATATTAACACGTTGACTGTCATGCGATTTTTAGGTATTCTGTTCTGAAAATCGCAATAAAGTGAAATAGAGTGTATTACAACATAACATTTAATTCTTAAACGATATTATATTTGCACGTTGTTTCTCTAACACTGTTATCCAAATTATTCGCATTGTTGAAAATTGTTTAGTATAGGAATCCTATTTTATTTTAATCATTTAAAAAAAATTAGTAAAAAGCATACGTCACCGTGGCAGTTAACATGTTAATTAACATAAACATGTTAATCATTTAGAACATCCCTGTTAAAATAATAGTTATTAATAATATCATTAGATGATGTTATAAAATAAACTTAGAAAAGTAAAAAAGGTTGGATTTATTTTTCGCGCGTGATCGTCAAGTGGTAATAGTCGACAATTATTCTCGATGGATTTTATCTCGATCCTTGACTTACGTTTTCACGCTTCTGTTACGGCGTTACAATCGGAAACAAACTGTTCGACAGTAATAGGAAATCAACGCTTCTATTGCGCCCATCCCTTTGTTTCCATCCTATGCTTCCTTTCTTTCTCAAGATAGATACTCAAGTCCAATCACTTTTGGAATTTCCGCCCATCAGAAACGCTATTTCTCATTTGGGATTTTGTGAAAAATTTCTTCTTGAAATCTCGTTTGATGGTTTCCGAATAAATACGAAGCTTTTCTTGAAAGATTGGAAGAAAAATCGAAAAGGAAATTAATCGTCGTACGTTGCCAGTACTTGAACATTTCATAGAAAACGAGTGAGAAATTTCTTCTTGAAATCGCATTCGATAGATACCTTCGGAATGGAACGGTTGGAATTCTGTGGCAAAGGCAGTATATGTATACAAAGCTTTTTCTTCAAGATTCGTTGATACATAAATTAGAAAAGAAATTGATTGCCATATCCGTTACTTAGTTATCCTTATTAATTATCCAATACTTCAACCTAATTGAAAAGAAATTTTCTTCTTGAAATCCCATTCGATACTTTCGAAATAAAACCTATGGTATTTTATGGAAAAGACTGTGGAACCTGTACAAAGCTTTTCTTTAAAGATTCGTAGATCAATTGAGAAATAAATTGATTGTTATAAGTTGTCCAGTATTTGGGTATTTTATCGGAAAGAAGTGAAAAGTTTTGGGTAAGATTTTTTCTTGAAATATCATTCGATACTTTTGAAATAAAATAGATGAAATTCTATGGGGAAGAATATTCAATACTATGCCAAACACTTTTTCAAAAATTGGACAATGAATTGAAACAGAAATTGATCGTTGTGTTCCACCTTATTATTCGAAAATCTAATTGGAAGGGAGTGAAAACTTTTTTGGGATTTTATATAAAGATTCGTTCTTGAAACCACATTCGATATATCGGAAATAAAATACATGTAATTGTATGGGAAAATAAAGGAAATTACACGAACTACTTCTTCAAAAAATTGAAAGATAAAATCAAGGGAATCGTTGAGAAAGAAAACGATTATTGCATGTTAATTACTTCTCAGATGTTTAATTGCAAAACAGTGAAAGGATTGAAATTTCATCTAAGAAATATCCGGAGCTTTTCTTTAATAATTGGAAAGTAAAATTGTAATAAAGATCGGAAAAAATTTTGATTGTCGTAAGTATTTGTTAATGTAATCGAAAACGAATGAAAAATTGCAAGTATTAGGAGGAACTATCTTCCGGGTTGATCGTAAAATAAAACGTTAATGCGGAAAGTTATCGTCGTGCCATGCATACCGCTTGGCAATGCCTTTCTAATATTGAAGCACGTCCCAATAACTCTATTATACGTGAATGCTGAAATTCCAAGAACAGAGTCGGAGAATCTACTTCTTATTAGGTATGCATCTCGGTAGAAGCCACTTCGTGAAACTGAACGGTCTATTCTTTCGTTAGATGCCATTCACCGCGAAGGGACACGATTGTAAAGAGTGAAATATGGCGTATAGTGCTATAGGAGAAATCATTAAGATTTATAAACCAGGCGAGACATGTCAGATCGCTATTTAATAAGGGAATATTCGTCAATACTTCATCACGACAAATTCAAACTTTTGCGGTATCTTCGTGTCTGGAAAATGTCTTCTAGAGATTAATTACTCCGTTTGGACTATAAATTTTGTATCATCCTTTAATCATATTATGTAAAAATTTTAATAAATTACAAGGTACTATATTGTATTGAAAGTATCACAATATATTCATTATATTTTATATCGAATTAAGGTATCGAATAGAAGGATATATTATATTATGATTACAACAAAGTTGCTATAAAATTAAATACTTTGTATCCCTTTGAATAATAATATCGTGAAATGTTTCTGCAAGATTTTAGATATTAATTGCTTTATCAAGTGAGAATATTTGTCAGAGAATTTGTATATAGCTTATCAATTTGTAGTGTATTTAATTGCAATGACAGATGCAGCTAGTTGAGATTAAAATAATCTCGAAAAATTCGGATCAACAAGCGTAGTGGACTATACAAGCCACTTTGTTAATTGTATTTCCATTAATAATCTCATTATCCCAGTAATTAAAAGTGGCATAAATATTCGTAAATTCCCAGATAAAGTTAGCAAATACGTATTTGAAATATCATCACTTTCTTTATTTTTGAATTTATGGAGTTACCGAATCTCTCACGATCTTCTTTCACTTTTGACGACTAACAAATTCCTACATAAAGTTTTTAATATACTTCGGAATACATTTTGTGTTAAAAAATGGTCAAGACTATTTATGTGTCTATTTATGAATGACACGACTATTTATGTTCATCCTTCGAATATTTTTTTCATTCGTTTTTTTGAATAAAGTTTTCGTTAAGAAAATTAGTTGACTTATTCACATTCTTCGAATACTTTCCAGCCGATTTCTTAATACCCTTTGTCAAAAAATTCCACTGGGTCTCGTGATTTATTACATCGTGTTTGTAAAGACGCAGCTCTGTATTTAATCATAAGTAATCCGACTTCGTGAATTAAATTGAGATAAAAGGCTGTTACTGGTGCATTGTAGTGAATTATCTTTACTTACGATAAAGCTTTGCTGATTTTAAATGATTAATAGAACAGTAGAAGTGGTTCATGCATCATCCGCGACAGATTTAAGGTTCATGTAATAATGAATGTTATTTGTATGAAATAGTGATCTTTTACATAGTGAAAGAAACATCATTTTGCAGGATGACTAACTTTATTTCGTTAACATAGATTTCTTCTGTATTTTTCAACAGTTTCTTCAAACTTTATTTTCTCGCTGTTTTTTTAGAGAATTTTACGGTTTACTCGTTCTATTTATTAATTTTATTCATAATATTCATTTATGCAATGAAATGGACATAGTTATATTACTGAAATTTTATTTCATTTAAATATTGTGATTACACATAATTTTCTAATTTGATCCAAATGCTGCTACACATTACTATACATGTATGTTTTTAAGAACTTTAATTAATTCTATTTCACTTTCCTGTGCCCGTATTATTCAAAGAATTCTGACATTTCACCTTATGCAACTTTTTAGAAAATTTAACAATAATAATTTTCTCAATAGTTGCCAACCTTATCAGCATGTTACTTTTCTCCGCTTAACTCGCATAAAAATAGATAGGTTTTGTTTAGTCGACCATTCGCGGAGAGACGCGATCGCAAGAAAGTACGTCAACAAGAGTCATAAATTCTCGTTACGATTAGATAATCGACGCCACGAACTGATCGATCCCTTTATTTCTATTAAAATAATAGGGGTGGTTCAATTGAGTTTACACTGAATTAACAGTTTAAAGTAACATACTCCACTCAAACGAAATTTACTAGAACGAAATCCACCACTCAGAATATCTTAACACAAATATTTTTCCAAGTACATTAAAATATTTTTAGGTGCCGTCACGGACTTCCCTATGAGGTTCCTCGAACGTTAACCAGTATGTTTCGACCGATACAGAAAACGTTTTAGCTATTAAAAAGTCAAGACGAAACCCAGTGAAAAGCTTCCTTCCATTCATCGGTAAAGAAATGTTCGAAAACCTATTATGAAAATATTTCCAACGGGTCCCAACAAAACGTAGTATTGACGATATTTTCATAGATCAAGATGAAATCCAGCGAAAAGCTTCCTTCCATTCATCGATAAAGAAATGTTCGAAAACCTATTATGGAAATATTTCCAACCGGTCGCAACAAAACGCAGTATCGACGATATTTTCATAGATCGTATAAATTCCAAAAGGAGTTTTGTATTCGCGACGCGCTTATTTCCCCGGATTCCAGTCGACTTTACGACGAAAGTCGCGGTTGGCTGGAATATTTATGCAACAACATACGACGAAACATTACACAGAAAACGCACGCATTCGCTGACAGATCGGTCAGCAACGATTTTAAAATAAAGAATGATAGATTAACCAGCATAACGTCGTTAAAACGTCGAGGGGTTTCTTCAATGGGAAAGAAAAAAGGTAATGTCCCGGCCACTAGGACGTGTTGAATTTCTAGACGTTAGAAAATATTATTCCACGGAGAATCGTTCGCGTGTGTTTTGTATAAAAAGTATACGGGCATTTGAAATGCAATTTAACATGAACATGAAGGACGAAAAAGAAAATAGACGAGGGGAAAAACGAGAAATTTAAAAGTATACACGACGAATACAATCACCCCTTTCAGTCGTCTGTTAACATGGTTTAATTTTTGTTGGATATGAAGAATATAGTTAATTGTTGGATTGAGAATGTTTGTACATTTATGGGAAACTTATGGGGACAAGATGCAAAGAATGTACAATAACAAGTAACAAAAGTCTACATACATCTATCGAATTTTATTTTAAAGAAACTTACAACCAACTTTGTCATAAAAATAGTTATATTTACATATCAATAAAATTATCATCAATGTATTTTTAAAAGGAACGAAAAAAATTGAAACATTTAATTCACAAAAATCTGATGATAAAATTACTTCAAAAGTTCCGAGATCTTTAACTTGTTCAGTACCAAAGAGACAACAGAACGTTATTGATGCTTACATAGGAGATTTACAAAATTACAATATGATATTAAACTTACCATTATGGATTAATGATTTCATAAAACATTGTATTTTATATATTTTTACTACTTTTTTTAAAATAAAGATGAAAGTGAATAAATTGTGTCACATTTCAACAATATGTATCTTAATGCATCAACAAATTTCCAAAGCTAACGTTTTTATATATAAGGAATGTAGGAAAATGGTATACTGCTAGTAGGTTTGGTAACGGTATGATTGTTACAATATCCTTTGATGCTCTGTCAATCTATGTTTACGCAGTCACTATTCGTCATTAACTAACTTCGTTACAACGGTTCTTTTTTAAATACGCTGACAACATCCATGACAACGCTGACAACACACACCCGATGTCTCCCAGGCAATCCGTCTACGATACCACACTATACTACATTCCTACAGGAATATATGTGTAAACTTTTGTGAATTACTATGCATAATATGTAAAATACACATAAAAGACACGATAGATCACATTTCGTATTTTTCTTACAAGGAGCATTAGAATTGCAAATTCAGTACATTGATTAATCAATACGAGACTTCGTACTATTATTATACAATAACATTCAGAAAATGTAATTAATCAGATTGGCTTTTGAATGTCGTGTACTATCTCTTGTATATATATTATTTTACATTTAATATAAATTTCATAGACATTTCAAGGAAAACCACAGAATAAGAATCAGAAAATGAAATATTAGTAACTTTGGTATTGTTTATTTTTCACTGATGAAAAAAACTTGACAATCGAAGAATCGTGGAAAAGTGGGAATCGTAGGATACGCTAAATCAACACGCCTACTTAGAGAATCGTATCGAATAACATCTGAGACAGAAGAAGTTCATTAACTAATTGGAAGCATTGATTTTCCTTTCGGTGTCGCTGATTAAATAGATCCCACGTAACACTTTCGTCGAAAAAAATATTATACACGAGATATATGCCGCTTTAACACACCGTATCAGAGTATGCGTGTAGCAGAGTTCAATTAATTAGTGATGTTTTCTCGAATTTACCATGCCGACGGGGAAAATTAATTAAATCATCAGGATATCATATAATTAGGAAACAAATACGTATATCGTATTCGGCTGTCTTTAATATTCCTGATGAAAGATTCACGATTTATCCATTTTACGCTCTTCGATAGGTTAATGTCTCGTGACGTTTTTCATTAACGCGAAATGAACGAAGTTCCCGTGAAAATCGATATGAATCTTGTAATTCGAGGAGGAAGCGCTATTAGCGAGCTTGAATAGCGAAGCAAGCTTGAATAGCGAAGCGAGCTTGAACGTGGAAAATTTTGTAAGAGAGTGCAATGACAAATTAGGGGATGATACGATAAATAAATATTTAGGCCATTTTAAACACTCTCGACATTTCATTTATTTTATTTTGCAGAGTTATTTAGAGTATTATTCAGAAGAAATATTTACCTACACATGATCCTCTTCATTTTTATATTTTGCCAGCAATTCGTTTTGATTTGCGATTGTTCGATTAAAAACCGTCTATGTCGAAAGAATTTCATGAAAAGTTACAGGAGAAATATGTTTTACCAAACACCAATATGCACGTTATGTACATACATATTCTAGAAAATTATTAAGCTAAATTGAGATCTGCTATTTATTTCTAACTATAATACTCTTTAATATACTACATTTTAAGTTACTAAATTAAATGTAACAATATTTTCTAATACTGCAACAAGCTCACAAGATTAAAAATACGTAATGGTTGATTTATTTATTAACCATTGAACACAAATTTTTGCAGCGTTACCAATTTCTTCCAGGATTTATAATAAATTCGAAAATATATTTCATCGTAGAAGGGAAAAGAAACAAAACAACCCGATTCGTTCGATATTACATCGATATTCGGATTTACGAGGATCGTAAAATGGCTAACAGGCGATGGAACGAGCTGCCGCTTCGAAATAACAATCAACAAAAACAAAATCAAAAAAGAGAGGGACAAGGAAAAGTAACAAAAAGGCAACGCGTACAGTCGCGTAACGATGGCGGAACCGATGCAAAAAGAGGAAATCGATTTCCGCGTTGATTTCTCAACCGGGCTGTCGTTCGTTAGTATTATATAATTTAAGATAGTGCACCTTTTTCCTGACCTGGACGTACGAAGGCATGGGAAATAAATTCGAGAAAGTTGACTCACAGCTTAAATTGCATTCCCTGAAGTGACTTCGCAAATCTTATTAAGCCCGACCTCGAATTTACATAATGAAAGGCTTCATTATTTAAACATCCAGACTGCATCAACTCACATAGCAAAAGGTAAACTGCACGTGGTTTTTAAATTCTTATCATCATCCATAAAATAACGAGTATTGTTAAACGAGTATTTTGTTAAACGTAAATGTTAACGAGTATTGTACTATAATTCAACAAATAACACTTTATATTAAAGTATAATTTCTGGTAGTCGAATTGCGACCACGTACAGAAATTTCACTTTTCTGGCTACGATACGATAGTGTATCACAAAATTATTTAAACATTCACAATAAAAAAGTTTTGCGTATATACGCTGTTTCCTATATAAAACATTTTGAGATTTCATTGATACTATAATGAATCACGAGTGTCATAATTATATCAATAAGATTTGAAACCAATCTGAAGATCTATAAAATAATCCAACTGAATGTCGAGGCTTCTTGATATGTATAACGAATAACTGATTGCTTAAATATTATTATAATTTCTGCGAAATATATAATTGTACTAAATATCTTACAGTTTTTATATACATTTTCAGATATGTTTAAAATTTTTCAATATAGTCACGATAGTCTGGTCACACTAGAGTGTTAATGAAATTTCAAAATGCTTGGTATAACGCACGTGATATATTCATAAAAGCATCATACAAATATTACAATATTTTTGTGAGTCATTGTAATGTATAATATTTTAATAATTAATAAATAATTAATACTAAAATTCGTTCGTGTTCCAATTCAATTTGGCTAGAAAAATGAAAAGTAATGAAAATTTTAGATACTCCTAATTCAACATCCAGGTATTGTAAAATTGTAAAAATAGAATTCGATAGTTTCTATTTTATCTTCACTTATACAATGTTCTTTCCTTTGATGCTACTGCTATCGACAGCACTTCGCTAAAAAAGCAGTGTTATTTAATTTTCTTGGGCCACTTCAACTCGATTTCTCCAGATCTTCGAAAAGCAAAAATTCAATTTTCAATAAACTTTATAAATTAAAAAGGATAAGATGGTGAAAAAAGACTATAATAGAATCGAACTACACCGATTTCGTTGTATTTTTCTGCATAAGAAAAATGTTTTCCTATTACAGGTTACAAAATATTCCGTTGAGAATTCGTATCGAGTGCATTCATCGAGTGGATCCACACCATATTTTTCTCGTGTTTTTCCAGAGAAAAGGGTGCATGCTTTTACTTGTCAGTTTTAGTACTTCACGCAAGTCTTCTGGCTGTAGTACGCTAAGCGGGAAATGATGATAAAAGATAGGGTGCAGCCACTATTCAGTTATAACGCTATAAAACAGTGACCCCAAAAATTCTACGACTCCTATAAACCGACGGCTATCTGACTCTTAGTCGCATAGACGTGTAATATAAATAGAAAATCTCGTGTTGCATCGCGATTCTAAAAGCTCTCAAACATGTGAACATGATAGTATACGTTCAAAGTTTAAAGGAATACAATCAAGAGCAGAAATCTTTCAATGACTACCAAAAGAGCAGTTTTAAACTTTGCCAATGTGAGATCAGAAGAGAATATTATTGTTGATTTTCTGATTTTAATTTCACTTTATGATTAAACCGAAGAATTTTAATATGACTTAATTAAAAATGGAAACAGTGTATCAGGTTCATAGTCATAAATCTTTTAAAAATAGCTAACAACTTCACGAAATTTTACAGAAGCTCAAGATAGGATTATTACAGCATATATAATTAAAATATCTCAATCTTTTTACAATTTAGAAGGAGACAAAAAACACGTGTTTAACTCCAAAATAATATAAGAATACCATTTTTTAAATATGCAATTGATTGGTAACGTAAGAGATTTTAAACTTGCATCTCTGTAAAAAGATGGGAAATGTGATTTTTTTTCTTACAAGGCCCAATTACGTAGACGCCATAGAAAAAAATCTGCTATGAACAAAGTAAAAGACTCTAAAAAGTCTACTTGACCAAATAACAAATATAATAGAACTCTAATTTAAATTCAGAATTTAATAACTTGCTAATAATCTTTCAAACGTGCCTCATTTTCTGTAAATGTCTTAATACTTACGAACAAAGATATACATGATCCTCGAGAAAACACAAAATGTCAAAATTAAATTTAAGAGTGTGATTTGAAATATATTTTATATATTTGTAATAATGAGGAAGAAAGAGAATATCCAACTATTTTGACGATAATGTATGTGTCACTAAATAGATCTATAAATTAAAACGAATAGAAGCAAACATCCATTGATGTGTCAAATACAAACTTAAACTTTATCCTACGCTTTGTTACGATAGTGTCGAGACCGCTGCCAAACTACAAACTCGAAACATACAATTTTTACTAATACGTTACGCCTCTACACCGCCAGAGAAAATAAAGAAAAGAATCGACACTCGAGCAACGTGACGGAAATACCAAAGATTAATGCACCGTGCTGATATACTTTCGGATATGTTCGTGGAAACGTGATGGTGTTAAAGAAGTCTGTCTTCGAGGAAAATCTAGGACAGAACGCGCAGTATTTCGCGAGCATGTCGTATTATGCGATCCTGTTATTCGATTTCTATAAAGATTTTATTTTATTGCGGTATAAGATTTGTAAAAATCGTTATCGATGAAAATATGTTTCAAAATAAAATAAAACTCGGTTTGAGAGAAGAAATGTATAAAATAAAATACTAAAAAATATACTAAAAAATTGTGTGGAAGCTTTTCATTGTTTTCATTCGACGTATAAAATATTAAAAACATAGACCGCGATAAAAATATAATTGTTGAACGTTGACTTTGAAATGTAGGAAACAGAAAATAAATTATATAAAGTAATGGCTTAAATATATACATACTTAATCAAATAAATATTTGATAAGACAAATGTTTTTCTTTTTAAAAAACCAATAGCACGAATATATTATTCTAGTTTAAAATTCTATCAAGTTATCTGTAATATTAATATTACTATTAATATTAATTTTAATTTAATTAATAATTATTAATTATTAATAATATATCTATAATATAATTCTATTGTTATTATTAATATTAATAATAAATTAATTAGATAATTAATTTGCGAAATTTTAAACACGAAAGTTTCCTCCAGTTGCAAAAGTGCATATCAAAAATGAAAGTCTCTTCACAGGACATTAAAGGAAATCGCTCAACGCCGGGGAATTAATCCTCTAAACTCTAAACGCACCAGTCATCTAAGGAGCCATAATGCCAAACAAGGCTACTTGAACCCCTATGCTCATAACGTCGCAAACACGCTACTTGATACTTCGACGCTAATCCGTAAAGTGAAGTCGAAGTAAATGGCAGGTAGCAGTATTCGTTTCGACGACGTAATTACAGCGTTATAAAATGTACTGTGACGCCGTAAACTGCCACTCATTACAGTTGAGTCACTCCCATTTTCTCTCATCACACTTTAAATGTCAAATACGTACATATATTTTACTATTTTATAGAATTTTTACAATTTTTAGCGCTTTGCACAATTTTATATCTGACATTTTTTATAAAATTTGACAGAATTCTTAATCCTTACTTTAAAAAATTCGAATATTCATTATTCGAAACAAAAGAAAGACGCGAGACAGAAAGACAAAGGATTTATGTAACAGAAAGTTAACGAATGCACGTTTGAAAGTTCAATAAAATGAGAAGTTTATAAGAGAACGACCGATGGCATTTTTTGACCTTTCTACGAAAAAGATATAGCGATAAATGTATCTCACAGTGCGGTATAAAGCAAGTGTCTCAAGTTACGAAAATTTTCTCGGGAAAGCGTGAACGAGAAGGACGAATGATGAAAGTATACACAGCAAATGTTATGGTAAAGATTAAAGGTATTGCTCTCTCGAGTTATATCCTCTTGGAATGCTCCCTGGTTAAATCTTCAATGTTTACGCTGTAAAAATGTAACATGTGGCAAAATATATGTCAGATGTACAAAGAATTTTGCTTTCTAACAAGTTTATGTTAATTAGAAAGTTCGTTAAAAGCGAAAAAAATCTTGGCAGAAGAATTAAGAGCTAAAATGAAAAATACATACGAGATAAGACATTTTTTGACTGATAGAGAAGATTAAGGAAACCTTATGCAGAGTTATTTCGCTCGATGAATTCTTTGGATCGATCTGGCGCGTGGTTAACGACAATTCTTACTTCCTTTTACCTAAAGGAATTCACTGGAACGATATTGACAGTCATTAATTCCCAGCAGATTTCGATAGTTAAAGATGCGATCAATACATTAATTACTCTAATATATGGATTTCAAAATATGTGAAGTATCTTAGAATGCATAGGTACTGGCTTATACAATATCGATTTTCTACAACAACAAAGTTCATTAATTGGAATTTTTTGTAGAATTTAACTAGAATTGATGTATCTGTAAAACAGAAATCCTTTTTAGCGCATGAACATGGCCAACATAACAAACAGGATCAATTGTGCTGAAGTGAATGTTTGAAAAGTCAAACATCAAATCTGAAAATCCCGTTTTAAAAAATTCCAATAGTGACATTTAAAAAAAGAAAAATAGTAAAAATGTTCTATGAAAATAAAATTGAAAAATCAAAGTGCAAAGAACACAAAAAGTTAAAGGACTGAACTTTTCAAAAATATAACAAGTCAGAAGATATAAATTTATCAAAAATTATTAAAATTATTTAAAAGAATTCTTTTCATCTTATCCAACATCCACAAAATATAAATTAATCTATTGATATCCTTTCATCTTGTCCAATATTATTATCAAAACATCGTCTACAAAACACGCAACTCATGACACAGAGACGAATTGAAATGTAAGGTATATGAGATTTCAAATAAGAATCGATGTTTTACGTATTTGTGATACGCGTTGGCTATAGATGGGGCATCGTTCTTTTTGTTGTTATTCTGTTTTATCACGTCTTACTTACAATCCCGGTCGTTTCCGTTACAATTTCGTCATTTTTCTTCGGCAAAGAAAACGAGCATAGTAGCCATGTTCGACCAACACGATAAGAACAACTTTAGCCAAGGAGAAAAATATGAAAGCGTTAGCTTCCACCATCATAAATTAAATTCCCGTCTCATTTCAGAACAGACAGGTAGCATTGTCTTAAGGCGAAAAAAGATACGAAAGAAAGAAAAAGAAGAAAATACACCTACTGAACAAGGGTGTCCAGTTATCTTGAACGATATATCGTTTCGAAAAGAGAAATCGCCGAACGACAGGATTGTCCGTGATAAATGTTCTTCTGCAGATTGATTCATCTTTAAATGAAACTTCTTACGTTTTGTTATATTCCATTGTAACCACAAGGAAAACGATTGTGCTAATTAAAATGTTTAAAGAAAATTTTAAAAATTGTGCTAATTTTTTATCTCTCTTAAAAACAATTTTAAAGAATCGTAATCTGTTATTTCTTTTAAATAAGATTTTAAACAATCTTAATTTCTTATTCATTTTGAAGAAAACTTTAAAGAAAATTATAATTTTGTAGTAGTTCAATTTCTGCGAGAAATCTTTTATCTCATTTTTTAAATGAATATTTATTATTTGGAAATATTTGTTGCCCGTGGAATTCCCAAAAATTAGCTGTCACGTAAATCGTGGTGACATGATGTATATATTAGCTTAGCATAATTTGAAGTGCATAAAAGATGCCGTAGAATGCGGTTAACTTATTATTCATAGAATATTACGTTCGCTGTCACAACATTCAGTCAGTTCGCTGTTTGCGTAATAATTCGTTTCGGTTGCGTCAGATTACCGCTTAATACGCTGTTCATAATATCCTATTCATTATTCAATACAACTCAAAGGAATTACATAACGTCATATTTCACATTTTATCGAATATCTACTTTGTCTACACGTGCTCGCAATTCTATCGAATCAAAGAGAAATTTATTTCCTCCGTAACTATACGGAATCTGATAGTACGTATATCCTACTTCTATAAAATTCTTATGAGTTTTCTCATTTTATATTTTCATAGTCTTGCTGAGAGTATAATTATTTATTACCATTTAAAAAATTTCATTTATGTGTATTCCTCAGATTTATATAAACAAAATTCAATAATATATAAATTCCATTGTGGAATTTTAGAAACATTTCTCACCAACTACTTTCATAATTTTATAAAACATAATTTATGTACCTACTTTATAATTAAATCTATTAGATGCAATTTTTTACTTCTATCTAGTCATAGACAAGCTTCGAGCATATCAAAGCATATATTTCCTTCTTATTTTTATCTAACCCTAGAGTTTTTTTTTCCTCTTCAAACAAAAAACTATGTAATTGATATCATGTAACACACACACGGACCATGTGTATTTCACACGATCCGCGAGAAATTATTATCTTGATTTACACCACGAAATAATTTTAACATACAAAAGAAGAGTCAGAGTTAATTTAATATCTCATACAGAACGTAAAAATCCACTGTTTCGTTGTTCACGTGCAACCGCAATAAAAAGAGAAATGATACTTCGCGTGGGATATTCCTACATCTTCGGATTGCAACGAGTCTGTTTGTCCGGAAGTGAAGACTTTTATTTCCATCGGGACGTCTGGTTCGACGGTCCCGTTTCCGGTAGAGATAAACACGAGAACGCCGACTGATCCAGTTTTATGATTTCATGTATCCTTGTTCGGCCTGACAGCATTGTGACATGAGTCGTTCGTCGTCTACACGACGACAATACTTCCACCGAAAACGGAGAAACATCTAACTTATAGCGACTTTATCAAATATTTACTATATTTTTCGTATGAATGATAGATGATATTTTGGAAGTTTGAAAGCGAATATAAATAGATTATTAGACTTTAATTGATCGATGACTTGTCCTATGTTAATACGAGTTATTATCAAAGATTTCAATTTTATTAATAATTCACTCTTTGTAGACAAAGTGGATTCTCGATGGCCAAGGGAAATTTCATTCGTGAATTTTTTCAAAAGAAATTTCTATTTTTATTAAAAGATATTTCAAATATTTGTTTCAGCGAATGATTTACCGATATGACTTCCTCCGGAACAATTTTTATTTTTATCATAAAATGTTTCAAACGCTTGACTTGTAGTATATGTATATAGTGAATTATTATAGCGTATGTATATAATGAAAATGTTAATAAATGCCTCGATATAATCCTAGATTTTTCGGAAACATAGGAAGATATAAATTCAGTTTGTCTGTATTTACCTAGAGGAAATTAATGCCATAAATGTATAACGAAATTCAAGGAGAACATAGACGATATTATCGAAGAATTTCTACGTTCGTATCGTACATTCAGATTAACTAATAATTTGTTCTATATTAACACGAGCTATAATCACGAACAAGATTCTATTAAATAATGTCATGAACATGCAACGGAACAAGAATTAGACATATGAGGAATATTTGTATAATAATTCGCACGTATCCCATCGAACAAGAGAAAATCGATAATTGTGAGGTGGAAGACATGTAGGGTGTTATTAAAGTACTCGGTGTTTAACTTCAACAGTGTTTAACTTCAACAGTGTAAAAAAATAAATTGTCCTCGAAGGCTCATACACTTTTTAGTAAGTCCCAGGGTTTGTTCTTTTCGACGTCCTCGCCTCGGACGTCGTTTCGCAGGCCATGCGTCCAACACATGCGCTTCAACCCTCTGGAACTTCTCTAAGGTCATAAGCCGCTACAGTTAGATATATTCGTGGATCCAACTGCCTCGAAATTGTTACTTTTGATAAATTACCATCGTGTCATAGATTTAATCCTGCCTCGTTCATTTTACCTCGAAAAACCACTGAATTATATCTTCTTACACAATCTGATACTGGATACTCATATACTCCACTCGTGATAAATTAGATAGTACCAAAGTTTTATAAACTTGCCTAAATAGAAGATTATAATTAGTACACAATTTTTTATATGTCTTATAACTTCCTCTTTAATGATAATTAGGTTATAAACATCCTATCGCTCATAACTGTTGAACCGTTAAAAATTGTACACTTCATTGCAATTTAACTTTAACTTCGACTTCCATGTACGACTATCATTTTTTTCTTTTTGAGAAAAATAGAAAATAACTATCTTCTTTTTTAAAACTTATATAATAAACAGCGGATGTTTATGTAAATTGTGAATTGAATTATAGAAATTTGTTTTACTTGTTACATGTTACATAAAGAGTACTACACTTTAGATACTTTATATATTTTTGCATATTACGTACATTATTTTCGAACCTACAAACTTCCTTTAGACGTATAAATATTCGCAGTCTAGTAATTAACGTTTGCAATACACGCGATTCGATAGAGGCTAAAGGCTTCTTTCCCGTACTGCCTTAAACCAATTGAATCGATTTCCACTCTTCAAGATAGGACGTTCGTCTAGCAACGCAAGTGCCAATTTCCGCGCACAGATGCGTGTAATACGATTTTGTTCGCGCTGTAAATAATCTTATCGGAAGCCGAACAGGTGTAGACGACCAACGTGTCTAGTCCCCAGCAACAAATTTTGTTCATTCCCTATAGGGCTACGTAATAATTTCGCTGAGACTCCTATCGAACGAAACACGCGAAATTGCCGGAAGCCCATGAAACAATAGCTCGTAGTCCCACAAAAATTATAAGCTGTTGCGATACCTGCTCCTCGATTTATGTTTCTTTCTTTTTTAAGATTTTTATAATTTACCAAGCGAACATAGCTACTATCTTTATTTTTCTATGTTTGCCAAAGACTAATGAAAATTAATGTCATCGATATTAGAATTTCATATGTAATTATTTTGATCATATTTTACTCTTTTTCTTCTTCTTTATAATAGTATTTGTATTGTTGACATTAGTAGTGTAATATTCAACAATTTTTGATATTTTTGATGAAATATTGCGCATAAAAAATTGCTTAGTTATATTTCTATTTTTTAAGAAATATGATTTTAATCCAGCAGAAAGATGTTTGACCATAATGTTCGTTGAAAGATGCACGAAGTTTTAGGTGGAACAAAGTTCTAGAGGTTCTAATATTAATAAGCACTGCATTATACATATTGAATAGAAATTTAGAAAAGATAACGCTAATGAAGTGTTAACCTTAACCGTCTCTCGAAGAACTATGCATGAAGGAAGCAATTAATTTCATAAAGTTCTGTTTAGGGTTTGATAGATATAAGCGGGAACTTTGTGGAAACTTCAGTCGCGTAATAGAATATTAATGTGCTTTCAACACCGCGTGTTTAGCAAGGACATCCTTAGAAACTGCAGTATACTATGTTACTAAGAAATCCCTATGAGCACCTAAAAACGAATTGTGGCGCTGTGAAGTGCATGGAACCTTTCAAGGTGAGATACATGAAACTAATGGAACACATAAATAGAAATAAATTGCTTTTAAAAAGTGCATTAAGTTCTGATGTTTAATAATCACATAGTTACTAATTCCAACAGTGATAATAAAGCTGTTCTCACTCATTATCATGTGTCCTCTGAAAGTATATTCTACTGCAAATATGCGAATTATCTCATGTTAATTTTAATCACATTACGCTAATGAACGCTGCGTCGCGCGGTTACTCGCACATCTGTACAAACTTAAAATAATTACTATATCATCATCATTACTGTGCATAAAATATAATCGACGCTTTGAAATTCTGTTAGCAAAAATTTAGATAGAAATTTGCCTCCATATTATGCTTTATAGAATAACGTTAATTATCGTTCTACATTATTTAGATAAGTACCTACGTAATTCTAAATTAGTCTTTATTGTTTCTGAAAAATGTTTTCAAAAAATTTTTTATATTTTTAATTACATACATTACATACATTAGAAAATTTTTATTTTAAATCTCAATAAATGATAACCAAAACAAAATGATCGAATAATTCCTAAATTCCTAATTCCAAAAGACTTAAGAATAGAAAATCTATTTTTATATTTTCAAACTTCTAAAATATATCTATATAAAATTCTTAGGACATTGGAAAATTAATTTGTAAATCCAAATGAACAAATTCCATACAATCAAAAGTTGTCAGTATTTTTATTACAAATCCTACTACACTATATACCCAATTAAGCAATTTGTACGTTCGACGATATCAAGTTCCCATTAGTATGGACCAAGACAAAGGACGTCCTCCTTCAATGTAACACGTCCTGTTACATTGTTACATAACAAACATTAATTACGACGCGTTAATACTAATCATGGCGCCTTAGTGGACTTCAATGTTACACACGTGTCACCCAAACTGTAATCTTCGACACGTGTTTCTCATTGCGCATAAGAACATATAATAGATGTTACTGTTTGTTATATAATCAAGTTGTAAGTCCTAGAAACGTAAAACATATACTTTAATCAATGTAGCGAACTACGTGTCGAATTAACACGTTATGCATTATGCAACGTCCTTTAGAAATACCCTACCCTTAGAATCAGCGACACTACCAATGTTCTTGCGCGAATAAATATTACTCTACACAAGGCAGCCTTGTAAAATTTAATTGGCAATCTTATTACACAGTTTTGCTTTCGTCCGTGTATCGAAAATTTTGATCAACGTAAACTCACCCTCTATGCATGGTTTCTATGAATATGCAACATGTATCACCTTTATTGGACGTTTGTCCATTTGAATTTGTACGATTCAAAATTGTAATTTGCAAAATTGCGTGATACGAACAATAAAATGTTATTATTTTGTTTCATCTCTATCGATAAGAATGGAAAAATTACGAAAGATTACTACATAGATAAATCCATATATACGTATTTATAACCTCTTTCTTTCTGAAGCAAAATTTTTTGTTCCAGGAGGTTTTACTATAAAATTGTGCTGAATTCATGTGAAAAATTTTCAGAGTGAAAAGGATTAAAGTTAATGCATCTGCAGTTGAATCGAGATATCGATTAATTTGCGCAAATTATTCAAGTAAAATTTGTGAATTAAGGACAATTTGTAGAATTTTACGAAAGAATGTTTAACTACGGTATGTTCATAAAATACATACACCAACCACGTTAGAAGCTTCGATCACGATCTGTCCTCGATTGTG
This sequence comes from Bombus difficillimus, assembly GCA_014737525.1. Taxonomy (NCBI): domain Eukaryota; kingdom Metazoa; phylum Arthropoda; class Insecta; order Hymenoptera; family Apidae; genus Bombus; species Bombus difficillimus. Next base: position 1,575,087 of record JACXIT010000226.1, on the reverse strand, counting down.
CTTTCATTTCCTGTTATATAATTGTTACAGGGGAAGATTACGCGGTTAGAAGTAAGCACGTCGGATGCAATCCTATTTTAGTATTCTTGAACAAATACTCTTGATACGTGAGAACATTGAACGATGAGCCACGTCGAAATGGTCGATCGGTACACCACCGTTTAATAGGAATTACGTTTCCACGAATAATGTTTCCCGCTTGAAATAGTGAATGAATTACTCGGCACGACCATTCAATTTTTCATTTGTTACGAATTGAACATGCTGGAATGACTGAGTGGGAAGAGTATCTAATACAGTAGCTTCTTAAACCATGTGATAAAAAAAGGATTTATTGTAAAAAATACACAGTGGAGAAGAAAGATTAAAATTGATACTTGTGTACATGAATATCAGTAACTTTTGAATTACGTATTTTTCACGATATTTGTAATAGTCATCTATTCTGATGCGTACCGTCTATATCATAATTATTTATTACTCTTGTCGAATATAATTTCATTTCACACAGTGTATAGTTTTTGCAAGATTACTCAATGTGTATTTTTCACACTCGCTACGTTTAAAAATTCCTTTATGACACTGTATATTTTTCAACTGTTATACTTACCATATATCAAAATTAATGTTGACAGCTAAATCTTAAGTAAATGAGAAGAGAGAAGATAAATTTGTTGAATGTATTTGTATTAATGGATAAACAAAAACGATATTAAATGTGTGTAAATATGTGTTCTTTAGCGTACGAGATAAAATAATATACTTGGTCCTAATGTGCTTCTAAGTTAATCTAGATAAAGAGCATTCGTTAATCAGGTACAACGATCAAAGTACAGTATCTTATTGGACCACTATCACTATGAACTGTAACGTTTCCTTAAAGGCCGGAGATGTATCTACATTTCCTACGTGAAGAACGATAATCGAATGTCGTTAGCTTAACGACACTGGATCAGCGTGTACTCTATCTGAGTGTTTCTTAATTCCTTCGCGTGAAACAAGAGCGTCGGATATATGATCTTCCAGTCTTTTAAGTATTGTAGCTAATGATAAGAGATACGAAACTACAAGAAGTACTGTCTCTGTTCATTTGCAAAAGGGAAAACGTGCAGAAACTATATTAGTTTGTAAGTAAAATTGTCGTCATTTTGTGGAATCTACAGAAATATTCGTAAATTTCGAGATTATTTTAAAAAATGACTTTATATAAAAATTATGTTGAACTGGTACAATACTTGATGATCGGAGTGTTTTCTAAATTGCAACACAAGTAATTTTGATAGGCATTCCATCAGTTACAAATAAATTTATTACAGTAAGTTATTCCAAATTGAAACAATTTTTGTTACAGAGAATAACGGACACAATGTCTATTTTCCTACTATATATTGAGGAACTCCTAATTCTATAATCACCAACTTTTATTCGCAATCTAACTTTTATTTATTTCCTTGTATGTTTTCAAAGTTATAGTCCAATTATAGTGAAATTTTTCTACATGAAGAATAAAATACAGGAGAATATAGAAACATCGTTCAACCGATCTACTATGCAAACATAGACCGTAATCCTGGGTAGATCCGAGTGGAAAATACGGGAAAATCAACACAGAGTTAACAACATAATCAAATGCGTTTACGGGAGTCAGCTATTTTCCATAACTGCTACGCAAACATTTTAATAGCTTTCATTAAAGTTTCAACTCTACCAAATTCACCCTCAACTGTATAACTGTACATACTGTGTGTATATATGTGTAAGAAACACGATGATTTGCCGCACATAAATGTTGATCATTCACCATGAAGTACTTAATTGCAGACTCGATTTTAGGCCAGGATCCTGAAGATGTTCGATAGCCTGTACAATTAGTTCGTCAGCAACTCATGGTTCGTTAAGAACAGTGGCCGACCTAATTCACCTAAGATACGCTTGGAATCAGACAGTGTGAGAAATTTAATTAGTGGAGAGAAACGTAAGCAGCTCGTTCTGGTCTCGTTCTGTGCAGTATTACGTACGTGGAGTTTGAAATAAACATTTTATGAACTGATTCTAAATGGAGAATCATTCATTTCTATCGATGTATTAGTGATATGATTCTTTAACTATACATATTAAGGACATTTAGGAGAGTTTGAAAGAAAAATTGTTTCCAAATTGGTCGAAGTGGAATATACTTTGATAGAGTTATAAATAAAAATTCTTTCTTAATGACATTAAGTTTCGAGAGAGAAGCAATTAATCAATGGATCGTTCAATTATATTTAAAATATTTAGAAAAGTCTAAAAGAAAAATTATTTCCAAATTGGTCAAAAGCGTAGTACACTTTGATATAGATATAAATAAAAATTCCTTATTAATGACATGAAGCTTCGAAGAAGAAGAAGAAAACTATGACTTATAAAATTATTCATAAAGGAAATAAAATTACTCAGTCATCTGGTATAATATAAAATAACGAAATATGGTCACAAACAATATAACATATCTTAGACAAAAAATTGTAAAATATTCTTCTATGATTATTTTAGAAATAAAAAGAATGAAAGAAAAAGGGTTTGGATTAGAATTTTATAAAGAGAATATGTCTTTTACCATAATACACATTCCTCAAAGGTTGAATAACTAGATATCAAATTCGTTTAGTATTCACGTCGTACATCAAAACGGCGCATTTGCATGAGCATTTCTCTTGGCAATGTGTATGGATTATAGATACGGTTCAATGTGTTCGAGTAAATCCTAATCCTGAGGATGAAATGCGAGAAACTTGCAAATATTCGTTGATTTACGTAGATCATACATACAATTTGTAAATCGTTCATTACCAACGTTCAATTGATGGTATACAAAGATTAATCATTGATTGTCCAGAAAGATAATTTTGTTTAATTAAAATTAGTAAAACATGGAATACTGGGATTTATTTAGATGATATATAACTTTTTATAATATTAAAACTTATTAGGTATGTTATCCAATGATGAAAAATTTTATAAACTTCGATACTTTACAATATTTTCATACTTATTCAGAAATGCAACAATACGTTCGATCATTTACATTGTAAAGCAATACAATTCGTTCAAAGAATGAAGAGAATTCCAAACGCACAATGCAATTTCTCTATAAAACTTTTGTCGGTAATAACAAAATTACGTTCATTGGGAATAACAATTACATTGGTACTTTCAAAAATAAATATATCAAATAAAGAAAAAGAATTATATTTTTTAAAGAGATTTGTGTAAATATTCGATTAACTAAATTTTGTTTTCTTTTCTTCTTTTATCTAAACTAAAGAGTCTTTTCTTTTTATTCCGGAGACATGTACTATCTTCTAACGAAATTATTCGAATTAAATTCTGATTAACCTAAGCTCATTCAGGAAATCTCGTCCCAATCTATGTGCATTGCAGTACCAACAATTTATTACAGCCACGAGAGATATGATTGCACCCTGGAAATGAAACTCCCATGAAAGATATATAAGATTTTTGAAATGAATATGACTCTACGGCTTGCTGACCTGAATACGAACACATCCATGTGCTTATGCTTGCACCCTTGTCATCGTTATGAATCTTTAAAAAAATGTCTTTATACGATAATAAACATCCCTGAATCTTGAGGAAAGAGCAGATTTTATTTTCTTAGCACGAATATCAGTCCAAATTTTCACGTTATAAATCCACAGAAATTCTTCGCTTAAATCATTCATTAAACCTTTCATATATGCCGATATCTTTAATTTCACTATTAAGTAGCAGCAAATGACGAAAACCCTCGATGTTTCTTGTAAAATTATCCTCAAAGAAATTTATCGTCTCGAATCAAGCAAAACCTCGATCCACTCTCTTTCGACCCACTTTCTTGCTTCTCTTTAAAACTGTATAATATTGCGAAAGCTCCGCATTACCGCGAAATATGATTAATTGCTGCAAATTACCAATTTGGAATTTTGTTACCTTCATATCCATGTCTCTTTAAATATCCTTCATGTAGCTTTGTTATAAAGTCAGTCAGGAAAGTCTATATACATTCATCGATTATGACATTATGACATTAAAACGCACTATGTCACAATATTATGTATACCTACATATCAATAGAAAGCCACCTTGAATTCACGCAATATAGTAATGGATTTCTAACAGAAATTTCAAAAATTGAAACATTTAATTCATAAAAATCTTGGGATAAAATTACACCAGAGATTACAAATTTTATCAATACCAAGGTGGGGAATCTACATTAATACAACATTAAATCTACTATTATAATACTAAATGTGAGTATGATAAAGGTGAAAATGAATAAATTGTTACATTTTAACAATGTGTCAGAAAAATTCATGAAGCTAAAATTTCTACGATAATATTTTATATTTATGGGTTGTATATAAACTTTTGTGACTGACTGTACCATACGAAATAGAAAGGGAAACCGTGTACTTGATTTGCAGACTTCAATTTAATCCAAAATTCATCAAATGTTTTGACGAATGCAGTTACAAGTTGTTTGTTCAAAAAAATTACTGCATCCCACGTGGAGAGACATTCGCGAATTCAATTAGACGAGAGTAGGATTCCAGGAAAAATAAGGAAATATTTAGATAAAGAAATATTTGAACGTAATCCGAATCGAAGTAGATTTTTAAATCGACTGGAAAGACGACTATAGTGACGTAATAGAAACACGACTAGTTTGGCGAACGAACTGGACCAAAAAGAGTTCCAGTACCTAATAATAGAGTCCCCCCGGAACTTAATCGACTGCACGCATTCGATTTAGCATCAACGACATGACTGTACGTCCCATAAACGACAAAGTTCTGCAATTGTGCATGAAAGAGAAATAACGACGGCGAATTTGGCGGTTTCATTAAGGCAAAGTGGCTCGGTAAAACGAATACCGACGACGCGACGGTTTGCTAGTTGGACGAAAGTGGACCTGCTTGTGCTACCTAATGTCCCAACGTGATAATTTTAAAGATGAAATGGGACGACTGTTAACTTTCACTAGAATCTAATCGTGTAGGAATATGAGTATTATTCCCAGTTGATTTGATGATGTTCTTTTTTATATAGTTAATGCAGCTTATAGCTTTAAATACAATTATATGAGTTTCATGTTTTTTTTATTTAATTTCTGTCTTTACATTGGTACAGAATGTAAAAATTAAGAAATTCAAGATTCGAAGATTCAAAGATTCAGAGATTAAAAAATTTCAATATTAAAAAATTGAAAATATATAAAATTTAAATGTCGGAAAATGTTAAGGTTCAGAAATATGAAAATACTATTGTAAACTTAAAATTTGGAGTTACTCAGAATCATTATTTCTTTACTTTTGCGTTGAATAAATATAAATATTTTTCATGGTCAACACACATATATGCAATCAGTTCCTTCGTTCTTATAACATACACTTCACTTCAATACATTCTACAAAGTGTTTCAAACATTCTATATTGTATCCGGTATACGCGTGTAGAATTACCAAGCATAGGAAAGAAATACGAACAAACTCGGGAGAGAGGGAACATCTTTATTGAGATAAAATACGTTATATGAACACGGAAACGCAATCTGCATAAAATGATAATGGGCATTACAGAGCCGCGGAGAAATAAAAAGAAGGAAGAAGAAAATGTATTTTGCGAAAGTGGCGTAGAATGCGGAAGCTTTACCTGGAATTCTCCGTTATGAATAAAAACAGCGGTATATTTTACACAACCACGAGACTCTCATTCGTAAAACTTGCAAATTTGATTCCGCGCTGAGTTTCGTTCACGTTCATTAAGATGCAAAATGAATTTTTAAAAGAGAAAAGATGTAAAGCGCGTTGGTGGATAGAAGCTTGTTTAAATACGACCATCCTGATTATATATTAAACTAGACTTAGCAAACCACTGCGATTCTCGTTTTTATTACAGTTTTAATACGATAAATGCAGTATAATTTCAGGCAAATGTAAAACCACAGAACAGTAGAATCACAATTACCACATCCCTCATTTCATTCAAATCTACTCGACTAAAACTTTTAGTGTAGAATCTTCGTTTCGTGTAAAATCGCGCGCTTTCTAAATAGTGGATTTATCTTTGCCTGGATTAAAAAAGCAATAATATGAAATTGAATTAATTAATTTTTTCAATGTACAATCTAACGAACGACAAATGATAGTACCTAAAAGGAATGATGATAAATAATATAGTCTCAAATAGAAGCTGTAACCAATTTTATGCGCACATCTTCAAATAAATCAACCCTCGATTTATTGCTTTGGTAATATTACCACTGGTTTCATAGTAATATGGAACTAAGGGAACATAGTTTCAAGAGGAAGCAATAGTCTATGAGATCGCATATAGTCTCAAATTTTACGTAATAAAGGAGAGTAATATGGGGTCAACGAATTAAATCCTAGGCGGTTGCCAGTAATCTTATGCTAATCGCTTGTAAAAGGAGTTGGATTTATCTCTAGAGTGTGTCGTGATGCTATTCGTTGTGGTGCAAAGCCATATATCGTTAAAGTTGGCCAATCAACGTTTCCTAGCTGTGTTTCCGTAGTTTACAGAGTGTGTTGCTTCGAGGAAACGTAACCACGATATGTTGAAAGATTAAAGTTAACTCAAGTGCATTTATGCTATATCCTAGACATATATTTCGCAAACATGGTTCCTACGTCACGGGATTTCGTATCCATAGGATGGATTTCCTGCGGCTTCTTTCATTTCTAATCGCAATGTTTAGGGAACATAATTAAGCTATTGTTTCGCGAGTGCTATTTGTTAATTGTTTGCAGATGAAAATTTGACAGAATTTCATTGTTTTGATAAACATGTGTATGTTACTACATTAGTACGAGTCCATTTAAAAGTGAATGAAATTTATACATTTACTAGGTATATACTAATTTGATAAGAGAATGTGTTCACAAGTAATGTAATTAAAAATTTTACTAGTAAAATCATGATAAAAATACATTGATTGTCTACTTCTAATAAATGAATATATTCATTAGGAATAGAAAACATTTTTATATTTGCCAATATTTTCATTAAAATTTCCCGTAGATATACATATAGTACCGACTATAAGTATTGGGATAATTACTGGTTACATTCATCGAAAAAAGTTTAACAAATTTCACTTTCTTATACATTAATTGACACGTCGAAAGCGAGTGGGAAATAATCAGAAAATAAAAGAAGAGCATTCAATTTATACGAAAAATCAATAAATGTTTTAACATTGATGGTCATCTATCTATGCTCGCTAATCAATGTATATCTTTGATTACACTCTCATTATGAGATATAGATTCTGAAAGTAATTTTGTAATCTATACTTCGTGTGGAAAGCCAGTATGCAAATTGAAGTATTCTTTAATTTGATTGTTTCATTCAAGATTTAAGGAAAAAATAACGAATGTATATTTTATTTGGAGTTTCGGAATATATCTTTGATATTGATGACAAATGTATTATACGCTGTATGTGATGGTAGATAGAATACGATTCGCTTCCTCCGGACGTTCAAACAAAAAAGAGGAAGGAAGGATGATTCAAAAAGTTATCTCATTAAAGTTAATTGCAAAGATCTACGAGTGGCACTCGTCTCGTAAAAAGTTCAACTCATAACAAAATCTTAAACTTTCCCGCTAAACTTCTTGTAGCGATCCTGGCGAAGCATTTCATCCGGCGACAACAGCCAGTTTTTCTTCGTTGAGTACACAATTTCTCTAACGAGTACACGGTTCAAATTAATTTTTTCCGGACATAATCGAGGTATTCTCTTTTCTTTAAAAACTTGATAACAGTATATCAAACATTAAAAGAAAAAGGGAAGAGGAATAAAATTAAATTTTCATTTTTACCTTTTAAATGACAACAGCTAAAACTTTCAGAAATTGGAAAGTAAACCGAAGATTCGAGAAAAATATGCAATTAAATCGCGCTGGGAAAGTTTACTAAAAATTTCCTCTACAATGAAAACATAGCTTCTCAAACATCGGCAATTATATGCATATGACGTCTTTTTTCTAGTGAAAAATTCCTCTTAAAAATTAAATCGTATATATGGAAATGAATATTACGAAAGAAAGCGCGCAGCCAGATAAAAGCTTAACGAGGCAGAAATGTTTTAACGAGAAAACATTGATTTGATGGTGCCGGTAGGCACAAATTTTCAAAAAGACACATTCTTTTTTTTAAGTTGATAATGTTTAGATGCAAGACCAATTGGATATAACTGATATTAACGATCCGAGATTACGCACTAACATGGAGACCAATTTTAAACATTGACATCCATCACTCCAGAAAACTGGGTCGCTTTTAATTCGATATGAAAGGAGGTTACGAGGTTATGTGGTTTTAGTCCTACTCGATGATTCGCGGGTTTATTAACGTTTTATGAATTTCTCGGTCAACTACGTCAAGAAAGAACCTACCGATGTTAAATCTGATCCTGAAAATTTTATGCTTTGATAAAAGCTTAAATGCCGTTTGAAAAGTTATGATTGCATTTAAAGGAAATGCGACGTGATCAATTGATCAATGAGGTTTCCGATTTTTAATGAAACTCGTTTGTGAACTATGTATGATCATTAAATAAGAATAATTTAAAAAATAATACCGTGAAGAAGAATCGTTTATGAATTATGTTTGATTATTAAACAGAACTAATTTAAAAAGTAATGCTGTGAAAGAATGGAAATATATAAATAAAAGAAGTAAAGGACACGTGTATCGAGTGTACATGAAATAATTAATCTAGAAAATACCAATTAAATTTTTATCAATGTTATTCTGTGTAATGAAGTTTCGAACAGATCAAGTTAAACTAAAGATTTCATAAACATTTCTATTACACGTATTCTTAGAGTACATTATGTTTCTTAATAACGTGAAGCTTCTTTACGATCAATGATACAATATGACGAAGTATAATTTACGATACTCGATGATATAAAATTTTATTGTACTCTCAATATGTCCCATTAGAAATCGATATTCGATGAACAGGCTTCATGTGCCGCTATTTTTAATTAATATTTACAAGACACGTGCCAGTTGCAATAAAATATAAACCCACGCAAAAACATTTCATTCGTGCGCTTTTTAACTGAGTTTTTTTTACACGAATCTAATTATACAACATGGGAGGAAACGATTCACGGAAAAGCTTTCGTTTATTTAGTAATTATGACACTAGCTGCGATATAAAATATAAAAAATTTGATAAAAATGTGTTAAACATTGAAAGTCAAGATATTATGTTACTAATTCAAAACTAGAAGTGAATGAGAAACTATAAATTTCTGATAAACTTCCTATTCATAGTTAATAAACTTGAAAAACTGTCTTAATTATTTCTTTCAAATTGCCGAAGAGGGAGTGGAAAAGCTTGAAACTCTTTTCCTGCTACATTAATTAATGTTACTTTCTAATTGAAAGGGATCATGTATAGCAAATGAAGAGGAAACTATTAAAATTTCATACACGGTTCTTAAAAATGAAACACATGTTTGGCACTTGTTGCTTTCATGACATGTTTCAGTTTCGTTCCTCTTCACACTTTTTATCTTACTACGCCCACGATATTTTGTGAATAGTATTTACTTCATCCTTGTAGTCGCAACTACTTACTAATGGATTTTACGACTCATAGGTAGACAGCCGAATTGTTATTTTGAAAAACGAATATTACGTAGGAAACTGGTAAAGACTTTCACAAAATTTTAGAATATAAAACGCATTACAAATTTTCTATATCGAAAATTTAGTTAAATAAATTTTAAAGATTCCCTAATTTCTGTTATGTACATTATTTTCTCTCAGTCATTTTATTACTATGTTTACGATTTTCACTTTAATCATTGTTCAGAACCTTGTACCACTATATTTTATCAAATAATCTAACAGATACAGTATACTCAAACTCTAAAGAGACTAATTTCCGCATGAGTATATAAGAAACAACGAATCATAAACTTGTTAGATCTTTAAATGCAAGAACAATCCTCCAACTTTCCAAAGGTTATACAAATTTTAGTCTTACAATGCAATAAGATAATAGTAACTCGTAACCGTTGAAAGACATGTAATTCCTTTACCAAAGACCATAATAAAATATTTTAATATATAGTTATTCATTTCTGGTTATTACTAAACACATTCTAACATCATCAAGGCATTCTATATCGTATAATTATAGAAGGTGTAACTTTCTCGAATCAAAAGATACAAGCTTTAATATTAGAAGCTGTATTACAAGAAATATTTTAGAATGAAACTCACCGAAACTGCGACGAGATCTTCTTGTTGCCTATACCGTAGAAGGTGGGTAACTGAGAGATTATTGTTTCGTATGTTTGAAAAACATATCCTACAGTAGCAGCCTTGAAAGTCAACGCTGTTTTCGTATCTCCCTGTGTGTTATCTACAAGTATATATTTACCGTTTTACTTCATATTGTAAATTTCATTCCGAAAAAGAAATACAATAGGAAGATAGAAATTGATACTAATATTTAAAAAATTGTCAGTAATATTTCCTCTATGCGAATGATTTCTATCCATTTATTTATGCTTTGGATTTTATAGAATTGCAATGAGAAAGGATTATTTTACACAAGAAAGGAGAATTATTTAAAATATCATGTACGATTTTTAAAATATAATATATGATTGTTATCAATATATATAACATTAAATTAATTAATCGGAGTATAATCTTCTCCTACACTTCATAAACAGATCTCAATTTTTTAAGTAGTTTCGTTGAATAAAAATGTGAATAATATGAGGAAAAGAGGATATTACTTCGCCAAACGAGAAGTGATGTGACGAAATTAAAACCATGTGACCGTGTCAACGTATAGGTTAACGGAAGCAAAATACAATTTATTACAAAAAATATCCAAGAGAACAAAAGCAGGATTTGCTCGGAAATCCAATTAACGTTGTAGCTAAGCTCATGTACAATCTTTTCTTGTACTCGTCTTTGTACATTTGTGTAACATGCATACAGAATATGTAACTAACTACGCTACTTTCTGAACGAGATTTCACTATTTTTTTCTTCTTTTTTCTTTTTTTTTTTTTTTGTTAAGAATAATGGTTTGTTAAAAATCTCATAAATTCTATTATTCATACCTTTCAGTAGCATTATTTTAGTAGTATTCAAATAATTTTCTGTTAAAAAGTTCGTCATCATCTATGTATGAAAGTATTATTCAGATTATGTTTGTTCCCCGTGAAAAAAGATATATCGAAGCAAGATAAAAAATTTAAAGTTTGTTTTAAGTTTCCATCAGCGGATATACACTCCCGCTCAAAAATCATACAACATCTCCTATTTTTGATAAGATTTTGATACGTGGCGTGAATTGTGAATTTCAAATTCCATACATTTTTTAATAAAATTGGAAATTTTTTAATTTTCTTAGATTTTTAATGTACTTAATACATTGTCAGCATACTTTCATCTAAATAGTAAATTAAATAAATTTTATCTTAGCTACCTTATCACTTTTCTAAGACAATTTATTAAGTTAAATGAATTATTACAAGATATTTCGTCTAATTGTGGTCAACATTTAATAACTGCCCTAAGACTTTTCGCAGAGAAAGAGGAAGAGAGAGAGTAAGAGAGAGAGAGAGAGAGAGAGAGAGAGAGAGGTGTACCAATGAAATAAATCTAAAAATCCCTTAAAACTCCATGAACATTATTAGAATCCGAGCAATATCCGATAAATGGCAGGGAGAAAAGTATTTGTCGTTGAACCAGTAGTGCGAACGATTCCCCATTAAAGCTCAAGATTTCTCGGGAACTTGAATCGTTTCGCTTCCCTACGACTTCCGCTGTGCTTTCCCTTGCATCCATTTGCATTCAATTCCATTAATTGCGAACCTCTGGCCGGAAGAACATTCCCGTTGCGAGTGGAATTAAAAAAAATCCTCTGAAGATTTCGAACACGTTCTGGCACCGTCGCGACTTAATGCGAGGCTCACGTAGTAAACATTGCCTCGAAGAACGCCGTTTCCAACGATTACGATTTATCGCGTTAAACTCCGGGATTACGTATGCACCACTCGTCTCCAAGAGTATGGTTCGCGTTTATCACGCGTTCTTTTTAACGTCTAGTTAGTTAGAACGGCATCTATTGTATTTTCTTTTTGAGGTAACAACAAAGTTAGATCACCCTTGCACGACAATTTATCAACTATTGGGTAATTTTACTAATTAACTGTAGATTGACTCGTATGAAACGTTGTTCCTTTAAAATTGGAATTCGATCAGGCACTATTACCTACCTTGTTAATTGTCAATTACATTAAAGAAGAAGGAACATCTTATAGATTACACATATTCAATATTCAGATTTATATAGCAATAAAAATATCTATTATATAATAATAAAAATATTTCACTATAAAAATGTACCATGAAAGTTTCTAGGAACATAACAGCATTTAGGAAACGTTAAAGACATCTTTTATTCTAACTAGAAAATTTTGTAAATTATTTTAGTAGGAACTACAATAATCCGATTCTAAACATTTTTTAATCGTAGAAATAATAATCCTTATAAATTTGGGATAATGAAACTAATGACTAATTATTGGGTAGAATTTTGCAAGAGAACCTAGATGGAAAAACGTTGCTTTTTCATAATAAACCTTGGTGTGGAGTAATCAACGAGGTAAAAAAGGCATCTACGGCTTTGTATTGCAGTTGTATTCTCGCAAATGATCTTATAACATTTTCTTTAACATGCATTTATAGTGATTACGCAAGTTTGGCGAATAAAAGTAGAAAAAATAATACTTGGTTTCCGATTGGATGACTGGATGATTATCAAAGAGAATTAGTGGGTTTTTATTTTTTTGTTAACGTTTTAAACGTATTAGAAATTCATTTGAATCGAATTAAAAATTATATATATTTAGGATTACTGGAAATATCTTTTAGAGGAGTTGTATATTTTTGACGTGTCTTTCTTAGAATCGGCAACTTCCTCATGCTCATAAAACTATAATTTGTCACATAATCTTGTACATCTAGATTCAAATGCGAATTCTAATATAATATAATTTTCAGCAACGAATTCTTGTTAAAGATAATCGACATAAAATTTATTTGTAAAGCAATTCTCCAATAAGAGTTCGTAAGAGAACCAATTCTGAATATAAATGGAGTGTAGCTTTAAAAGTGAAAGTGTAATTTACCAGAAGGAAATGCAGTGATTCGAAGCACAAGGAACTGCTCGAAGATAAATTCGAAGCTGGAGGAATAGCTTTAAAATAAATTCGAAGCATCTGGCATTAGATGCTTTCGCGTGATACTATTGGATACACATGGCATGCATCATTTAAATCTATGGCTTTGCCATTCCGTTTGGTGTGCGAATTTATGAAAACCTAAGTTAAGAATATGATCTCCCATCGACGAAGTGTATACTCGGAATACAGATTGAGTGTTCGGGGAAATAAGATTCGAACGACATCGTGATTCCGTCTGGGAAATGGAGTAAGGAAATTTCTAAAGCAATTTCCTTCCTCAAATGGAACAAAGCGCACCGGTGTTAAAATCCAACGCGCTATTCTTTTATTTTTATTGGTTTTGTCTAAGAGACTGATCAAAGTTCTCAAGAACCAATATTCTCAAGAAATATTGTAATAATCTTCATGAGTAAACTGAAAATTAAATCGTGAATTATTCTTTCATCATCCTGGTAGTTCTGCCAAATATTTCATGATGAAAACTACGCTTTGGGAATTTCTCTGACAAAATAAAACTATTCAGAAATTCTTCAGCTCCACTGAAGTTTCGTGAGATATTTTGTGATTAAAAATATTCGAAAATGCTCGGGTTCTCTTGACTAAATTATTGATGTAAGATATTTAGAAAATACTAGATATTTATATTTCAAAATTTGGGACCATTTTAACTAATAAGCTAGAAATTTATTTTTCAGTACTAGAAATAAAGACCTTTGAAAGTATCTTGAAATTTTTTTGTCATAGATACAATCGTTAAAATTTTAATAACTCAATTAATATTGGAAGAAGAAAGAATGGTTAATTCATTTAGATTTCAAATTATACACATAATTATATTATGTTAATATAATCATATAATTTATTATATATAAATTAATTATAATTATTAATTATAAAATACTGAAAGGAAAAGCTTGATTTCTTCGCTGACTGAATGTGAAACTTTATTCCTCAATTATAAACATTTCAATTTTTCACCTACAAAGCATTTGATTCACAAAAAACGATAAACTATCGATACAAATTTTTATTCGTGGCTTTTACCGAGCTTCAAGCTCGGAATAGCTTTTTACCAAGTTCTATCGAATAAATTTCAAGGGAAATATGTCGTCGTACTTACAAAATCTTGATAGTTTTTGTTTGAGAATTATAGTGAAAACTTTATTGGCAACCTCTATGTCGGAGGATCGTAAAAAGATATTTTTAATGTAAAATGATACTTCGTATTGTTGTAAAAAGAGCGAAGGAAAGTTACCAAAAAGCGTTCAGTAGAAATTTATTTTGTCTAGATTTCGAACAGACAGCGATTCTCGGCTTTCTTTATTGCATGTTTGCGTGACGCTGGTTACATCGATCTCCTAAACCTCTCCTAAATCTCTCGAACTGTACACTTTGTTTTTTCTGTAACCTACTTTTTGTATCTTTAATCTTTTAAACTATGTCATAAATTTTCTCAAGTTTCTAAATTTTTAATATTATTATTCCTTGATGTAGTTAAAAAATCTTGTGTGATTAAACATTGTGTGTACTAAATTTCTAAAAAACACACGACTATCAAGATGTTAAAACGTTTTTTCAAATTCATATCAATCGAATCTCTAATGAATTTCGAAGATCACTAATTCTTTTAAACAAATGTAAGAAGTAAAGATATTTTTAGTGCTCTACATTCTCCTTATTTCATATGGTGGCTAACTAAGTCTAGAATTAATTTATTAAAATTACTGTACTACAAAGAAATGGAGAAAGCGAGTATTCATGTTCTTATATTTCCTGCGCGAATATGAAAATATTATATTTCTTTTCTTTTTGAAAATTTACGGTTTCTAACTAAAATTCATCAAATCGTTTTCGCAACTAGCATATAACTATCAGATTCTACGTCTATCAATTTCTATTCATCGACGTCTATCAGATTCTAGTATCAACTTGATCAACAGATGCGTGTAATTTCATTAGAATTCGAGAGTACAATCTCGATCGATTTCCTCTTGGTAAGCAAAACCAGTACGGTTGAAAACACGTGTTCCGAGAACACTACACAGTCGTAAATCGACCATCGTCATTTGGTCATTGATAAAAGCCGCAATCCCGTTACGAGTATTAATCGAAACCAGAAACCCTTTCATATCGGCTCCTATCGAGCACTCAGATTCAAATTTTACCCACGCCTCGATCAAATATCTTTTAGCAAACGCAAACAGAACGTATGCGACTGTCGAATGGATGAAAGGCCCACGAACTCTCAATAAAGTTCATGCTCCACTGAATCATCAAATAAAACTCCTACGCCCTTGTAATTAACATACAAATATACTTTATCACTGTTAAATTCAAAGATAAAAAATGCTCAATGAATAAACGAAGAAAAAACGGCCAGAAAGCGTTGTAGCATATTAAGAGGTACAATTTTTTTTCTTTTTTTTTTCTTTTTTTTATTGCTGCAACGCGATGTGAGAGAAATTTTGAACGATTCAGATGACAGATGACAAGAAGTATACTTTTTGTAAGTTTATTAGTAAGTTAATTTACTAGTTAGAAATATACATATATGTTTGTGCTAATTTATATATCTGTGGACATAGTTAAAGAAATAAGAACCATCAAATACTTTACTTTGCATATTTTATATATTACCGTAGATTATGCACATTCTATACATTTTTTCATCTTCTAATTTTCCGTAAATACTTTTAAATGTTTATATAAATATAACATAGGTTCAATTAAGAATAGCATTGGAATTGTATTTGATGATTTTCAATTAGAAGAATTCAAATATAAAACTAGCGCTATATAATGAAAAAATATTTTATTTTTATTGATCTTATCGAATACAGTAAAACAAAGAAATCTGTACTAAATGATCTTGCTGTGAATTTAGAGTTAGAGAAATCTGAAAATGTAATAAATTGAATAAAGAGCCAAATTTTGTAATAAATTCCAGGAAATATTTCGCGCGGAATGATATATGCACATGCACGCTTTGGTAAATTATAGCATCCTTTTAATTCATTTAACGGAAGTCACAAATCGTCATAATGGAAGCTATAAGTGACGTAGCTACAATACAACGTCCACATAAACTATTGTTTGTCCACTAAATAATTAAATTGACGACTTTGTGATTTGGAAAAATTCCACGTTGTTTGTACTGAATAAGTATCATTGTATCAGGCCGCGAAATTCACGGACATTTCCGGTTAATTTACGGGATACAGAGATATGGTATACATGTACCGTAATTAATTACGTCTCATGAATTTGTTTGTCCCAAAAATGTATCGAATCGACCAGAGTAACGATGACCAAGAGCAACGAAACTGACATCTTCGACAATTTATTTCATAATTACGTTCGCAATATTGCGACAAATTCTGAAATTTTTATTCGTTAAAATGTACTTTATAACAATGATTTCGACTGATTAATTGTAATTTCGAATAATGCGCTATAATGATTAATACTTCATTTTTTTAACTGATTTTCATATAAATTCAAAATGTACATTAAAGCTTTTAAATCAAAGATTAAAATTTTTATTTAGTCTTCTATAAGTAGAATTTTCTGTGCTTCGCTCAGAGTACAATGAGAAATAATGAGACATGTAAAATAATGAAATAAATGAAAATAATGAAATAAAGAAAAGCCCTTGAATATGATTACGGAATTATAGAAGGTTTCAAAAACTGCTATTCACTGCTTTCGGTTTAGGTCGGTTAGGGTTCGGTTTAGGGTTATAGTTAGTGTATATATTGCAGTTACATTATATCAATCCATTAATATACGATTTAACTAATCAAAGCCAGATATGCCAAAAGCTTTGCATCAATGCAGATATTAAGGAGTTAATCCTCCTAGGAATACCCAAATGAATTTGGAATAATCACATACGTTTTTACGTACTATGATTACATTTGGAACATATGTAGGACCTGCATAACTGTAATTATACTGCTTCAACTCCTCAAAATTAATATTTGTATCAAATATTTAAACTGGCAAATGTTCAAAGCATAAAATTGTAAGTTTTCGAATTTTTCGATTCGTTATTATTAAATAATATCACGATTCTATTGCTTTTACGCATTAGATTACTACTTGGATCGTAACAAATTAATCACAACAGATTAGATCGCGACAATGTCGTTATTTGAATTTAGAATTCAAATAAAGGGATCTGGATTCTAATAGCGCACAAACGGTGCAAAAAATTCTCACGTCTCACCTACAAAAACTGAAATTTCCTGCGGCTATGTAAAAAAGATAACTCATAACTTAATATATGTATATGTAACTGAAAAGAATGTTTATTTACAAAGCAAAATTCGCGGAATAAAATTTGATGTTAACCATCTTTATGAGCCTGTATTCCTGGAGAAGATCAAGTTTCTTCTTGGATAATTCTACGAAGCGAATAAAACCTCCTTTCCCTTGCATTTTTCAGCAAAATTGACGCGATGAAAATATTCTGAATACTTTAACGCGACGACGTGACGTTTTCGTTTCACGAACGACCGTGTTAATGTATGTACGTCACATATGTACATATCACGGTTGCTTTCCTTTTTATGTTTTACTCCCCCTAGGGAAAGTACCAATACGTGGAATTATGCGAAAAAAAGTAAGTCTGTAGACTGATTCAGCCGAAGGAAAACGATTGCCACGATCTTTCATACAAGAAAAGAATTATTAGAAGGACAAGGAAACTCGGTCCATCCACCGAGGGTTGAACTTTGATGGACGACTGAAACGTGCACTGACCAATAATTTTTTTTCCCTCGGTAGATCTGATAATTTGAATTCCTTCTTTAGGGACTGGGACCTCTCAAAAGGATCAAGAAATGTGGAACTGAAATGCAAAGTTTGGATGGCTATAAAATATACAGTGACGATCTTGTGAGAAATAAACAGGGTGTCCTATATTTTACTGTACAAACTTTACCCGTGTATTTCATGGGTGAAAATAGGACTAAAATGTCAGGTAGCAAAAAGTCGATTAGTGCTTCATTATTCATGTTATAACGAAAATATGAAAGGCGACAAATATGTAGGTACGTCGAACCTCTTCCTCTTAGTTTTAATACAGGATGAGGCAAGATACATAATGTTCATGGTACGTGTTGGTATAAAGTACATAAGAGCCGCTTAATGAAAAAATGCTGCAAGTAAAAAGGAATTGATTACTGGATAATGAGGAATAAAGTAAAAATTTTACAGGGAGTTGAGTCGGCGATTCTCACTTATTCTACTATCCATCGAAAACTAATGAAGATATACTTACACCACTTCTGCAGTAAACAGAATAAAGGTTGCGTTTTCAAGATGTGATGTTAAGCCAAATAGACAAAAATTTCACTTACACCACTTTTGCATTAAACGGCTTATTTATTCGCTGTTTTTAAGCATGATTCTACTATACTTACACGCAAAAAAATTAGGCAAAGTCATCGTGAAGTTCGGTATAAAGCCGATAACTTTACATTCATAAAGATAGATGACACTTCGAAATGCACACGTAAGTACAGATAAAATAAAACTTACATATACAGATTTGGTTTTCATATTTTTATGATAACTTTCTAATGAAGCATTCGTTCAACTTTTTGCTACATGCCATTTTAGTTTTATTTTTATTCACAGAGCATGCTGGCAAAGTTTATACATTAAAGTGCGGGACGCTATGTATGTTGCGTGGGTTGTAAATCGCCGTATAAAACGAATGACGAAGAAAAGATTCAGTGGCTTGAACTAGAAGAAGCATCAAAGAATAATAAAATCGCATTAGTGATTTCTCTTTTTAGAGGCGTCCTTTTTGTTTTTAAACTAACTCTACGTATAGGATTTTAATGCTTGTTGTAGATAAAGTTTTTAATAAAAACTTATGAAGGAAATTGCAGGTTGTAGAAATGGATTAAAGAATTTTTATTTGGCATTTCTCGCACAAGTTTTAACAACTTTGATGTAATTTCACAATTTTCTCTCATGAGTGACACATCGTCAAGAAGTTTTTAAATTATAAGTTCGTTGATACGTTTACAGGAATTTTTTCTAATAATCGCCTAAAAACGCAATATAAGCGGTTTTATTATTTGCTTGTGCTTCAAGTTGATTGCAAAATCTCCGGAATGTTTGAGGAAATTTCAAGCAAAAAATTTGCTGAGGCATGAGAAGTATTTGCGCGTTCCAACTTTTCTACATAATACTCTCGTGGCATACCTGTGCGTGCACCTGCGAGAATGGCGAAAGTCATTAAGCTCTATTTTTTACGACACCCATTTTTAGTCGCAGTCGCGTGAATTATGAAGATGTTGAACACTGAAGCGTGCAAAACTTCGTGGAACCATGATCTGCACAGAGATCTGTGAGTTGTTGCAAGTTGACTATCTTGAAAAGGGACGAGGGCAACGATTTTTTTTTATTATTATCATTTATCTATTCTTTTACATATTTTTTATATTGTTTGTATTTTGTCATTAAATTACATACATACCCATAATCTAATAATCGCTGTATTTAACACCATTCGTTATTAAAATATTTAACAAACCATTACTTGTAAATTATCCACACTGTGTTTGTAAAAACTTTGTCCGAAGAATTTGCCCGTCAACTTCTAATTAAAACTGCTGTAATATATCCTTGTCAGTATTGCTTGCCAGTGATAGAATTCTCCTGTACCAGATCAGAGAATTGAGGTAGTAAAACTTCCAAGCGACCACTGCACGATTCAAGATCCACGCTCTTCTTCCTCCGTTTTACTTTTTCTCCTTTCTTCGAGTTGAAACGAGTTCTCGATTTAAGAGATTCGATCGAAAAGGATGGAACGTTAACGATACCTCGTTTGCTTTGTAAGAGTAAGTACAGATCGCTCGTTGAGAAGAGATTAAAAGCCCATTCTCGCTGTCTGTCTGAGAGATTTAAGTCAGCCTCAAGCTCAGTTCGCGAAATCGTTCGTAAAACAAAAAGATTCCCGTCAAGCTGTTATAAATCTATCGAATGGAAAAATCGTTCGATTGGCAAATGTTCATCAACTGAGCAGCAATTACGAAATAGAAACTCAATAAATTTTTCTCTTGAGAATACAAACTGTACACGATTAAGCGGAGATCTTTAAAGTGGTCTAAAATGAAAAACATGTAAGAGGAAATTAAATGGCTCGAGATATTTTTAGTTATTTATACAAGTAATTTTCGATTAAAGTAATTGCAATGTCGGATTGGATCCAGTTCGTTTAAATTTAAATACACGAACAGTATATAGATCAGTTTCTTTAGGTTCTTTAAAGGGATAGATCAAGTTAATATTTAAAAAATACCAAATTTCTTAGGAGATTATTTCTAAGTGGAAAGAATTTACTTACACGATTTTTCAATTATTCACCGGAATAGCTTTGGGATAAAAATATAAAAGCAATTTGCGTCGAAAGTAATAAAATAGTAACACGTTGGAGCAAAAATAAACTTTTTCACGGAGAAATGGTATTTCATTCATTTATAGGTCAAATAAAAATTAAAGTATTAAGTAAAAATGGTTTTGTGGAACAGAACGGTCTCTCCATTTGATCAAAGATTCGAATAAAGGAATTACGATTAAATTCTTGCGATTAATCATATTTTTTCTACATCATAATGCATGAACGATGATTGTCTTTTTTTAAAAAAGTTGTTAAGAATCCTCCGTTTCGCAATACGGGAACAGAGGCTTTTGCCTCCAATTATTTTCCAGCGATTCATTTGCTCGCCCTTCATTTATTCCCGCGTTCACATGGCATTAAGGATTTCTTTTGTTCCTTACTTGACTCTCTTCTGAAACGCACAGGATGCTGCGTCGCTATGGAACTCTATTCTACGAGTTTTTCTTTTCTCCTATCGGAGGAATAAACACAACCACATTCGAAATTGTGCCATGGGATTGTTATTGAAGAATAGCTTTTTTCGTTTTTCGCATTTCCATACAAATTGGAAGTGTTGCCGCATTTTCGTTAGAAACAATGTGAAAAATAAATGGCCGAATAACTGTTCTTGATGAAAGAAATTTTTGTTGAATATTGTAGATGCTGGAATAAAGAAAAAATCACTGTGTTCAAACAAGATAAACCTTCTTACGTTGATTGCTAGTAAAACGATAGAATAGACATTTTAATGGAAATGTAGAAAAATTAATCAAATTGTGGATTACTGTTGTTAATTAACATTTTATAGATGTTCAAGTGGAAAAGTAATTATTTATGAAAATGTAAAACGTAAAATTCTAAACGTAATTAATAAAACACTTAAATAGCGTTAAACTTAATTAATTCTGATAAAAATACTGTATAGAATTTCTTGATAGAAGCACAGGGAAAACAAAGCGCTTTATGAATCTCAATTCATGTATCGAATTAAATATGTCTGGAAGAAATTCTTCACTTAAATTCTACTAAAGCTCTCGGGTGATCGTAAAGTATTACCCTGCAAAATGTTTCAATATAAACATACAAGAAATAAAACGCTTTATATGAATTTTAATAGATTATTATCATTAAACAATTCTTTTATAGGTTCTCAACTAAACAAGAAGCTATGGTGCTTAAAAATTCTGAATTTTTATATCGTACTAAAGCTGAACAAAAATTCTTAAAGTGAAGTGTCGATTTAATTTTTAATAAAAATACGGCGATATAAAACATTATATATTATAAGAATAAACATAAAAATTTTTCAGTCGTTAATATGAAATTAATGTTTCGTGAGTATTAAAATAAAGAACAATTTAGTGCTGAAGTAAAATACAATAATTTACAAAGACACGGTGCAAAATCCTTTAATTCGAACACAAGAAAATCGAAGCGACTGTCGAGACCATCTGTTTCACGCATACACATACGTACATATGTATGATCAGACGGGCGTGATTATCTGGATTTGGGATTGAGCAAGTTACAACAGCACGTGTTCTCGAAGACGGCCTAGACGTCAGCAATTTGAAATACAAGCAATTAGAACGAGGAACTACCGTAAATACATAATACAATATTTAATGATATATGCATCTAATAGCAGGGAATTCTGTATATCGTACGTCCTTCTTTTTCACGATAATTTCGACAATAGCGTTCTAAAAATAACTCTGCTGAAGTTCGCATAGAGTTCAATCGATGGCCAATTATCGACGACAGAACGCGTTCGACAACTGAAATTCTTTGAAAAGAACATAGGGATCTGATTGAACATCGAATGTGCTATCAGCAGAGGATAAAACACAGTATCTATACGTTCCATACCAATATGTGTTCTAAACACCATTTGTGTTCTAAATGTATCCTAGCGATCGTATGCTTCTACAAAGCATCACGTGGGAGTTTTTGTTACCTAAATAGATTAACCATTTTAGCTGCAACGACAATTGTAGACAATTTTTTCAAATAATTCACTTGAATTGGTTTTACGGTGACTGTGAACTAATTTTGATAAAAGAGACAGAGTTTCTTTTTTACACCAAATCTTACACTATTCTAAAAAATTATTTTATTAACTGTAGAAAGAAGAATTATAGAAAGAAATTAATTGTAGCGAGTAAGAAGTTTCGTGTTTCAGTATGTAACATCAATGAAGATTATGCTTAGATTATGTTTATTAAAAATATTTCAATAAGAGATACGTATGTATACATATGTTTTTAAATTTCAGAAAAATCTTTTATTAAAATAGAGAGGAAGAAAAAAGATCTGAGGGAAATATTAACAAATATCCGGACTATTTGTTAAAAAGTAGCAAATTTGTTGACTGTCAAAAATATATAAACTCAAGCATTTTATACCAATAGTTTAAACGTTCTATAATCTCGAAACTTACAAGAATTAGGATGCTATCAGTTTTTTCAAAAATTTAGTTTAGATAAAAATGTTGTTTCTAAGAACAATTAGATGAAAGTTGCATTCATCTCCGATACATAACCAGAATTAATATAAGAATTAAAATGTCAGTGTGATTCTACAATTATACAATTCTTCATTAATCTCATGACACTTGTTCATCGACATCTTCATTAATCAAGATAACACGATTCCTGGTCTGCACAGGATATTTAGCTCAGTCCAATCCACGTTCCCGGCGGGATTAAAGCGTCAAATTGCTTCGACGGAGTGTTAATCAACATTTGCCGTAGTACTTTAATTAGAAACATACTCATAAGTATCGTTTCATTTATAGAGCTAGCCAACTGTCTAAAGTCATTTGCAAACAGAGAGCACCGAGAGCGAAACACGTGCATTCTATTATCAATCTGTTCTACCTTATCGAGGAACTGACACATACTATGAAATACTGTGAAATTGATTTGTAGTAGCCGACAGTACCTTGAATTTGACCAAACCGACTAAATTAACGATTAGTTAATAACTACATGCAATAATTACTATCTTTTATAGGGTGAGCAGACTGTGAATTTAAATGACATCATTAAAAGACACAACAGTGGTATATTTTATTATTAACTGTATATATTAGTGCATACATATATTATTTAAATATCACTGCCCACATTAACGTTAAAAGTTTTTCTATCAAGAAGAAGAACCTTCTTCATGCAATTGTAATTTACAAATTTAAAAGAATCTTTTTAATCCAAATTATAATTTAGAAATGAAAGAATCTGCAGATAAGGATCTTACCACCTATCAAAATAATTGTGCAAGGTTTGACGATTAAAGACAACACTTCTATTATTGCATACTTTCAAATATCAATTTGATCCTGTCGTAATATTTTATTATACGCCTAGTTATGCGATTTTAAGAAATAAACTTGCGATTCGATTTATTTTTAATTAATTATTTTAACTATTAGATTGAGTAATAGGTTCATTCGCGTTTTCTTAAAACAGCGTGTCAAGTATCGTCATCTTCATATAAAATCTATTTATATATAGCAAATTATTAAATCTTACTATTAAGGAGTGTCTTATCCCATTTCTCTACGAATTTATATCTTTTATGAAACAGTTAGAATACGGTATTTTTTAATTTTTAAATAATTTTTATAATCTTCTTTAAAATATGGACATTAGTGAGAAGTGAACGAAATTATTATTCAACCCAACATTTTTAATTTTAATCTTAAAAAAAAATAAGCAGGTGTCTGATAGTCTTGAATAAATATAATATGAATATCACATAACAATCATGCTCCATTATCTGATTACTGTTGAATGTAGACTAACAAAAGAACTCAGAAAGATTATATGTCGAATGTCTATTGCTTTTTTTTTATGGTAACACTGTCGTCCACAATAAGAATTGTCTGCTTCTGTCCCCAGAGACGCGTACGTTTTTTTTTTTTTTTTTTTGTCTTAATATATGATGGAAAATTTCCTTCGTATTCCCATTCGAGAAATTCAATTATTTAAATGCAATGCTTGGGTTTGCAAAAAATGTAAGAAATGGGTTTTTTAATGTTTCTTGATGGACGCATTGTTTTCGACACCTAGTTCAGTATGTCAAGTTTTCAAGCAGTATCTTCCTTTTTTGATAATATTTGGTAGCTGTATTATACTTTTCTTGCTTCTTTTAGTGAACCAGTCTAAAGTATAAAAAATCTATAGTTAACAGTAATCTAGCTAATAGTAATCTATTGTTCAAATTGTTAAGAAGAATTTAATTCATTAAGATTCAGTGTTGTCTTAACGTAACATTTTACTTTAATTTTCTTTTAGTCAATTCATATTATTGAATTATATTTCCTAATATTGTGGCTGTGAAAAAGAATACCTTTCTTCCCTATTTCTTTTTTCATTCAGATCCTGGAGTTTTACAGAGTTTGAAGAAAATGCAGTTCTTTGGAAGAAAATAAATCTTATTCTAAATCGTAAAAGTTGCGCCATATAGTGTATTTTTAACATTATGATTATAAAAGAATTTCAAAAATTTGCTTAATATTTCTTCCTCCGCCGTTTCTTTTCTCATCCAAATTTTAAAACTTTATAGAGTTTGAAATAGTTTATAAAATTCTTAAGAATATACGATCTTTTTCCAACTACCGAAATTTCTTCTGATATTTCTGACTTATGTAATAATATTCTATAACTATAATATTACTGAGTTGCGTAATTAACATTTTCCACCGATATAACGTTTAGCCAACTCTTACACATTCATGCATAATGACTTAAGGAACACTATTCACCGCTTAATGGATTAAACCACTTTTCAACCAAGTCACATCAAACCACAAGAAACTTTAATTAACGTAGAAAGTATCTTCTTGAAAGAATCGAGTTAATCAGCTCCTGGGAGTAAATTATATCACGTCACGTTTATCTTCCAATAACCGAGCAACGAGAGGTATTCGGTTCTTCTGATACTTTTTCATTCCCACGAAATCTTTTGATTCTATCAATTTATCCAGTAACAGACTTCCGACGTGCCTATTCCCAAAGGCGAACCGAAATGAGCTTCATTCCGTAGGATTCAATCCTATCAATCGTGCAATCCCTTTCGTCGATAAAGATACTGGTGAGACCTTCCAATACCAATCGTTCCAATGGGCATTTAGTTACGAACGCATTAAGCCAGGATGCGTGTTTGGAAGTTCCAGTCACGATTTGTGTTCAAGACGACGGTCGTTGCGACGAGAAGGAAAAAAAATATCTATGTTAGATACGATTCCCGTGAATTAAGTAGAAGCATATCCTAGAAAATAGGTTGATCAGGTTCGTGGAATTTATTTGATGTTATTGAGAGGACTATGTTATGAGAACCAGGCGATGAGAGAAATGAGAACCGAGAAATGGACGATGAAATTGCGAAAGGAATGGGTATTGTTAAATTAATGTATGAGTTGCTTGAATTACAATAATCTATCCTAACTATTCTACCTATAGTCCTATACTATGATAGTAAAATATGATAGTAAAATATACAAAGGATAATTTTATGAAACAGTAGTTTGGGGATTATTGCGCAGCATTGAGACGATAATGTGTCGTTTCGAGAGATTGTGTTTCGAAAGTGTGTTAAAAACTAGTATTAATTAATCGTACGTACATCAGGTTAACAAACGTTGTTATGTCCTAATCCTATTCAAAATATTACACAATGAATTTGGTTCACAAACTGTCTATGAAGATTTTGCTATAACTTTGTTAAACAAATTAAATATCAATCAGTATAAATGCGTTTATCCCCTTCCCATCCGCCAAAAAAAAAAGAAAATAAAACCATAAAAATACAAAATGGTATTTGGAGTCGTGCCAACCAATCAAAGCTGTATATAGCTAGATATAACGTAACACTCGCAAATGCAAGAAATCTAATGGCAATATTCCAAACCTAACTGGCCAATGGTTAGGGTTTAGTATCCGTCCGAACAATGCGGATTTAATGGCAAGAGTCCTAGTAATGCGGCTACATTCCGAAATTTCGAAAATGATCAATATTTGCTCGAATATTCAGCTCGATGATACGTCGTGATTAATAACTCCGATAACGATCGTAATAGCAGATAGTTAATTAAAAATTCCACGAAAGTAGATTTGGATCTATCACATGATTTCGATGGTTTAACGATGGTTCTCACGTAATCTTGATTGTATAACCTCCATTGACCTGTTATGATCTATTAGTGAAACTGAGTGTCGATGATTTCGACAATGGCTTATGACCTTTATTATTTATTATATATTATTCATCATTACAATGCGAATATTCTTAGGAATCTAGATTTTTGTCAACGTAACTAAAAAAGCAAAATTTAATTTTATGACGCGTTTCAAAGTAATATTATGTCCTTTTCGTTTAACATCTAATGCGTGAATGAAATTCTTTTAGTGGTGGTTTCAAAAAATAGCTATCCATTCTAAAGGATATATTGTAGTTCAAAAATATATAAATTATTAACTTAATTATTCTTTTCGAAAAACAATAATCGTATCTAGATTTAACAGGAACTTGTTCCATCCATTAAATTTCAAAATGAATGTCATACTATGAATATTTTATACGTTATGTACATTCTTCAAATTTGTACGACTTTCTTATAAATACTCGAATATCCGCAGTTTAATTCTTGAAAATGGAATTCAGAAATTGAAACGAAGGAGCTCGTATTCTTCCTAATCTTTATTCATTAATAGTGGAACTGAAATAATGAAATCAAACAAACTTTACTCTTTTCAATTTGCAATTGTTAATAGTAAACTTCAAAGAATGAAATCAAAACAAGTTTATTCTCGTCAATCTTTAATTATTATTAATAATACAATTTAAAGACAGAACTGAAGAAAGTTTTATTCTTTTCAATCTCCACTTCCATTTCTTTCAGTAAACTAATTCTTCTACCAGACTAAACCTATATAGTTCAAATTACGTCCACGTTAAGTCAACAAATAATCCACAATAGATCCAAACTTATTATGCTACGTTTGCTTTCAGGATCAGGATATGTTCGTCACGGAAGGCAGGTGATGCGGCGGAACAACGGTTGGTTGGCCGTTTTGGCCGTTTCACTATTGCTGTCGATTCTACGTAACAGCTTAGCGGGTGAACGTTATCCGCTCGATTATGATAACGCCGAGCTGCTGGTTAACCACAGCAAAACCACTTACGGAACTTACAACTCCAACGGACCATCTTTAGACTCGCGAAACTACTTAAATCCTTCATCAGTTTCAATTTCATCAAAATCATCGACCTCGACAACAACACCACTAAAATCTCATTTGCACATCAATAAGAAAAATACTATCTTGTCGAAAGGCGAGACGAAAGCAATAACACGGCGAGCTACGAAGCTCAGCGATATAAATCTGCCTGGTGAAAACTTCAATAACGATCGGTCGATCCATGACGATCTTCGCCAATCCAAACTCGTCGATTCCAACGAACGATCTCGTAACGTTCGAGCAAGTGAGTCTAGCGAACAAGTTGCCGAAGGATCGAACAGTCTCAGCTTGGAAATTCTCGAACAACCGCGTTTATCCTCCTGGATACCTCGCGGCGCGATAAAGAACATATCCAGGCGGATCAACCGCGTGAGACTGCCTGAACCGTCTAAGACGCGGGAACATAAAACGACGACGAAGACGATTCGAAGAGGAAGCGTGCTGCTGGACAAAGGATATCCGTATTACGGTCACGTCAGGGCGATTTCACACGATGACGACTCGTTGACGACTTCCGAAGGGCAGATCACAGGCGTTAAAAAACGAGAACGTTCAATGAGGGATTCTCATCAAAGAAAAAGATCTGATAAAGCGAATCCCTTGCAAACTATACCAAACATTAGTCTAGGGAAGACTAATTCTTTCAAGGATTCAAAGAGCCAAGATGAGAGACAGAAAGTCATTAAGAAACGATTTTTAACTGGCTATTCTGTGTTCTCTGTTTCTCTCAATAGAAGGTTAAATGGGAATTTGAAAGCGAATAAATTGATTATTGCAAGAAAATCGAAAGGCAGACGCGAGAATGGTAAGAAGAGATTTGGACGATCGGTTCGGTATCTAAAAAAGAAACCGAGTCGAAACATAAATCTCGGGCCGTGGTATGCCCCGCGTGATTCCAGGCCTTCGAATAGCGATCCACGAAATGACATATTCAAGACAGGACGCGGTAACCATCATTCTTCGAGAGCCGAGGGTTTCCGGCACCATTCAGAGTCTCATAAATCAATGGCTGCGCGCCGTCACGCGGAGAATACACGCGAATTTAATGGAATCTCGCCGAAACAGAGATCAACGATAGGACACGACGACCTAGGAGACAAAGGCACCTATTCTTCTTCGATTCGAGAGAAGAGGAATTTCGTTCTGGCCGGTGATGCTTCCGATTCATTGCCTAAAGACGAAACTTTGGAGAATGTTACTTTCCAAGGAACAACGAGGAGTTTTTTGGAGAATGAGATAGACAACCATGAGGGAAATATCGTGGAAGAATTGAAGTATGATTTGGTTCAAGATAATTTCACAGAAAATTTGATCGATCAAAGGCAACACAAGTTAGAAGAATTGGATGGAAATGATACGAAAGTACACTCAGTTACTTTAGAGTTGAGGAATGAATCACATTCGAAAAGACATAATTTCAGTACAGATTCAATTAACAGAACGAAATTGGAAGAATCCAATGCATCGAGTGGGAATTATTCAAATTTAGTGGCAAATATTTTAACATCGAGTAACGAATCCAGCTTGAGGGGCAGCGATGTAAATCCGGTTTCAGTTAACAGAACAAAATTAGAAGAATCAAATGAGGAAAATTATTCACACCTAGATTTAATTAACCAAGCAACATTAGAAGACGCAAATAAATCAAAAGGTAATTATTCACGCTTAATGACAAGTATCTTCACATTAACCAATAAGTCTGATTCAATAAATCACGATACAAATCTAGATTCAATAAACAGAACATTAGTAAAATCGTATATTCCAAATAGAAATTATTCAAAGACGAATACGTTAAAGGCAAGCAACGAATCTTCTTCCACAATCCAAGACACAAGTGAAAATTCGATTGACAGAACAGAATTGAAGAAATCGCTAAATAACCAAAAATTTGCATCAACAACGCCTACCATAATTAATTCGCGATTAAACACGAACACTCGAAATTCAAACAACGAATCTGTGTTAATGAGTCCGAATACGAACAACGATATAATTGATGGAACGGAATTAGACGCGTCGTGGGCGGAGATTGACGAGAGCCAGGAAGGCGCTATTCAGACAGGCGAGGAAAGGTCTACGCTAAGTAGCGTGACAAAGGAGTCTGAGAACGTATTCGTGAATTCACCACGCGGCTCGGTTACGGCTCAAAGGAATTCCACGCATCTAAGGCACGATATGAACAGTCTAGCCGAAGGAAGCTTTGTCTTCAAGAGCAATGGCCTCTTCCAAGTTACTGGAAGGAACGCTAACGATCCATTTAGTAACTCGTCAACGATGCAACACGGAAAAGAAATGGCCGAAAATTTCAACGTAAATACACTGCCTGATCAATTGCTTGTAAATAATGAGAAACAAACTGAGTCGAAGCTGTCTTTGATACCATTTCAACTACCAAATGTGTCTAAAACCGTTACTTTTAAGGAAGAAGAAAAAACCAGTAGTAGAAGCAATGATAAAGTGGTCTCAAAAAGTAGTAAAATCAATGATAAAGCGGTCTCTGTATCAGACAGCCAAGAATCGAGATCAATCGGGCACGACGAAGGAAAAAGTAACCAACGACGGCTTAATGGTTCCCTAATCGTTCTCGGAAAAGACAAATCTGTTGACTCGAGACCTATAGAGCTGCTGGATCAAAATACTCCGACGAACATCGACGAAATTAAGGCTAATGAACCAACCATAAGATCTTCCTTGAAAAATGACAGAGGAGCCGACGAGTTGGCTGATGAAACTACGAAAGACGTTAATCCTGTCGAAAGGGGCAAAAAGATCGTGGACAATCCTGAAGATCGAGTGTCGGAAGATATTACCACCTTGAGCACGATTCTGATCAACGATCGTTTTTCAAAAGAACGAAAGTCCAGATCGTCGAAAATTGGAACCTCCACGAAGCTTAGACGTGATTTCACTATGGAGACCGAGGGCACGGTAGTTGGCGAAACTTCCACATTGATACTGAATAAAGATGGGGTTGGTCAAAACAACGTTCCGACCCTAAACATCGATCCCACGCTGCCAGAAGCTGGTAACGATACAACTGCCGCTTCGCAAGTTACGTTGGACGATTCATTGGAATTTGTCTCGAGGAATTCGTCCATCGTACTGACCTTAATAGATCAAACTACAAAGGATTATTTTCTTACTACAAACAACGTAATGCTTTCATCGACTGAAGTCGATCAAATGCAAATGGACATCGAAACGTCGACCATTTCGTTAATTAACGACGAGGATCAGTTATTGAGTTTCGATACGATCGTCACGTCATTGGAACCGAATGACGAAGACTCTCGTGTGACGATGGAAGATGTGCCTTTACGTAATATGGATAATTCCTCGCACAAACTGCAGTCGGAGGAACCTCCGTGGCCAGTTAAACACAGCGCTGTGGTAGAAGGTGATTTAGTGTTGGGTGGTTTGATGATGGTGCACGAGAGAGAGGACTACTACACTTGCGGTCCAGTGATGCCACAGGGTGGTGTCCAAGCACTCGAGGCTATGTTGTATACCTTAGACACGCTCAACGATCGTGAAATCGTGCCCGGTGTCAAGATTGGTGCACATATTCTCGACGATTGCGACAAGGATACATATGGCTTGGAAATGGCTGTAGATTTCATCAAAGGTACGTACATGCACGTGTTTATTTGTTTACTGATTGAGGAATGGTGATTAATTTATACTCGGTACCATTAGTAATTAATAGCGTGATTGACGGATGGAGCTTATTAGAGATTCGAAGTGTTTATTCGATTCGATTGATTACATCAACGTCATCGACCCATTAGGCGAGTGTCGTTTATAAATACAATTCCATTAGGAGATATTGGTTAAATTATCTGTATGTAAAGTGCATTGAAAGCGCATTGAAAGTGCATTGAAATAGATTCGTTATAGAAATTTCTAAAACATGTTCGATTAATAAATTATTCGTGAAACGTTACTAGGTGAATTAGATATTAGAAAAAGAAATTTTTATGGTTTAACGCTTTTCATTTGTAGGTAGATAAAAATTTGTTTAGCAATCGATAGATGAGCAGGTTAATTATATATGAAAATGTCGAAATATTTCGAAAGATAGATTCGACTAATTTCTTGTCATGGAATTTGTAAGAATCGAAAGAAACTTTAAGCTCGAGAAAATCTTTTGAAAAAAGTGTAATAATTTTAATTATAAACACGGAATTATATATAACTTTGATGATCTTCGTAATCGCCAAGAGAAATATTACATTAAACTTTGATTTATTGTTGTTTGGTTTGGAGTTTGAATATTGGTTCTATGTGAATAGGAAAAAAAAAATTATTTTTGAGATATACAGCTGAAACATCACTCAGAACTTGTCTGCTTCTGAACGACCCTGAAAATGTTATCTCGTCGAGTAATAAATAGAAGTGCTTACAAATTACTTTTCGAGAAACTTTTTCCATATCTTTAGCAATACTTCGCAAGAGAGCGTTAAAAGGGAGAAACATCGTATGGCAGATTCGTCTTTCGGGCTCAACTTTCCATGAGAAAGAAGAGAAGAAGCTTGCATCCCATTTAATTTCATTCACTTCGCAAATACGAAAAGTTCCGTCGAAATTGTCAGTAGAAAACCTGACGAAGGACTACCAACAATTGAATAAAATCACCGTTTAATCTAAATTTTGTTGAGCGCCATTGGAAACCACATGGAGAAAATATGACAAGTTCTAACTTTCATGTCACTTAATAGCTAAAGAAAACCATGAAACAGTATAAAAAAGGATTCCTTTACTTCTATAGGGTATCATTCTTTTGAAAATTAGTAACAAATTCACAGCATGTTGTAAAGAACGAATAATATTAGCTTTCTTAATTACTCTGCGCAACTAATGTTATCAACATTTTTTAAATGTTTATGAAGGGGACAAAGATACACATTTAATCCCAAAATCAAATGCAAAAATAGCTTTAAGGTGGAACTGGTTGTTAACATACTCAATTTTAAAATGCGACATTACGATTTTCAGTTTTGGTCTTCAATTCCTTTCTGATATCGAAAACAAGAAAGAAAAATGCACATATGCAAATGCAGGTTACACGTAATACATTGTATTCAAAATTACGTAACATTGTTACTTTGGAATCTATTGTTTCGAAAATGATAAATAACAATGGCCATGAACCGGAAGGATGAAG
This sequence comes from Bombus difficillimus, assembly GCA_014737525.1. Classification (NCBI taxonomy): domain Eukaryota; kingdom Metazoa; phylum Arthropoda; class Insecta; order Hymenoptera; family Apidae; genus Bombus; species Bombus difficillimus. Next base: position 1,541,982 of record JACXIT010000226.1, on the reverse strand, counting down.
TTTTAAATAAATATCAAAGTCAATATGAACAATCTTGTGGTATTGAAAGAGGGATAAAAAGCAATTAAAACAAGCTGCCTATTCCTTCTTCCGAAAGAATCGATACTCGTTTCTTAATTTATTACAGTTGGGGAAAGTGCTTGACGCATTTTTCATCAATGCGAAAGCAGTGAAAAACCAAATAATATAACCAATCTCAATTGATCTTTAGATGTCAGCAGTCTAATATTTCCCAATATTTTTCATCAAACGTGACTATACCCATGGTACGGTAGCATTTGGTACGAGAATGGAAATAAGATGTAAGATTTTCAAATTTAATTAACTCCTAAGTATTTGTAAAATAAATAAAGTATTGCTAAGATAAATTCATAGTTCTATAGTAATATAGAACTGTATACAGGCATGTCTCCTATTTACTATGAAAATATTACACTCCGTAAGTCTTTTATAAATTGTTTTCATAAATTATAGAAAATTTTTTCGGATCTTCATAACCATTAAAATAATGATTGAAAACCTAAAAAAAAAAAAAAAAACTAAACGGAGTTACTATGCTTTGGTGCTGAGATTGAGAATAGCTTTTTATTCTAAACTCCACTATTTTCTGTTTTATTTAATTAATTTCTAATATATTAATAAAATAAAATAAATAGACAGGATTAAATGATTTAGAAATTTTTAACGCATTAAAAATATATAATCTATTCCTCTAAATTTCAATTTACCTCCGTTTCAACTTAATTTTATTCGTCATGAGGAATGGAAGATCTCTCTATTGTATTTTAAGAATAAAACATGAAAGCTTGCTTTTGTTTAAAATGAAACGAAAACTACAGTTGTCATTTACGTTCTCCTGCAAAACTTCTCGAATGAATAGATCTCGACCCATCGTTACCTCATAGTTTAAAGCCTTCGTACGAAGTCGGGTTTGTTTTTGGAAGAAGATACTTTACAAAACTTGAACATATCTCCCTAGCGGAAAAAGTTGGCGCCTAACGCGAATAGTAACTCAAAGAAATAACGAGCTACCCTGGATGCGATATTTCGTATGGATAATTTCGTCTCTTAACGAACTATTTCCTGAGGCAACAGTGAAATTCCAGCAACTTTCTCCTAACTTCTCCCTTTTTCTTTCCCGTGTTCTATGCTAATTTATTATATCCCATGGAATGTCTGAATCGTGTTTACTATATAAATCAAGCGAAAGAAAGCTTTGTCAAGTCAGAAAACAACGAACGAACGAACGAACGAACGAAAGAACAGACATTGCAAAAGATTCTTTGTTATATTATTTTTATTTTTTATTTTTTTACTATATTCTTTGCCCGGATGTAGTGGATTTAGCAAGTGAAATTATCAAGTTGAATTTTTTTTTAAAGTAAATATAACGACGATTTCAAAGCTTCGTTCCACCGTTCATTGGAATATAGTACCGACCCAGATATTTTGTCAATGCCAAGGTCTTAATTTACCGTTTGTACGCATCGATCGATGCCGCGAAGCGGTTTGATAGATTCCACGAGCGTTTCACGCTTCCTACGTGTGAATGCAAACCACGACGGCGATGCGGCAATTGTAAAACTGTGCTGCTGGAAACAGTGTAACAAAGATAACGATTGCACCACCGATGTATCGATATTAAATAAAAAGCACCGGGCATGTTGCAGCAGTTTTGGAGAAAATGAGGCCTTCGAGAGTCAAATGTCTTTAGTCTATAATCCCTAGAAGTTTTATAGCGAGTCTTTGGAAATTAAATCTTGTGTTCCTGCTGCACCCTTACGAAATACATATATGTATTACTGTGTACTATTATGTGCTATTATGTACTATTTTATTTTTTTATTTTTTATTTTTATTTTATTTTATTATATACTTATATACCATTATGTGAACTTCCTTTTCTTTTGCTTTAACTATTTCACTTTACTATAAAATTTCAATTTATTATGTCTTATTTAAAATCTTCCATTTCGATCATTTTTGCAGCCGTGTAACGTGGATTAAAATTCTATGGAAATATTTATAACACAGATAAATTAAAAGGTTGTTGGATATTCAGTCGCATTTTCCAAATAAGATAGATATACGGATTACATTCGTGCGTAATTTCACAGGCGCTTAAAACAATTAGGGACGCGCAAAATTTTAATTAATGTGCACAATAATCCTACAATCCGGTATGCTGAACTTTCGACTGAACATCCTCTAAAAATATTGTCCGAAAATCTTCCGTATACGATAACAAGCGAAACCATTAACGAAGATATTTTTCCTTTCATAGATTTAACCACTTAGGTACAATGTGCCACTATAGTGGCTTTTGGGGATGTCATCTTACATTACGGCGCGCCACTATAGTGGCTCACTCTACTCATTCGCTCACCATTTGAATTAAATAATTTTTTTCATCTATCTTGCTTCACACTTTTTTTGTTCTCGCAACGTTTTATAACAGTATTAAAAATGTACGGACAGAATATATAGTCTTTGTTTTTGATACGCTAGCGTCAAATATCAATTGTTGTTTTCCGTTAAAATAAATATACCATTATTAGATGCTCTTTTTAACATGACGATCTGCATCCCTATAATTTTTTAGAATCTTCAACCTCAAAATGTCGCTTCAAAATAGAAAACGAAGAACAAATAAAATGTTTTACTATATTCTTTAAATGCATGATTCCTTAATATACTATTGCTAGAAAAGGATTGATTTGGAAAGTTTCGCTTTGGAAAATTTTAGCAAAATAAAAGATTTCAATCATTCGTGATTCTACGAAAAAGATTGAAATATTCTGCAATGTTGTTTTAATCAGTTGTTTACTATTGTGTTATCACAATATATGCGATATTGCTTCGTCTACACGTTATTACCGCACAAAAGGTAATACGGTAAACATGGCGAATAACATGAAGCGAATATAACCTATACAGGTAGAGAACATGAATTAGATGGTGCTATTAAGTACTACTCAAAAGGCAGAGTATGCTAATAAAGGAATGGGAGACATAAAGGAACTTTTTACCTGCTTGTGATCCACCGTTATGTAGCTCTTTAATGTAGTAAATAATAAATACTCTTGCGTTTGTAGTACATCGATGTGTCGCTAGGCGATCAATAAGATATTTGCTTTCTCGCTAGTTGTCAGAAAGGTAGTACGTTCCCTTATATACAGGAAACAAAATATAACTAACGTACTTCCTTCCGTAGTACATATACTAAAATACTGTGCGGTATACCAGGAACGGCGGTGCACTAGTTTTGAAACACTTGTAATTGTTATCTATGAACATCTCGTAAACATTATATGTTTAATAAAAATACAAGAACTTTTTATTTTATCACCTCTACATGTAATGAAGATGTTCCTACATATTTATTTCAGCGATTACGATCCACAATTCTCAACACGTAATATGCATTCGGCGTAATAAGAATCTAATATGATAAATAGTTAATGTTTTATTTGAGACGACTTCAGTTTGTGAAAGAGGAAGTCAATATACATCGAACCCCGGCAACTTATATCGGGGCTCCACGCACTCGTACTGTAGAAATATCGGCCCCAGTAAGCATATCGGCATAGCAAACTACGCGCAATACGTTGTTGGACAACTTGATAATAACTTGCGGCCCCAGAGTTTCAGATCACCAAATTTATTCTGCGGTGATCGAACGTCCGGAATACGAAAGATTCTAATAAACGACTTCCGTTCCCGGAAAAATTCAAAATGTCAAAAGTTCACCCTTAGACTGTAAACGTCTTTACGATACTCTAACTATAACTCTAACTCCGGCTTTCGTGTCCGATGCATTTTTCAGTGGGTAACACTTGTTAGGAAAATACCAAAAAATTCGTATAATATCTTCAAATGTTTTGGATTAAGGTTATCATAAAACTTTTATCAAATAATTTTTTTTAGGCAGGGGCTGAGAAGGTTTTCTACCTGCTCCCTTGCGAGCAACTCAACTTGGTTAAAATAACTTGGACATGAAATGCCCACCTCTACGGTTCAAGGGTTAAATTTTCTTCATCTCTTACATTCTTGTACACTCTTTTCCTTGAACAATACAACAGCAGGTTATTACATCGCGACTGATGGCACAGGCGAACGAATAATCTACTACATTAACGAAAATACACAAAAGTAGTTGAACACTTTCATGGACTTTTAGATAAATTTTTCACACTTTTCATAAACGTATTAATATGGGTCGTACGAAGCATGAAATTTTCTAATAATACTCGAAACTTCCAAATGTTTTATATAACACATATAACATATACGTAAATGCTTTCTATGGAAAATACAAATACCTTTACGAGCTACCGTAATGATGGATGACAGATATAGGAACTTTTTACCCACTTATGTAGCGCCATTACGTAGCTCTTTAATAGACGAAGTGCATGAAATAAATAAAAAATAGAACGAATAGCATGTGAAATTAATGACGATGAAATTAAAAACACGAAAGACACGATAGACTATTAAGTCTCCTTCAGTTTGCCACTACTACAGAATTTTACTCTGAAGATTATTAACATACATTTAGAATTATTATCATGTTTTAATGCATTCTACATAGATTACCTGGAAATATTCATAATGAAGCTTTCAATTTTTGTTCATGGAACTTTATGTAATCTCGAAGCTTTAATCCTTTTGTGCTCAATGCTACATATTCAACATTGTAGAATCGTAAGTTATTAACACAAATACAGTAACAAGTTATTGATTGCATATACGATAAATTTATTTGTATCTGATAAAACCGATCGTAATTTTAGTACGTCGTGTCTTGTTTCATCATTAATTAACAATTGATAAATAAAATTTTGATCACAACTTAATCAAAATTATATTCTCAAAAAATTAATTGGTTTTACAAAAATGTTTAATAGTTATCGAATTTCTAACGTTTTCTACATTTTAGATTAATTTTCGAAGGAAATACAGCGCTACAAGCACCTAATATTGCGGAGGTTTTAAACGATAAGCTCTTTAGAATTCAATTTTCTTGAGGGCGATATCGCGGAGGTATCGCTGTGTCAGTTTACTACGAGACAGTTTGCATTCGTGATGGATATGCATTATATCACGACATCGTTCGCTGGTACGGAATTGAGTAATTAGGATCCTCTATTTCTCGAAGCAATCGTGATCCCTATTCGAAACGTAGACTATTGTTTAATATCACATATCTCCACGCTGAAAGAGGAATAAATTGAAATTACTAAATTGAATCCTTCTTTACTGATCATTTGCAAAGGAAATAGCAAGAGAATTATTCAAAGGAATTGATTTTCTTTCGTTCACAATTTATAATAAAGGTATGTAAGTATCAAGCAAGAACTGTCCTCTGCGGTCTATAAAAATTTATGTGCTCTCAAAAGAACATGGGATCGAATAAATGGAACACATGTAGAGTTAAAATATATTGCCGATGTAATCTGAATTTCATAAGGAAGATCGTCCAGAATTCAAGGGATATTTTCTTGATATCCTCAAAAAGAAGTTCTCTCTATTTAAGTTTTCGCGTATAAAAGGACAGAAACCTAGTGATAAGAAATGACAAAGAAGAAAGAATTAGTCTTTAGAACTTATTAGAAATATTAAAGAGAATATACTATATAAGTAGGCATTTTCGGTCTAATTGTTATTTCCACCATTTAAAAAATTGTCGAAGTTCCAAGAAAGTACGAAACAATCATTGTCTCAATTTTATGCTAAAATTTTTCTCGAAACACGGAAAGTTTTAAAGAAAGATCACTGCGAATGTAATTGGATCCAATTTAAAAATTTGATGACAGAACATCAAGAAAATGAGCACCATAATATTCTACCAGCCACAGAGACATTTTTCATAATTTGCTAAATTGCACATTTTAATGAAACTAACAAGGATCCTTTCCACTTAATCCTTATTACACTAAACATCTGAAACAGTCCAATTTCTTAGAGCAAATTGTCAGCCGTGTACAAAGACAACAGTTTGCGACTGTCACGATCCTAACGAAACAAATAAATTGAAATAAGCGAAACAATTTTCTGTCAATCCGACTTTGATGCAAGTTACGAATTTTAAAGTTTAATGTTCTCAAGAAACACAACGTAATACTTGATAAAAGCGAATTTACTTTGGACGTTACAATTATTCATGTATTTCTAAGGGATCACTATGTAACTTAGGGGCGAAACTCTCGATGAATCGACAAGCATTGTATCTAATCGAGCAGTCGATGATTTCGATACGAATACCGACAGTTCCAGCGCGACATGAATACGAAGATAGGAAACAAGACGTGCAAACAGTATCTCGTGAGCAGTCTCGATATTTCTCGATAGCAAAAATTATTTTGCAAAGAAAGAAAAAGGTAAACCGATATCTTTTTCGGCGATTTATGAAAACGCAAATATTGACGTGAAGTTTGAAAAATATATTTAATCCACGGATATCAGGATGAATACCGTTTACTCTTAACATCTTATTCATTCGTGGTCCAAATCTAATAAAAAAAAAAAAAAAAAATGGCTAGATAAGCCATTCAGGAGTCACGTTGATTAACTCCATAAATTGAAAATTATATTATAGAAAATTGGTGATACGACGAACAATATTTTTTAAATTTTGCCTAAAATTCTCCATTTATGTCATGTTTTTGTGCTAAATGAATTTATGTCAGTAAGTAATTTATTTCTTGAAAATTAAACATTAAAAGCGTGTACTTACGCGAAGAAATGAAGAAAGAAACGAAAGCTAGTTCATATATCGAAAACTAAATTCAATTAAATTTCTCAAATTTCTATTCGTTATTATTTTAATTTTAAAGTTAGTATTTAAAAAGATAATTATTTGTGAATAAGAAATTCGTGAGATTAATATCCTAAAAAGAACTATATTTCATACAACTATATTTATGTAGCATCGACAAGCAGATTTCCTTTTGTCATTCTGCGATTTTATCCTCCATGACAATCAGTTTTCCAATTCTAAAATCTAATGTGGAAAATAGAGATGTTCCGATAAAGATCGTGTCGATACAGAGCTTCCGGAGAGATTTCTACAGTATCCTGATAACTCAAATATCGTCTGTCGGTAAAGTCGTGGCATACTGCAAGCTCGAGTCGATAAGCTTTCGCTTCAATTCGCGTGGCCTTTTATCACAGATGAACAAGCTTTTTCATGTCACATGCGATGTTATCGACTTAGTTTAAGTAAGAATACAATATTAACATTGGTTGGAATTACTGTAAAATTAAATTTCCATATATTATGAATGAGGTGTAGAAGAGGATACTAATAATCACAAACGTTATATGTATACGTAGAATACTAGTTCATTCTTATTATAATTGAAAAATGAAATAATTGAATCGAATCAATCATTGAAATTGATTGGAAAATCTGCTTGACAATTCCAAGTAGAATCTGCTATAGAGAAAAATCTATTACACAGAAAAAATTGTTGAATATAATGGAAATTATTAGAAAGAGTGAAATCGCAGAACCAAAGAAAATTCCAAAATTTTCCGGCAAATTTGATACATTACAATTTTAAGTATCAATGACACTCTTGCTGATAGTCGAATAAACTTTCTAATAAAATAAAAATCTAATCACGAACGCAGTCAATTAGTTCTATTACTTGCTACATTTATAATCTACATGGTCACAAGGTTGCTGCGAGTGGATATTCTTTCTAAGTACATCTCATCGAAATCTAATAATACTTATTTTTAAAGAAATTTTTCATTTCATGTCTCCAGTCCAGATCAGTCCAATCTAATTGACAACTTAATAATTATGATATTTGAGTAATATGTAAAAGTCATATTGAAAGTTGTTAGTTATTGCACTAAGTTGGTTAAGCGTGCGCTACTATGCACAAGTGTGGTAGAATTCGTAAGAATTGAACTTGTATTTAAGCTTAAATACAATCATATTTTAACATTTAATCATTTGTCCCTCAAATTGTTCTCTATACTTCCTCTTCTTTCATCATTTCGTTCATTCTCGTTTTCTATTCCCTTTCTCTGTATTTATAGTCCCGTATATCATTATTTATCAGTGTTCTTATTTTCTAAATTTGATTTTTATTGTATTTTATTTTCAATATATACTTCCAACATTCTATAATCTACAATAAATAATAATAGTAGTGTAAGAATAACAACACCGTCTACTCCGCAAAAGTGCAACGTCCGAGAAATATCGTTTCTTACTACTTGTGCTCAATTGATCATTCAATTCCAAACATTTAACACCCCGACGAAGTGATGGTCGATGTAATGCATCTTACATTTTTATATGTTCGAATCCCTGGTTACATTTGCTGACGCAATCTCGTTGGTATTCAAGACAGTAACAGGTTTTATTTTAATACTTTTACGAGCAGTACTTGGAACATGTGTATCTGGATATTCACCTATACCGACGCGAAAGTGTTGTTATTCCACTCTCGTTTATGCTCTTTATTCTTTCTTTCCTAACATTCCTTTGTTAACGCAAAACGTGTATATAAATTGTACACAGGAAACATGCATTACTTCGCGCTATAAATATTTAAAAGTTATTTTTATTTGGCTAACAAGAATATACATAAACTATAGGACAAAACATGAAAAATGAGGAAGACTTTTTTATAGAATACGTGTTTTTTGGTGAAGAAAAAGGAACTTTTATGTCACGGCACGTAATAAATACTAGTCGAAGAATGGAATACATGCAATGGACAAAGTAAGAAAGTACCATTAAACACAGGTCACGAAGCACGTTATCCTTTTCTTTCATTTTTGAGAAAGACTGTATGAAGGAAGTATGTATTACTTCGATTTTTGAAATGTCCATCATTAACATTTGTCTTGTTAACACTCTATTCTTGAAATTTGATTTTATTTATAAGAAAAGAAGTTCTAGGAGCTAAGAAATAATATATATAATTTTTCGAATACGTGATTTAGATTCATTAGAAGACCTATGCAAATAAATTATGTGTGTGATCAAATAAATTTAACTGCAATGCAATGATAAATTATTAAACTGAGGATTAAAAAATATACATGAGTATTTATATTCCGACCCATGTAACTAAACTGCAAATTTTTATGCGTTTCAAGAATTTTTAAGTGCAGAATTGCACAGAATGAATATAATATGAAAAAATATATAAAATACCCAGAGTACAGCGTTTTTTGTAATGAAATACTTGGTAGGTTAAACACGTTTCCATTAAGATTCTGCATTTTTAATCATATTTTCGAAAATATGGATTTGCATAACAACTGCAGTCTACATATACAACGTTACAGAGAATTGATAAAAACTAGCAAATAAGATATATCATTGATGTTTGAATATTCATTTTATTGAAAAGCTGATGGGAATTGAAACATACTTATATTGAATAATAATGATTGAAAAATCTGAATAACAATCAACCACATATTTCCCACGAACCTAATGAAACTTTCATCCAGTGTGAATTATACAGATGCAGGGATTGAAGCTAATAACGAAATGGAGATAAAATCACGGAAGATTTATGTAATAGAAGCTTCGCTGCTGAATGTTACAATGCAACTTTCTGACCTAGTTCCCAAATTCTACCAATGTGTTAAAAATATTTGAAAATCCGTAATTTTCCTCACGTTACTCTTACCTATGTTCTGATGAATATTAATGAGCTTGTTCAAAAGCGAGACAATACGCTGCATTTTCTAATTACGTGTAGAATTACATTGTAGCAACTGTTTCACTGTGGTAATGCAATTATGCGAGTACTTCTCGAGGTGCAGTTAATTAGCATTAACAGGATGGAATTGGGAATAGATAATATCGATGTTTCGAACATTCCACTAATTACTATTTCCTAAGATAATTTTGCGTAAAAGGAATGTTTCCTACTCAACGAATTATTTCATATCCTATACAAAAGACATAATACGCAGTAAACTCTGAATATAAAATGTAATAACCACTTAGCAGTTCGATAGATAATATTAATATTTCATAAATTTATAAGTTTATTACTATTTCGATGTATTATATTATTATGTATACGTCGGTATATTTACTGCTATTTCGCTAGTTCTACAAGAAAAAAATGTTTTTTCATCCACGAAATATTTTGTTATTTCATTTATTCAACAAACATTACATACACAATAAACCTTGGAAATAAAATTCAGCAACCAATTAACAATTTCATCGACGTTACTGCTATTGTTTCGAGAAACAATTATATATATATGTGCGTTTACGTATGATTTCAGGTGATAAAAGGTGTTCGCAACGACTAATCGTTGAATAACTATTTTTCTAATTGTTCGTATAAATTGGAAACATCTGGTTTGGTTCAGCAACACGTGAAGATATGCGCGAATAAATTAACTACAATTCGCCTTGTTTCCCCGTCAATATCCAATCGATATCGGAAAACACGAACTCTTGATTACGAGCTTTCTTTTCACTACGCTTACATACGTATGTTGTTATTATTCGCGTGTAAACGAGGGTGATCTTAAATACGGATTAATTTTCACCGAGAAACACGAATTCCCAGACTGAGGTTACACACAAATACGCGAAGATAACGCTCGTGCGAGGAGTGAATGCAGTTATTTGTTACGAGTGTTTCTAGATGAGCAATCTGTGCCAGCTAACACAGTTATTGCTAAAGATGCATGTATTGTATCTCTTTTAAATTTATTTCACAATTTTCTTTCTTCCAATTTACCTTTTTAAAAACTTTGTAGTCCTTTATAATCGAATAAATCATTAGTGAAATTGTTATTTCTCCATGATCGATGTTTTCTCGAACTGTTCATCAGTTTTATTATTTATGGCATCGTTAATGCTTGTATTATCAAGTTTGAATGTTCAATATATCGACCGAGGAAGCGAAAATGATATTTATTCTGATCCTGATTCCATTTTAAGTGCATGAAATGATCGAACCAAATAGAAAATGATGGTGAAATCGAAGTGAAGCTTGTAGAAGATCTGTTAGAAGAATAATAATCGTTCTGTGTAAATTTTCTATATCTAGAACAAATGGTGTGAATTCTGTTTTATAGAAATAACACGAATTGAAAAGAAACAATAAGAAATTGTGAAATTTCTGGTTTGCCCGTGTAGAAGCAAAACATTTCTGCATTTCTGTCACGAGCGTTTTTCTCTTTTTCTATTCGCGTTGCTTAAGAGCACGCCACTAACATTTCGCAACTAATAAATTATTGGTAGGTGTTCTTTCAAATGTTTTCTCTTGTGCAGCTATTTTAAGAATGTACTTTGCAGCACGGATCGCGTCGCGTGAAAGCAGGGGTCGATCTCGTTTGTGGAATAAACATTTGAAAAAATTTAAGCTTCGAATTAAACGAGCTTTCGTAATGAAAATAATTACGCGATTAATAGCACAAAATAAATTTTGAATCTGATATTCTAAAGTCAAACCTGGAAACTGGAACTAAATCTACGAAAATTATTATTGAAAATGAATGAATGAAAAGATGGTTAATAAATGTTACTCTCAATTAGGATATAAAATTTAAACTTCCTCAACTATTCAGGAGCTCGCTAAATTTATTAAGATAAAGTACCACCTTTCAGTTTATCATTTTATCGTATAAAATTGTATAAAAAATATTTTTTCGAGATGTTTTCAATTTTTGCATTTATAATGAAGTATTAAATTTATAAAATCCCACGCGATATGAGGTGACATTGTAGTACAAGGTAACAAGTGCACTTTAAACGGTTAAAGAAGGAAATACGTCAGCGTTATTGAGTTTTTGAAGGATCCCAATTTTGCCCCCTATAACGTAATAACGTAACTTTTCTTCTTTAGAAGAATTATATTATTCTAGAATATTATTTTAACAACTTTGAAAATACAATTCAATAATCAATAAGTGCACCTTTATGTATGAATTGTTTTTCGTGTACTTGCAGCAGGTAGAATAATCCATGCGCAGTCAGAGCATCGGCTAGTAACTTAAGTGTTCCTGTATTTTATACTTTTATTTTTATAAATACGGTAGGTTAGACTGCAGTAATTTATATACCAAGCTTTATTTAAGAATTATTTTTTATGGGACGTCAAGGTAAGTAGAACAATCGGCTCATAGTCAGACGTACTGAAAACACCAATTCATACATTTTTGCAGTCTATATATGGAAGAGATATTGCTCAGAATAAGAAAGATTTTTCTCCTCTACCTGTATCACGATTTAACGGAAATGGAAACAAAATTTTCATATAACACATCAAAGATGCAGGCTATCATTCTAACGTCGATCGAACGTTAATTAAGATCAAATAAAAAGATGTCAAAGAAAGAGGAATAGAGGAGTATATTGCATAAGAACGTTTTCGTTCATGCTTATTAGCACGTGAATGGTGCTTGAAATATTCCTTCATTGAGTCGTCGACACTTGACCCGTAGCAGAGAGCCAGTCATGCAAAAAAAAAAAAAAAAAAAAAAAAAAAAAAAAAAAAAAAAAAAAAAAAAAAAAAAAAAAAAAAAAAAAAAAAAAAAAAAAAAAAAAAAAAAAAAAAAAAAAAAAAAAAAAAAAAAAAAAAAAAAAAAAAAAAAAAAAAAAAANGAATTTAGTCGATTTTTACAGCAAACCGAAAAATAAGCAACGAAACTTTTTATATCTGTAAGCCAGAAGAAGAAAGATGAAATATGAGAAATACTTGGATAAAAGTAAACACGAAGTAAAGCCGGGGAGACAAATGGAGGAGCTTAAACAAATATTAGCAAATACGGTATTTGCCGTCAACACGGGGATTGACACTCGTTGAACAAAACAAAACTCGTATCGCTGCAAAATAGTAGACTGTTCGGTTATAAAACATACGCGAGGACCAACCTCCATCGGATGATAAAAAAATCGTTAAATGGATAAAATCGAAAAAAATCCAGAAATTCTAATTGAAAATAAATAAAACAAATAAGTTAAAAAAGTAATATTTTTCGTCATCTATATTCGCGAGAGAAACATTTAACGATGTTTCCTATAAATCGAAATTTTCCAGCTTTAAACCGGTTATATATTTTGCCAGTGTGCACGGTTTCAATTCGATAGAGGTTTAATTGAATTTTTCGTTTCCGTATATTGCGTAAAAACGTGAGTATGCGTGCAGAATATTGAGCATATACAGAGAGTGTTTGGGCTAATCAATAGCCAAACTATATCGATATATTGCATATAATTAAGTAAAAAAATTGTACAGTGATAAATAATTTAAAAATTTATCAAAAAGCTCATATACGAATCCCAATATCGTCTCCAATGTCAGTGTCCTTGGCTTTTATGTGCGGATAACTTCAAAAAATAAAGATACATCAAACAAGTATTGACACATCTGATGAATTAATACAAATAGTCGACTGCTTCGTTGAGACGAAGCAAAATCAAAATAGCTTTACGAGGTAGTAAGTTCAATTTCTCATTGCTGTCAATTTTTCAATGATAGAAATAGCAAACATATTGAAACGAAGGATTAATGTCTAATGGTGATATGCCGGAGTATGTTCATGAGCTATTGTATATAACACCTTTTTTTAGAATATACTGAAAATATTTGGTTCTTAAATCCTACGACACTCTGTATATCGATGTATTCTATTTCAACATATTATTTGTCGGACGATTGGAGAATTGCACGATGAATGATCTCTCGACACAGGAATATTTAAACGCAGCCGTGGTTTATGTAGAGGAAACATCAAACACAACCGTACTCCTTTTGTGCCAATGAAATCGACTATATACACATCGGTTATTGAATAAAATCTCAGTCGTGTTTCGCTAAACTCGTTTTATTGGATCCAACCGAAAGAGGAGAGAGAACGAAGAAAAAAAAGGAATAATCACTGCGGCTAAAATTTTTACACTCTCGTGACGCGTCTCTCGCGAGTTTAATTAAATTTGAAATCATTCCTCTTCGCTTATTGATTTTCGATATTTAAAAAGGTACAGATTTGTTAATCGACGAAGGATATTAGAATATAACTCTTTATCCACTAACCAACACAATTTCCTATCGAAAATTTATCAAGATATTATCATCGTACTTCATATAAATTAATGTTAGTTTTTACACAAATACGATGGTGGAACTAAAAATAGAATAAATTATGCACAATACAGAGGATAATTCGACACGAAAATGGACAGTTTAGTTAAACATTTTAAAGCAATTTTGCGAATTAAATGCTTAAAAATTTCCTTTCGCAGATTGAAATATGAAAATGATTCGATATATTTAAACAGCTAGAAAAATTTAACGTTTTACAATTAATTCTGCTTTTAAAATATATTTTTGATATATTTAACATCTAGAAAGAGAAACAACTTTTTACAATTGCATTACAAGATACAAGTGTATTTGTACGTGTCTCCAATACATTTAACATCTAGAAAGTGAATAATATTTTACAGCTGCTACTTCACCTTTTACAGTTACCAGTAATTCTCTTAACCACATTGTTACATGCAAATCCCTCTAAATATCGATTATTATTTATTAAATAAGCGCATGTATGTGTTATTCATAACATAAAATTATTTCTCTTTCTGTTTACATGTGATTATCATATCAATTAAATAAAATATTTAAATGCTCCATATTGCATGGCATAAAATGATTAAATATTACATAAATAATCTGAAAGATTCTTCAATTACAATATTACAACTTTAACGTGATATATTAATATCATATTGTAAAAGAGAAATGAAAATGTTTCCCTATACCAATAGATAAATTTTCCAGTAAACTAAACTTTCATGCAACGAGACCAGGATAATTCTAGATGAAAAGATATAAACATTGCATCAAAATCGATTTAACTCTAATTCGAGACTCCAAAACTTTACAAGCTTTAGAGGAGAACAAATTGTAATTGTAGAAACTTTGTAACAAGGTATGGACTTAATATCACTTTTATACTATTATATTAACATAACAAAAATTTTTATCATTGGAAGAAATGAAAAATTTAGTATGGAAACTATGTAAAACGTCATTCTTTTAAGAAAGAGTACATAAAACGCTCTGGCTCTAGGTTCAGAGTTATATGTTCATCTTGATTTGCAACGAAGTAACATTCTCGCAAAAAGAAGCCTAGGAATCCATAAGTATTTAACGAAATAACACGTTTAAACGAATTCTCAACACTGGAAGATCGAACCGTCGATAGTCTGGAAATTCGCCTCACCTATGGTAATTATAGATAAGAAAGAACACGCTCTATCGAACCGGATCGTTGATTATACCTTGAACATCGGCCAAACACGTTACCAAGCGAAACTTTCGATAATCTATACCGATCTGCGTGAACTTTTTCCTTTTCTATGAGAAGCTTCACAGGTGCAGATATCTGATTTTCAAGTCTTTTACAAACGGATACGGAATATCTAAAAGCGAAAGAGGGTAGGACAGATTAAGGGAGAGAAGGGCGAAAGGGTGTAATTACTCGCGAGTTTGTGGCCCGTTTGTGAAAAAAATAACCCTGTAGACTTTCCTCATCGTGTAAATATACCGGTCTCTGGCTGTTGTAAAGGATAATATTCACTTACAGTATCAGGGGATAAGAAGCGAACGCTCTTCTTAATAAACTCGCAGGCAACGTGTTCTGGGACGACCTCAGGATACGCGCCTTGTTCTTTATACCCGTCCCTTGCGAAACCCTCTCCAGTCATTAAAAGACCGGCTAACTTTCTTCAGAATTTTTATCCCCCGGCCAAGTGTACCGAAAGGAAAGCTTTGTCAAGCGGTTGTAACGAGCTAACAATAAACCGTCCTACAAACTGTAATACAATTCTATTGTAAAAACGAAATGTACTGGGTGTTATATACTAATATATGTGACAATATACGATAATATAAGAAATTTTGCTTCTGTACGAAGACTATAGGAGAAGAACACAATAAATTACATTTTTTGTTTGAAGATTATAGGAGAAAGATGCGATAACTGTTTATATTTAGAAGTATTCAATTTTTAGATTTTAAACTTTCACGAAAGCTAGCTGTCATATTTGTGAGTATTCACTTTTGGGTTTTAATCGTACTTTTATTAGTCAGTTCTGTACGTTCCAAGCTTCTGTGAACATTTCTATTCAGTTCTTCAGAGCTGAAACAAGGCAACACGTTTTACAGGCCTGCTTCGAAGAAGTAAACTGGAATGTTCACCAAATGCTGGAACAAAGCGCAGGATACTAATAAAGCTACCATTGAAATCCAAAGAACCACAAGATTTTTTTTTATACTCTTGTTCATTTCTTGATTTTAATATTGCGTTACGAATAAGTAGGGAAATTTTAAAATAAGTGGATTGAAAATGAAGATAACTTGTTAAATTCGAATATAGTAAGTCAGTTCAGCAGTAGCTGGGTGTAATTATCAAAAAAAAAAAAAAAGATATTTTAATATTGTGACGATCTTCGATGTTCTGATATTATATTCTAATATGATGAATATTTCCAATATTTCGTTCAACTCAATGCTAAATATAAAGTTAAATAAAAAGATAAGTTTGGTACCATGAGACTGATGGGCAACGTATTTATACTTTAGACTTATCTTTTTCTTCCGAAATAAGAACGAAAAGTGCATGCACGAGATCAGTATCAACTTTCGTAAGATTTAACACATCAACGGGACGAAATCCCGAGAGAAGCGGTACAAGTTTTAGTAAAAACCTAGAAACGAATCTCATCGAGTGAGTTCTTCCCTTCACTAGTTCCACTTAATATCGGAACAGCCTTCTTCCCAAACTTTTTCCCCTTTCGACCGCGGAAACACGCCCAGTTTTTATTCTCGTAGATTCGCGCGTGCAAATATCCAGAAAAATCAAGGAATATTGGATGGTTACTTCGAGCGAAAAGGAACGGAGAAGGAACGGAGCATTGCCGGTCAAAATCCTCGCTCAGATGAAATTAGATTTTCAAATTTTAAAGCTGAGATCTCTGTGTGGCCCGGTTCTGTTTCCACCGGATCCTACGTAAACGCGATATCGGGGAAAAAATCCTTTTACAGAAACTAGCAGCGAATCCCACTGTAAAAAGTATCAGTAACTATCACCGGATATTGATAGGGACAATAAGTAAGTTGTAGCTCTCGAACGAGGTCAAATCTACGATCTTCTCCTACGATCTATTGCGAATCTACCATATTTTACTTTTATCCTCTACATCGAATTTAACTATTTTCCGTTTGGGTATTAATTTTGGTAACGAAGTTCTCGATCACTATTAGATTGCAGATGTTCATGTATTTTTATATTTGGTAATTATTAGAAACTAGTAGTTATTATTATTACAAAAATATATAAAATTTCTCAAGCAAACGTCTGGTTATAACATCTATAATGTGAAACAAATTTTTAATTAGATTGCATTTCTTTAGTTACATTTGTAAGAATATGAGTTTATATAAAAATTTACAATCTAATAATTATTCGTGTTAAGATCAGGAAATTGATCAATTCGACTAATCTCAAAATGATTCTTCGTAACCGTGGTCATTATACAATTGAATAACGCTTAAGTCCGAAGGACCATCCGATTCGTGAATTTTCATTATTATGAATAATTGACTCTGAATAGTGACAGTGGTGTGAACTACAGAAGTTCCTTCGGCAATGGCTATTTTTCTCCTGACCTTTACTCCAAATTGAACTATCTTCGTAAAATTTATATCATTTAATATTGCACACTGTAAACGATGGAGGAAAACAAATATATAATGAATAAAATGTAATTATTACACTAGATCCTTTGACATTTGAATAATGTAAATATTCTTCCATAAAGGATTAACGATGTCGATGAGGCATTATATCAAATATGTCAGTAATTAATGCATCCGTCAAAGAATGGTTGAAACAGTAGATATTATGAATGTAGCGATCAATGTTTAATTTCGAGATGAATCTCGTCTAAAGAGGACGGATAATTATTGAAGGAGTGACTAAAATCTAAGAGAATGTGTCGAAAACCGTCAGGAAACGGACTGAATGAAAGTCGATTACTAGATATTCACGCTTGACAGCTTAATGACTAGAGTTATCTCACGGGTGTATTATAGAAATCGTACCAGCGAGCATGCAATTCCATGGCAAATGACTCTTCGTTGAATCTCGAGGCCGGCAGAAATTTCCAACCACTCCATCGGGAGATTCTTAATTTTCTCCGACGTGTCCAACGATCGCCTCTATTATTAAACCGGGAATATAGAAATTTACAAAGGAAATATACAAATTTCAGTAGCTTCGAAAACATTTATCAGAAAATCAAGAGAAATTAAAGAAATATAAAAAAAATTGAAACTATGTGTGTCCTTATTTCTTTTTCTAACAAGTTCACGATAAAAGATTTTAAATTCGATCACAAGATAACAATGTAACTAGGTACAAAAATTAACTACGGATTCTGATTAACACGGAATCTGGCAATTTTGCAACTAGTTTGAGAAATAAGTTTCTTCTATTTAAGAATTTCTATTTAAAGTTTGAAAGAGCATATAAACGTATAAAATAAGAAACCTGAAATAAGAGACACAATGTGGATTTCGAAAGGATGGTCGATAAGACGCAGTAGACTACTCGTCTGACTAGGGACCCGCCTATACTACTTAAATCAGTAACTCTCGAGATACCCAACCATATAAAGCACCTGTACAACATACCGAGTACCTTAATCACTATTATTACTATTCTATCAACGTTTCATACGAAGGAGCGATAGATTTTTATCGAATGGCTGAAGAAGCTATGGAACAGAATTCAAGCGATAGAAAAATATTTATGAAACTCGATGTGGAACGTTATCAGTATCTCAGATTATAGCGCGAATGAAGAATTCACAGCAATTTAGTTTTAAGAAACAAAGGAAGAATATACAGGTGGAAGATTCAATGCTTGTGAAAAATTCGCATATAAATGACAAATTAAAATTAGGAAATTATCAATCAATCAGAGACAGAGTGAAGTATCAACAACTAAAAATTAAGAACAAAGCGTATGTGTTTTATTATCAATTTATTGATTACAAATTTTATTAAGGCTCGATGAAGGCCAAGAACACAGGAGTATCGGCAATGAAAAAGCTTAACTTTTTACGTGAAAAAGGTCAAGTTAGCAACTCGAGAAACCCTAGATCAGTTGTACGATTAAGGGAAGGAAAAATTTCTACAAAAAGATCTGAGTTTTCTTCACGAATCACACACGATTACACGGTACTCTCCGGCCGGTTAACAACGCCCTTATCTCCGCCCTCTATTGCGAAAATTTATCGGCAAAGCGCAGGTCTTCCGGCACGAATTTCCGAAGGCAGTTCGCCTCATTCTCTGCGGATCTCCTAAGTAACTACGTAAAAACATGTCTAATCTATTTTCCTCCGGCGGCGTGAATGCGAGCCGATTTCTAACGTGTCCGGAACAGATTTTCTGGCCGACCTTAACGAATAGGATTGCTAGTCGTACTTTTGTTCGTATGTCACTCGCCTTTCTATTCGTAGTCATTACGTATCAAACATGAACATAAAAATTACTCTTCCCTTTCTTCTTTCTCTTTTACGAAAATTATTTGTAAAATTGTTTGGAGTTTAATAGAATTTACAGTCGCCATGCAAATGTGACGTCTTTCACATGCTAATAAATTTGTGAAAATATAAAATGTAAAAGGAAAATACGGATCATAATTATAATAACACACAGCTGTGTAGATAAATATAAAATATAAATTATAAATATTTTCCGTAAAATCGATGGAAACTAATCATGTGGAAAAAGTAACATTCTATTTTTATAGCAACCAAAATAAATTATACAATATGGAGATATTTTATTGTTGCAATTCATTTTGCAATTGATTATTGCGTGAAATTTTTCATCGAGATGAAATGAACAATATTCCATGCGAATCTATTCCATTTGAGTTTCTCTCTTCGGACACGTGAATATTATTGCGACGCAAATATCGCAATGAGATACGATACAATTATGTTAACAATTTGGTAGTACGAGATAATTGACCAATTTAACCACGGAAATAATTAGAGGCCTTGTTTATAGTAAGCTATACTACACGTTGAGAAAGCGGTTTCGAGGAAATTACTTTCCTTGAAAGAACCGTACGACGGAACAGTGAAATAAAAAAGAAAAACGGAGGCATATTTCAAAGCAAATATCGCAAGCCGTAAAAAAGTTCTTTAACACAAACGTTACTGGAGATCCAGTTTCAATTTCCACTTTGAAACTTCGCTTGATTCCTTCGTCAACTATTAATCATTTAATTCGTTTACACTCCATCTGACAATTTGCTTAAACACTCTTCGACAGATTGTTGATAAAATCAACAAGAAGCCCTATTAATTTACCTTCACTCTGTTCGATTACTAACCACTCGGCAGCTCTTCTAGAGCAAAACTTAAGTAGCCATCAAATATCGATACGTTCTCGATTAATTCCCATTACGAACTGACCTTAACCTCAAATGATCTCGAACTAAGTACTGAATTTCTTGAAACTTCCGACAAAGTATCTATAAAAGGTTCGTTTGGACACAGTTGACGCCAACTACCCGAAGAAGCTTTTTCCAATATACTTAGTTATCACTTCCATGATTCTCTGGAGGAATGGTTTCCTTGGAGCGAGAAGGGCAGAGGGAAGAAAGGGGCGACAGCCCTTGGATGCTTCGCGAAGCAATCCAGATAATAATGTCGGTCGTCTTTTACGCTCGTTCCCAACTGCCAACCACGATGGCCAACATTGTTACGCGATATTTATTACGGCCGCTATTAGGTTGTAAATCGTGGCAGACCACGATACGGTATAATTGCCTTTCTTATTTATTACGTTACATGTATGTATGTACACGTGTTAGGCTTAACCAAGTTAGATTCGATTCAGGGATTACGAATTTGTTCGTCAAACGATTCATTTTAATGAATATACAGCGGCTACAAAGAATATCTGAACGCTATTGTATTTTTAATAGCATTTGCATAGTAATTAGTTAGGTTCAATTAACTTTAGGTACATTAACGCGTTAACTGAGACACTATGGTTTCTAAAACTTTTAGAATGATTAAAGTAATATAAATTTTATGGTGGAAAAAAATGTTCAACAGTGTGAATGATTTTGATGTTATGGTGATAATAACAACTGTGATTAATTATAACTGCTGCTTTACAGACAAACAAAATTTCGAATTATACATAAGTTGTATCGAATTATTATTAAGTATGCATAACGTTGTAAAAATTTTACATGTTCAAACCAGAAGCGGTTTACATATTATGCAATACAATGTTATATATACATACATTAATTGTCCACCGTGTCTGGCTATATACGCTCTGCTTTCCTTTTCGTAGAAAAATCCTAATAAGTAAATCCTCTCCAGTAATAAATTCAAAATCTTTTAACTGCATTACTAATTGATTTCCTAATGTAAGAGAAATTGGTATAGCAGGATGCTTGTAACTCAATTGTTAAACATTTCCAAGTTTCTCTTATTTTCGACGCTGAGGAGTAAATATTATAAAAGTTAATCTTAAAATATTTTCACAATGTTTGCAAGTTGTTATAATTTATACCATACAACTCAACGATTTTCTTTATCTTGTAGAAGTTAAAAGATTGACAGTCGTTGAGATAAAATAAATTAAAAATGGGCATGAAGTTTTATAAACATTTTTATCAATCACTATTTAATTGATAAATTCTACCAATTGCAATGTTTGAAAATAATATGATATCAATTATAAATAATTATAAAGATTAATAAATATTCTTAAGTAAGACATTGTAGGAAAGCAATATGTACGAATAGGAAATGTAGGGATACCAGTGAGGAATGTGTGTGGTCAGTATCCTAAATTTCACAGAAACCAGATGCAGTGGAGTTGCAGGTATTCATCGCGCAAGCTTGCTGTATACGTCACTTAGAAGCTGGCCAATAATTCCTTACTGTAGATGAATTACTATTGCTATAAATATAACGCTAGAACCATCGACGATTAAAACACGGAAACATAAATATTTACATTTCGGGGGAAAAACGATTTAACAAACGGATATCACAAAATTAGAGAAAAGTAAAAATATACTTTATAAATGAGGTGGATTATTATACGTGTTGGTTTATTAAAGAGACGAGTGATAAAATTGTAATAATCAGTGTATATTAAAATCACTTTAAATACAAGTACAGAAATAGCGTATGCCGGTTGTAATCGTCGCTCGTTCAATGCTACCGTTCAACTCTACGCACGCTATTCGACTGTATGACTCGCTATAATGATTGTCGTAGAGAGCATGTTCGTCTATTTATATCGACCGGTGGTATTACAAACAGTTCAAATGTAACCCAGGTTGACGATCACGAATAAAAGCGATAATGTTTTGTCTGGAGTTTGTTTACCTTTAAACCTAGCAAACCAAAACAACGCTGGCACTCCAAGGCACAACAATATGAGTTTCTCCCGATTCGAATCTTTCGTTGACTCATGTGCCGCTACACACAAAGGGTCATTCAAATTTTTAGAAATGCAGCAATGTAAATGTGAGGAATTTCTATGAAAAATTACAAATTTACGAAAATCTACGAATTAAATTTTTATATTCCTAAATTAAGTTCGTTCTTTAAATTTGTAAAAAGATTACGAACTGCTTATTAAGATCACCGCAGTGGTTCTAGTGTTAGAGTCTTTTAGTTAGAATCTTGATAACGGACGTATCGTGAAAACTCCAACTATCTAAAGTTCGAGGTAACTTCAATTTCAGAAAACTCTATCTATCTCCAAGTCATACAAACGAAAGGTAAAACAAAAAGACTAGAAAGAAGAAAGTCAAACTGCCTACGGAACAATTTTCTTTCCGTACGCATATAACAAGGAAATTTAATATAGGAAAGTGCAGTTTTCTGTCGTCGAAAATCGATACCACCGATGCTGTATAGTACCCGAATAACACAGTTATGATATTTTCTACGATGCTAATCTACAAGTTTCGAGGCACACCACTTGCGCTCATTCTGCTTCAAACTTTTCAACGCGACGAGCGCGATTAAATTACATTAAAAAGAGCGAATAGAAAAAAAAGACAAAAGTTCAGAGAGAAAAAGGAGATATATCGGAGAGGGAGTGACAAATCAATTTATCAATTCGACTAAAAAACTTGATTGTTCGTCATGACTGTCACCGAGCTGTCAGAAGGATTTTTAAAAGCGAATCGTTCGTCACGGGAACACACATTTTCGCGGTTGAAGGCAAAAGACTGCACCAATTTCCAACTTAATTAAATCGAGAGAGGAAGATAAAGGGAGATAGAAAGAGAGAGAATAAAAGGGAAAGTGATATGGCTATCGTTTAATATTTAAATAAGAAAATATAAAGGGTGTCTCTAAAAGTATTACTTTTCAAATTTTTTTATTATGACAAATCTGTTAAAGGTGATCGAAAATGTTTGTGGATAGTTCATAAAATTATTTTGTGTTTTAAAATTGGTCTGATACATGACAAATGTTATTTTCAGGCGCTATACACAGTGTTACAGAAATTATTTTTAATCCATTATATTATTTATTACAACATTTCTATGCTAAGTAATTAAGTCCATATTAAATTCTAATACTATCAAAATGAAATGTAAAACCTAATAAAAAAATTGTTCATTTAATGATAAGGATACAAGGATGCAAATTCTTCTTGTAGCCACCGTATTTCTATCTATGAAAATATAACATTCAGAATTGATAATACACTAAATTTAAATGAAAAGGATTTTGTTTAAACATGTAGCAAAACGAGAAACAAAGAAAAGGGGTAATATATTTTATTGAGATTTATCTATCAAGTACCCAGCACTTTCTTACAGAGATCTGTCTTTTATGCAATCTTTTAGACGTGAAATGATTAGAAGAACTGTGTAACTGGCTTTACGGTACCAAGAACTTCCGACTTCTTCGCGAGAATTCATTTTCTGACAAAGAAATCGATCTTAAACTTTCATTAAATAACCAAAAGAGAAAGAAATTTGCTGGATTGAATTACTCGTTTCTTCTTTCTAACTTTTCTATCTCTTTTTCATGTTCTGACAGAAGGTTTATCACGGAAATAGTTTCCTGAAAAATGTGTATGCGAGAAATAAAAATATCTTCTGACCCGAAAATATGTATGAAATGTATATTTAAAAAATACATACAGAAAGCGATTAAAGTATTAAAAATTCTTTTATTCCGTTTCACAATGATTGTAAGTACAGTAACGTAAATGTTAGACTTGTTTTTGAAATTCTGTCAAGAGCATTCATATTTTCACAGCTTCGAATGTGTTAGAATTTCACGAAAAAGAGAAATAACTGGCGAACGAAGAGAAAGAACTAAATTCGAAGAGGCGTTTAAATATGGAAACTCGACTGACGTCTTTTCACCACAATATTTTTAAAATGTCACTTTCTTTCATCGAATGAATTTCATCGGTGAAATACGTCCCAAGTGAAAATCGAATCGAAATTCTCCTCTTTTTTTCAATATGAGTGGGAAGAATGACTAATCGAGAGAATTGCAAAGAAAATTATATTGATATTTCTGTCAAGTATACTTTTATTATACAGTGACGAATACAAGAAGGATTAATACATAAGCAGTACGGAAAGATATAGTAATGCATATGTGACGCGATAATAAAGACATCAGAATAGATGTCTGTGTCCAATATGATAAAAAGTGTTGATTAACTGGGAAAGATGAATTGAATTGACATTGTGAAAATCAATATTTCAAACGTAATAATTTGGTTAGTCATTGATCGCCTATTTTTAATTCATCACTATATTTTTATTTATTATATAAGATGTCAAATTAAATCTGCAGGAACGATATCATTATATTTAGAATTGCTTCGTGGTGATTAATTTTTGATCCTGTAACGGAACGAATTTGAAACTTTAAAATGATCCAGTAACAAATGGATCCAGTAATACCTACTATTTTTTTAAACAAAATTCAAAAAAACATCTATCTTCCTTTGAAAGTCAAACACTTGCAACTTATCGTATCTGGTAGTGAACATAAAAATTTGTACCAGTTTCTCTAGTAAACTAAGTATAAAAAACCACCAAAGTGTTGAAAATCGAAGCCTATTCATCCGATTCGCTAGTGGGTCAAAATCACCCGATTGATCTTGCTATTAAAAAAGAAGAATGGTATAAGAAAGGATAAAACGAGAGAGAAAAAGAGTAGACAGAGTTTCAGGTAATAAAACTAGAAGAGAAGTTCGCATCTAATCTCGGTAAATGCAGGTATATATATATATCGCCGGGAGGAAAGTTTCATTAGATCAACCGGAGAACTTCGATTATTCTAGATCGACGGCGACTGAAAGGTGTAGCGTGCGTGTGCTCTTAGATTTCGAACTATCTCAACGATAGCGCGTCTTCCTGACACAGCTAAACGATTCACCCACCCCTATAATTGGACGCCTACCGTCAGTTTTGCGCTCACGGATAGTTCCTATTTCGAGAACTGGATGCCGAGTATCGGTACGCGAGACCGGTTAACTTCGATGCCCGAATTTCATGAGAACTCGATACATTACCAACTTCGAAACAGTAAAGCGCAGAGTTCCGTCATTTCCTCGAACAAAACATACTATATACTGATGTACGATATACATATATAACTAAACTGCATTAAATCCGAAGACTTATATTTTCAATGAGATCCTAGAAATTCGTTAGGCTTATTAGAAAGTTCTGTTGCTAAATTTTACTTATACACCTATTATTTGTACACCTATAATTTTGCCCAAACGTATATAAATATAGAGAATTGTATATTCATTCGTTTATAGCTTTATTTATTCACGATATATTCATTTATATATTTGACAAAATTTATAGTTTATATTTTTCAGCATGCTAAAACAACAATAAAACATTATAAAAGTGTCTTTCTTTCGCAAACGTGTCTTTTACAACAGTGCACCTTCATACAAACGGCAAACCAAATCTGTGAAATGTTGAGGTGTTTATCTCGACAGAACAAAATGGATCGTACGTAATTCGGCAAAATAATATAAAACAAAAAACGTCTATTATTTCCTCATAAAACGAAAGAAACTTTTCGGACAACCTAATGCAATGCTGGAAAAGACAAATTATCGATTAGATGGAAGATTATCCTTCGCGAATTATTTTAGAGAAGTTTATAAATGTAGAGAAAGCAAAGTAAAATAAAATAAATGATAAAATAAACATCTCGAATGGACTAGATGTAGGTTACTAGCGTGCAAAGGATTAGAAATCAAGATTACAGTACCAAATTTTGTCTAACACCATCTCGTAGAAAAGAAACTTGTCGTATTAAGTTATACTCCAATATTCTGACATAGTCCAGTTCATCTTTTATCACTCTCATCCTCTACAAACTAACTTTCTTCGAAAACTATTCAAAAAGAAATTTCAATGAAGAAAAAACAAAACAGAGTAAAGCAAAGTGGAGTAAACCCAAGGTGGAATGACCCAGTAAATAAACTGCGGTAAAATATATGTGGGATACTTAAGAACAAAGGGGTAGAAACCAAGATCACACTAACAGATTTTGCCTATCGCTGTTTCACAAAAAGAAAACTCACCCTATCCACTCATTCCTAATATTTTCGAATTCATCTTCCACCACTCTCATCTCTATAAACCAACTTTCTTCGCGAAGAAGCCATTGTAAAAAAATCCTCAGGCAGAGGAGAAGCAAAGTAGACTAGATCCTATCAATGGCCTATTTCACCCTTATGACCGACACATCCGGTCCCCCGAGGGATTGTTCGAGAAATGAATAAAAGACACTCTCGTTCTCATTACTTTTTTATCCACATCCTCCTTCATTTTTACCTCTTCAGCACAGCAGTTCCTTATTCGCAATTCTGGCCATCGCAGGATTAGCTTCTAACGTTCGACGGCAATAATCTATCGAAGTACTTCTTAAAAGATTAAGGATGGTAGTCAGCCGACGAACGAACCAGTCTTCGAGACTTCTTCTGGGAAAAACAATAAAGAAAATTCAGCCTTTCCACTCTTCTGTATTTTTATTACCAGCACGTTTATTTTTCTCTCTAACCTAGGAAAAGAATCGTGATCTACGATTTAAGCGGCTGCTGGTAAGACAATGAAAGAAACAGAGAGGCCTTTGGATAATAGCAGGCGTGAAACACGAGATGACGGTTTGGAGGGAGAAGCAAGAGAAAGGTAGGGTAGTAGGGAACGAAGCAAACGGGGATTGTAGAGGGTGGTGGAGGGTTGATACGTTTCACAGGACGGTAGTGTTGATGCAGTCGCACAGCCAGTCAGTAGCTGCTACGGCACGGAGCCGCGCGCGCGTGCTCCTACTACTCGAGCGGCTTTCTGTGGCACGATGTCGGAAAGTCGTGAAATTATGACAGAGAAGTATCAGATATTTCAACGGAACTGAAACCACCGTCACTAGAGATTCTCTTCTATGCCAGCTCGTGTTTGCGGCTTTATTTCATTGTGATTTAACCGTTGAAAGAATTTAAGAAACTTTCAGAACATTGACTATCCCTTCGTGGGACGTACGGAATTTTTATTTCGTTTTATTGTGAAAATTTTATAAGCATAAATCGAGAAACTGTTTGAAATTGAAGACTCCACCGGATGGAAAACGTAGGATATCGTATATCGCGGTGTCGTAACTGTGACTAAGAAATGTGTAAGAAGAATCAAACAGGTGGACGGAAGGATCAAACCCACGTTTCTCGCGCTTTCACGTTTCTTCTCCGTCTTATCGAAGAATTCTGCCAAATTTCTGTTACTAAATTCTATCAACGCGAAGAAACGTAAGCATCATTTAAATATCCTTTTAAATCGTATGACACATTCGAGGGTGTAATCGTTCGATCCACTAGGAAAAATTCAAAATATTACGAAACTAATGTTCGAAAAAATATTTAGAATACGATTTAGACATCTAAGGAAGAGTCTCTGATTTAACGATCTGCTCGAGAAAAAAATAGAGGACGCGCTTGTTAACGAGAGTCATTGAAAAAAGACAGGAAACGGAAATGAGAGAAAAAATAATTCCCTGACAATTACGGTTAGCAGATGAAATAACGCGAGAACCACTTTGCAAAATTGCTTCTGGGGTTCCTCGACGATAGAACTTGACGAGAGAAGACCGGTGAAAAATATCACATTCGTTAAGCGGCAACCGCTTGGTTTTATTGTAATTTGCCGGTGCTGGTTTCGCACGCGAGAACGTTATCCAGGAACCAATTCCATCATGAACTGGTAAACACATTTCGAGAAGGGTAAGGCGAAAACACCATTTTGAAATATACTTTTCCACGTTCGTGTAATAATCCCGAAGCAGCCATTGAAAGAATCCTGGAAATTACTAAAAGGTCCCCGCGTTGGTAATTTTCAATTACCGAGTAAGAGAAAAGGATTGTAAAACTGAAGGGAAAAAGAAAGAAATGCTTCTTTTCACGGGAAATTTGTAAGTGGTCCAACTTTTAAGAGTATAAAATTTGTTAATTAAAAATTTTATTATCGAAGAAATAGGGGAAAAGAGGGAGCGAAATCGTACTGTATTGATATTTCCTTCGCGCCGTAATTAATGTTTCCCTTGGAAAAAAACAAGTTTAAACGCCGAACTACCGCTAACCGAGCCTATTAATCGCGCAGATCGTGCACCCCTAGCCGAGCAAATAAGCTTAAAGATTAGTCTCACACTCGTAGGAACGAGCAGATGCGCCTCGCGAACCAGTTATTTTCCACCGGAGGAGTTCCATTCTTTTGTGCTCGTCTTCTTAAACAAGTTCGTTAATAATTAAATCAATTCTATTCGCATATATTTGTCGAGTTATCTCAAAAAGTCCTCTGTTCGTATATATCGTGTTGTATATTATCAATATAAAATTCGTTTTTACTGTATAATTTATTTTTAAATAATTCACTTATATATTTTGGAAAAATAATCTACGATCATGTAAAAATAAAAAATGAAAAGAATTTTATTCGTATTTCATGATATAGTTGAATGAAAATATTTTTGGTTTATTGAGAAATTGTGTCCGACTGATTTTAGGGAAATAATTTCCTTCGAGAATTGCTACTTTTCAGTACTCTTTTTATGAGAGAGTTCCAAAAATTATATAGATTTCTGTATCAGAGATTTCATAATGATGTAATTTTTTATAAAAAAAAAATAGAAAAA
Organism: Bombus difficillimus; assembly: GCA_014737525.1. Classification (NCBI taxonomy): domain Eukaryota; kingdom Metazoa; phylum Arthropoda; class Insecta; order Hymenoptera; family Apidae; genus Bombus; species Bombus difficillimus. Next base: position 1,512,725 of record JACXIT010000226.1, on the reverse strand, counting down.
TCATACGCATGCTCCTGATTCCGATATGAATCTATATGTTAGTAACTATCATTTATTTAATTTCCTATCGTTTTCACGATCTTTTCGTCTGCAATAATCAAACAGTGATACAGGACAAATTATATTTACATAACATAAATGTAACATTAATTCAATTAATCGGTGTAATTTTTTTATGATCAGTGAATAATGATAGGATATAAATATTTATATTTTATTTCCATATAAGCAAATCGTTACGATCCTCAGAATTGCGAAATATATTAATAATAATATAATTTTTGGATTGATATGATAATTATTGGTGTCCATTAACGGTAATGCAGCAGCAGGAATTGTACCAAGCCGAATTTTTCGATTTCATTGACTATCTGCTTCTGCATGACTATTCTTGAACTGCCCATTAAATACTAGGAAGAACCATTTCATGTGATATGATATTACCAGTTCTTTTGTTAGGGATGATTTTTTTTATAAAATTAACGAGATGGCAAAATATTACAGTAGTGAAACCATTAAGTAGCGAAAGTATTAAGTAGCGAAATATTATATTTTCCATAAAAAAAGTGCACTGACAAAAGTACAATATTTTTTTGTTAAATTAATTTTAAATATAATTTGACTAAAATTTTAATTCGTTTAATAAAAAAATAACGACATATACTGTCGGATAATAAAACTGTAAAAGAATAGTTTTAATTGCAGATGTAGTTTCGACTCCTTGTCTGACCACACACGAGCATTATTTACTTAGAAACAAATTGGTAAAACAGTTTGCTAACAAATTCCGTTTTTTAAACAGCAAACTTAGACATTTCCGAGGACAATCCATCATCCTGATTCAAAATGATTATTTCACTCTACAAGAAAGTACATTTTTTAATATGAACAGAACATTTATCAATTTCCTATCAAAGTTCTTTTTAATATTCACCTCCTAAACTCTGTTTCCTGCCCAATAATCAACCCGGTTTTTGTATTAATTTTTTAGCAAAGTCTTTTTCCTATAATCCACCTTTCAAACCCAATTCTATTATAATTTATATTCGATAAATCTACCAATCTACCATAAAAATTTTCCTCTGAAACACCTTTTCCTTTCAATAACCACCCTAATTATTCTACCGACCATACCAGCAGTTTCTCCGAAAATTCATCTTTTAAACTTTTTCCTCCATCTAACTATAATTTATACAACAAATCTACCAACTTACCACCAAAATTCTTTTCAAAATTCCCTTTCCCGACTCTGTTTCCTTTTCAATAACCAGCTCGAGTATTCCATTAATCTTCTACCAAAATTTTTCCCAGAATTCGCCTTCCAAATCCTGTTTTCCATCTAATTACAATTTATAAAACGAATCCAGCAACCTTTCGCCAAACCTCTTCTACGAAACTCTGTTTTCTTTTCAATAACCAGCTCGATTATTCCTCCAACCATTCCAATAAACGTCCTCCGAAAATCCACATTTCAACCCCTCTATTTCCATCCAATAGCCGCCTCGATTATTCCACGTCGAGTGAATCCTCGAGAGAAAACCCTCGAATGGCCACAATACACCGTCCTCCTGTACGCATCTGACAAAGTGGCCATCGAAAGATACGACAGCGCCACTTGGAACACGTCGACTAGAAACGATGCAAGGCATCGGAGGTACTCGATATCGATCGTCGTCGAGGAACTTTCTAGACAATCTACGATCGTTTCACGACCAGCCAGAACTGCTGCAACCGAAAGCTGTTTCTTCAGTAGAAAAACGCAACAGGTAACACGATCTAGTTCGAGTTACGATGACTCGGTCACGGTTGTCGCGTTTCAAAAACGCGAGATATCGTCGAAAAACGCATGGGCCGGGGGAAGGGGAGGATGGGAGGGAATAACGTGTCAGAGAATGAATTTCGTAGAGAAGGCGAACGAAACATTCGCGAATCCTGCGTGCAACAGGTTAGCTTTCGTAATAAATTACCAGCGAGAAGCTCTGACGAAACATCGATGGAATAAACGCGGTGAAAAAGGAAGTTCGACGAGCTGTGGAAGACACGAAAGGAGACCGCATGTCGAAGTTTGTAATTAGTTTCGTAGAGGGGTCAGGTCGTTATCGACGCGACCGACCCGATGAAAATCACAAGCAATTTAAACTTTCGTCGTCTTGGTACCGGCTGGTCCGCACGTTCCACAACTTTCCAGCAAAATTATCCAATCAAAAAATCTCGATAGTTTTTTCGCTGTTTCTTTCGTGCTACTTGTAATCTGGCCTTTGATCCCGTTGATATGTAAAAGTTATAATTATTTGAGCTATTGGTAATATAGATCACGATATAGCGAGGTCGTGAAATCAGTCAGATATGAAATTAACGCATGTGTCATAACAAGTAAATTGTCAGAAGTATAAGTAAATAAGCAAACCTTTATCAGATACGTAAAAATTGTTAAGTAGAGTTAATATATCATATCTATACAGTATGTTGAAATAAAAATTTATATATATATATATATATATTACAATTTGTCCATCTCTATTTATATCGATAAAATAATAATTAACATCCAATTCTTTTTTTTACTTGTAATTGAAGTAATGTTAGCCATTAGTCGCCACCCTTTTTATTATTCGAAATCTTGAAGAATAGAATTGTTCAGTAATATTACTGTAGTATTACTATAAATAATATTAGACAGCGTCGCTTCCTAATTTACGATATATCGCTATCTATATCTTAACCTATATTATACGTGCAATCAATCGATTAGATCTCAGACTTCTGATCCAAAATCTTATCTTTATCTTAAATCTAACGAAAATCGAAGTGGTTTATAAAATTATCCTCCTCGGTTTTTCCTTGTTTCTCTGAAGGAAATATATTTTGACATCTATAAGTTTTATTTCACTTTTTAACAAAATATTCATCAAAACACAATTACCGTGGGTGTTATATTTTGAAAGAATGGTACTCCATTTAAACCACGAAATTGAAGGTTTCATAAATAAAATTGTTTTTGAGACGAAACATTTTTAAATAGATTTAAATAATTATTTCCGTTTTAAATAAAGTTAGCATTATCCTATTTCAAGAATCAACATCTGTTTACACAATTCAACATTTAAAGACTAAATCCTTCGTGTTAAATTCATTTCAAAGTTAATTTACGTTAAGCATTAGAATTTCACAAACAGAACTCTTTCGTTTCATCAAAAGCTCGCTTCTAAATCGAGATGCATAAATAATTAAATAGGAAGAAAATAAGAGGTAACAAATACGAAGTTATAAGAAAAGGTTAGTAGTGGGTGTCAATTAACTTTCTGTGTAGAATTTAATATAAAGAAAATGTTGTTTTCGAAGGAGTAATGAAACAATAATTAACAAATTGTTCCGTAATATGAATCCACGTGGACAATTTAAATATCCTTACATTTGTTAATTTCGTGTTAATTTCAAAATTTGTTTTTCCCTAAATGAAAAACTTCAAAAGTGAAACAAAACAGTTTTAAACAGTATTTATAAATTTCACATTAAATATTAATTGTGAGAAGTTGAAAAGCGTCATTGGGTCCGCTACGTGCAAACCGGTGAGAAATTCACGATGCTGATTTGGCGACAATATGAAACTACGAGCATTCAATCTCGTCGAAGACGATTCGCAAATCGGAAAGCTTTTATTTCACGAATAAATAATAAAATACACGCGGCACGAGTATTTGATTGATTTTCAAATTTTAATGAACATTCAATTTAATGAACACCAAACAGAACGTTTTATTTATGTACTTCGACGTTCCTACGTATACTGTTTGCTTTCTGACACTCTTTCCAACAAATCAATGCTTCGTACCTAAAGGTTTTCCTAAACTCGAAACTTTATGTACATACAATCGAAATATATTTTAACGCTTTGATAATATGAAATAAATATAAAATTAATTATAAATAACAAAAAAGAAAGTACACAAATCAGGAATTAAAAATTAGAAAACGATATGATGATTCACCGTGGAACGAACGATTACACGAATTATGCTGATAAATCTCTCTAGTACAATCGCCATTCGCTTGTAACTCGCCGCAATACAGCATCAATTTCCATTCTTCGCACTTCCGCTTAATCTCGCGAAACTTTGACAATTACCATCGAATAATGCTCAGCTCAACTCCTTTGGAAAGTGAAACAAATGGAAATTTCTTCCCCGAAACAGGCACGCCACGATATCGTCATTCGCCATCACGATGCGCGATTTCATACACGAAGAAACTGAATATCGTGTCTCGACGACAACGCTTCCCAAAAACGGTCGATTCAACAACTTCGGTAAAGAGCAAGCATTACCGCTCTAAAGCTCGACTACATCAAACTTGGCGAAGGAAAACCTGTCATCGGCTAACCACAACCATTCAAGAGCCCAACCATTCAGAACTATGAAGTCATGAAGCTTCTGCTGCTTGCCCTACTCGGTTGCATGTGCGCGGCCCATCGCGAACCGAACGACGATTATTATAATTTCGAGGAAATTCGTTTCGACGACGATGATTACATCGACCGTGAGAAATCATTGGATTTCATCGAAAATTTCGACGGTGGTAGATCGATAGACGAGGAAAGGTATAACAATCACGATGACTGGATTCGCGAGTGGGCGTATCCTTTTCGGTTCGAGAATCCGGAAACACATCATCTGATTCGACACGGTCGCCGGCAATTTCGATCGATGGATCAAAACACGCCAATCTCGGGCAACTGGCTGGTGAAAAAAGAAGCTGTGGTCGAGGGTGACTTGGTGTTGGGAGGTTTAATGATGGTGCATGAAAGGGGGGAAACGGTTACCTGTGGTCCTGTGATGCCGCAAGGAGGCGTGCAGGCACTCGAGGCGATGCTTTACACGTTGGATAAGCTCAACGAAGAGGGTATTGTGCCAGGTGTGAAAATCGGAGCACACATCCTAGACGACTGCGATAAGGACACGTACGGCCTCGAAATGGCCGTGGATTTCATAAAAGGTAAGTTGGAAACCTTTCCGTAAAAGGTGAGATGAAAAGCCCGATTATCGGTTTTGGTAGATTATGTTAGTTTACGTTATGTACAAAATATTTTTATTAGTTTGAGATTCAAATATTCTTTTTGCAAAGGATGTTAAGGTGTAGAAGGTAATCTGGAAGATAATTCACAGCTATAAATAAAACAAGATAGAGATTTATTTACTGTGGGAAGAAAGAAAATTTTGAATGCCTGTTCATAGAAATGTGGCTGATATTTAATCAAGTAAACACAGCTTTGAGAACAGATAAAGCGTCATTGAAATAATCTCTGGTTGCGGCCGTCGGTCCAACAATTAAGCGACCGCATAATCAACGTCATGTCGTTTGTTGTATCTTAATAGGACAAGGTTGCATAGCGAAGCCACGACATTAAGACGAGGTAACGATTTTCCTGAAACGTTACCTCGGTTGCCCCTTGTACTCACGACAATAAACGACGGACAAAAGGAAAAATAATCCTCGTAGCATGGCGCTCGCTTTTATCTGCAAATGTGCACCGATAATTATCGTGGTTGTCAACATCTCTCCGAAAATTTTATCGACAAATCGAAAGACAGAAAAACCAAAGATGAAAATATTCTGGGTTTTATGTCAGTGGTGAATAAAAGCAATGGTATAGAAAAAAATATTCCTATACAATAATGTGTAAATTTCTAAAATACTATTTATTATATAATAGATTGAAAGACAAAAGACCAAAGATGGAGAATTTTGGAATTTTCATCCTTTATATACATGAATAAAAGTTTATTAGAATAGATGTTTTGACAACATTCTGTGCAAATCTGTAAGATATATGATACTTTATTCAACTCTTTTTTAAAATATAACTTTTAGACGTATAATTTCACATTTACTTCAAACTTCAGACACTCGAAATATTAAATTCGAAACTTATATTTTACGTAAAAAATTGAATAAAAACTTTTTACATTTCTTCAGTTTCTCTTATATATTCAAAGAAAATTTGAAAAGGAAAGCCTATTTGTATTAAAAATTTTAGCCATCATTGCACGCGCGCTTTCTACCATTGGTTTTCCCTATTTCTTTGTCATTGTTTGGAAAATATTCAAAAACTAGGAAGAAATATTGACGGAAAATGAAAAGAATCGGGCCGATATTTACAAAGAAGAAAAATATTCGATATATTTATAAATAAAAATAAAAACTTTTAATCGAGGAATGCATTAAATGTTGGAGAAAGTTCGCGAGCATCGAGGAATTTCTGTTCCTTGCTGGAACTCAACTTCTAGAGAAGAGAAAAGATCATGAATATAAACAGCGCAAAGAAAAACAAAACGCAAATACAAAGCGTAATTACTTTTTAAGCGAATTAATTTAACATGATTTAATTATCGTGGAAACAACAAGTGTTTCAGATATTCCAGAAAGCTTAAAAATGTATCCCAGGTAGCTCAAAGGTAACCACATTTCGCGACAGTGTTGTAAACCTTGTCAACAACAAGGTTTTACGCTAGATATGCCGACCATGTTGCTAATTTTGGGGCTTTTACGACAAAGTACAGATAGGAGGACACTGTTGTAGTTAAGACAATTTCCTGTTACGTTCCACGAATGACAATTTCAGAAACTGCTCGTGAAACGAGTTCCACAGCTGTCCTCGTGAAAATTTGCGTATATTTTTGATAAAAACTTGGTATATCTTTATGCGATATAATTATGTTTCTTTACTTTAATAACTTGATTTCTTTAATAAGAAGCTTGTATCACGAATATTTTATTATAGCATTATTTATATGAAAATTAACAAATGTATGTATATTTTTTTCCATGTACTTCACTACATAATTATTTGGACTACCTCAATGTTTGATGGGCATTTCTTGAATAATTTAAATTTGACATAATAACCACGATTTTTAACCAACAATACAATGAAAACTAATAATAGCAAGGAATCCTTATTTTTCTTTCACAGTACAGTTGAAATAAACATCGTTAAAGTTTCAAAACGCTCAATGCTATACGAATCTCTCTAATATAATTTCTATTTTATTTCCATAAAGTAGTGACAATTTTGCAGAAATGGTGAACGTTTTATCAATTTCCAAACACTAAAACTGAAGACATCATTTACCGCACAAATGTAGCAAACGTTAGAAGTTGAAAGTAGGGAGGCAGAGTAAAAGATTGCCGGTGCAGTTCCCTCGTTAATGACATTAAAGGGGATGAAATGACAAGGGGAAAAAAAGGACGGTGGGAAATTCGAAGTTCGCGAAGTCGCGAAAATTCAGCCATTCGTTGGTAATTATATGAGACAACTAAAAGTGATTAAAAGCGTTCATGGAATGGAACAACGGAAATTCGATTAATGCGTACAAAAGACAAGGCGCAGACAGTGACGAGAAAATTGCTTATACTAACGTAATCGAGCTTGCATGTCGACGCCGCGTAACATAAATTATTTGCCGACTTTCTCAGGCCTCTGGCCATTATCGTTACTCGCCGTTATTATCGCGCGAACTGATGAGCTGCAATAACGATGTCAAACTGACCACCGTAGGACAATGGGTAATTATTTATAGACCTGTCACATGGACCATCGATTTGTTTTTGGATGATATTCGTGTACGTTGTATGTTGCGTCGAGAGTTCCGCGAAATATTCTTAAACGGTGCATTATGGGCAAACTCTATTAACCTATTAAAAAACATCATTTCTTGACATAAAGCTTTAATACCACATACGATAGCATAGAAAAATATTTGAACGCTTTTCATCGTACAATATGAGACATTAGTAACAGATATTTTTCTATAGCGACGGATTATCTAGAAAAAGAAGTTTGAAAATTTGAAAGAACTTGGAAACTTCGCAAAATTTTTTGCTTCGATTCCTATGAGATAGCATCCGTTACGAATAAAAGATGATGGTTTAAAGGAACGAAACATTATGGAGTGTTAGAATGATTTGTCTCCATTTATAAATAATTTAAAGATGCAAAAGAGCATCATGTATAAAAATGTTATAATGTATAAAATGTACAAGATATCCAAAGTATAGCACCCCTTATGATATTTGATAAACAAAATAATTTTCTATCTAAATTTTAGTTTCTTAACTATAACGATAATATATTCATAAAGATATGCATTTGCATAAATATTCACAGTACAGTGATAAGTTTCTATGGTAATAAACCATCGAGAAGGAGAAATAGAATTTAGAAATTATATTATAATGCTACACATGGTTTTCGATGGGATGTCACACTTTGTGGGTATCAAATATGTAAAATATAAATAGATATCAAGTATGATACCATGTATGCCAAACATAACACATTTGTACATGTTTATTCGACCATTCGCGGAGAGATGCGATCGCGAGAAAGCACGTCAAAAGGAGTTGTAAATTCCCGTTACGATTAGACAATCGACGCCACGAAGTGATCGATCCCCTATTTCGTTTAGGATAATAAGGGTGGTTCAATTGGATTTACACTGAATTGACAGACATAACTTAATATTTATTCCAGCAGCTTTGTATAGATGATAGTTACACTGATGCGTAAGTACAAGTTGAGTAAACGATTAATTCAAGGGTAGAGACCCGGTACAGACATGTTGACTATTCTAGCGGTGAAGAATAAGTGATCTTAGTGAGGATACTGTGTCGAAGGAAAGCTAGCGATGGGTGTGTCGAAGGGCACGAAAGAAGCTGATTTGTTAGGGATGAGTTTTCATTAGGAGAGTGAAGGAAATAGACTTCGTTGTTAATTGGTCCATTTTTCGATTTGTGGGTGAGGAAGGGTGCGAACCGTCACCGAGAGAAGTGGCGAAAGTGGGAAGTATCGTACGTGACAAAACTGACCTTCCACTATCTTCCCGGAGTAAATAATAAACTTCTAGAAACGGATTGTTAAGAACTGTTTGTTCGGTCTGAAGGGCTTTAGCTAGAAATTCCGGAGATCTATGGGGGGTCCTTGAGGCTATTGAGGATACGCAGTACGGATGGGTAGACATCTGGATACCATCCTGCCGGCGGTGTGTGGCCTGGGCTAGGTAGAGTGTCGGCCGGCGTAACAGTACATGATACTATTAGGTTGTCCGAAAAGTGTATTTCTTTTACAGACCAGTCTTTTACAACCATGCATCTTTATACAAACATGAAACGTAATCTATCGAACGTTGTGATCTTTATTTTGATAGAACAAAATGGATCATACGTAATTCGAAAACATAATATAAAACGGAAAATGTTGTGTATCCATTATTTCCTCATAAAACGAAAAAAGATTTTCGGATAACCTAATACCCGATCACAGATATAGAATTCTATTTTATTCTATAATTTCTATTCCTTCCTCCCATTGCTTGACCCGCAACGAATCGATTTCCAATGAATGAAATTCAAATTTTCTAACAACGTTCAAACTATTGAGTGTAGGATTTCTGTGAATGGGCACTTCACTTTTGTTAGGGTCCCATTAAGAGGGTAGTTAATTTATGGGTAGTTTATGCATCAATGCATGAATACAATTTTCATTAGCATGTATCTCGTAAACTACTGAGTTCGAACTACCCGTTCCAGTCTTTGTTCGGTTTCCATCTGATATGAAAATTCATGAAAATATCGAGCCTTGTTAATCTATACTTGTAACGAGCCTTCTCTGAAAGTTAAATTTAAAACAATGAAATTTGTCTGAAATTCGTAATAAAATAAATGAAATGTTACAAATAAACTTTACAAATTATGAGTGATGCGATTATTCTGTTTAAAAATTGTGAATTTGAAAAATTGTATCTTATCAATTCGTTAATATCGTTAGTTGGTAAATTAATAAATAATATGTAAAAGTAATTTTCATTTAACGCGCGTATTGCATATTACTTATAAGATACCCAATATCTTCACATCATAAAGATAAAATATTTCGAAGGAGTGTAAATGAATCGAGTTAGCGAGCTCTCAGAAATTACATACAGGAAGATGAAGAAAAATAATTACTTACGAAAAAATAAATCAGATTGTTCTACATGCAACAAAAATATAATCAAGGGATGAAATAATCGCTAACAGTTTAATTAACACCCGACCAGAAACTCTCACGCTTAACGATCGATTAACTATCTACCTGTCATCTTTGACAGATAACAATTAACTGAGTTTCCAACTTGCAACTAACTCGCCTCCGATCCCAACGTATTATTACATCGTACTAACGCATTACATATTCCTGCTATATGTTTTCAGTGTGCCCAATCTCCTATTAAAACTATATTCCTAGAAGACAATCTCACTTTTACGAATCTCGTATCTATCTATCGAAATAAGTTCATAAAAATAATTCAGAGAATCTCAGTACTTCTCATTTGCATTTAACGTTATACGAGTTTTTAAATCTATACTTTACAATAAAATACATAAATTTTCGAAATCTTCTATTAAAGTTATATTTTTAGTATAATAAAGATTTTTATGAATTCTCTATCTGTGAGATAACATTGTAGGGAGAATTCACAGAAACTGAATATTTCTCATTTTCATTCAGTATCCTATACCCGTAAGCCCTTATTTCAAAATAAAACGTAGTAAATTTCTAAATCTCCTGCTAACATTATATGTCTAAGGGATAATCTCTTTCTTAGAGATCCACATCTATTTTTTAAAATAAGAAAAAATTTATGGAAACCCTATTTTTCATTCGCATTGAGCTTATCTTATCTTAGAACAAAACAAATTAATTTTCTAAGTTTCCCGTTAAAATTATATTTTAATACACATGCTCCTCCTTATAAATTTGATATCCATCAAACTAATTGAAACTATTCTGGGAAAACCAGTGCTGCTCATTTGCATTTAATGGTCTATGCACGAATACTATTAAATGAAAGTTCGTTTGAAGTTGAATCACGTTCGACCAGAAACCACTATATCTTCTCATTGATATAGAATTCTCCGATGAGTTTTGAATATAGCATCACTGAGTTCCTTGTTTAGGACATCATAAAACCATATGTGGTTTGTTCTGCGAATATTCTGCTTAGCTATGACGTTCGTCTTGACCGACCAGTCAAACTAGTGTACCGCAAATGTTGAATATTTAAGCAGACATTTGAGCGTCAGCTCCTTAAATAGTTCAAATTCTTTAAACACGCGAATTTCTGGACAAAATGTACTACGAAAGTCACTGCTCTAACCTTTTCTCGTTAATAAAGCCACGAAACTTTTCTCTTTAATAAAAACTCTAAATATTTGTCTTTATTAAGAAACCTGTTTTCGATTCGCTGATTTGATATTTAATCATTTAAACATTGTCTTTTGATATTTTTTATTTAATTTATAATGAACAGTACTTTATTTCTAGAGTATATAATAGTATTATACTGACTCCATTCTATTTTTATAACTATTGCTCTATTCTTTGCCCCATTTTTATTAATATTAAATCACTTTTTACCCAATTTTTATTTCTTTACGCTTCTTATATCTTTTATAGTAATGATTACATTTTTTGCGTTACGAAAAAGTTCACTCTTTTTGTAATGCAAAATTGTTTCTCACAGCAGCTAGTCTGTCGTAGTTTCTACGTATTAATGCGAATATGAGACATGGCAGGGAGGGAATAGCAGAAAATATTGCTCAATTTCTCTCATTAGAATTTTTTATTGAAATATGATTACAGCACGTACAAAAGCCAGGATATCAATCATACCATTTTGATTAGTGTGCTTCGCAGAGAAATGGATACCTAAATAATTAGCAATTCCATTCAGGATTTTAATTCTTTTTTTGTCAGTGAGTAATGAAAGTGAATTAGAAATGGCGTTTGCAAGCTTTCCTTGAAACATTGTATTTTTATTAAAAATATTCCCGAGCATAGTACAATATTACGTTTTTCTTACTTTCTGAATGGAACAAATTGATTCGATTAATATTTCAATCGCATAAATCATTTATAAACAATATATATAATATTTAATTCAAACTCTGTTGTTCGTAAAAATATTATAAATCTAGAAACCTGTAGAATATTTTTTATGCATCGTATGACTGTGACGATAGATTATTTGGTTAAACGTCGTAATACTCTTTTTATAAAATATTTCAAGTTCGTGAAAATTCGGATTTAAAAAAAAAAAAATATATCAAAAACTAAATGAAGTCTGTATCTGTATCAATAGAAAAGCAGGAAACAATCATTTGAAAAGGCGTGAAACGTCATGTTGCGTAGAATCCATGAAATCTCGCGAAAAACGCCGATAGGTAACGATTAATCACCGTTTTATCGTCCGCGCAGGCTATTAAAATTCTAAACGCGGTGACATGACATATTCTCCCATTTTTCGCCAATATCCTCCCATTACCTCAAAAACCGCGAAACAAAATTCTCTGCACACTTTCGTATTTTGTTTCATTGTTGCAGATCAGTTTTATCCCGTAAAATGTCATTTCGTTGAGCAGTTCCTATTGAAATTCACGATAATGGGCAATTTATGAAAGATAATGCAATTTCAGTCACAATTTCACGGAATTATTATTTTGTGTAAAAATTGTATCAGATATAGATACTAATTATAGCTCTGTTAACGTGAATTAACATTAATAAACACGTATTATAAACACATATTAACAAAGTTATTATTCATACGGTATCAATATTAATGAAATTTCTGTTTTCTTTCGTAACACGTTGCGCTCTATAATTAATTTATAATAATTTTAAGATATTATATTTATCGAAAATTTTATGATTTAAACCAGCAAATTTCATAGTAATATGTCAAAAAATAATCATAGCGTAATATAATTTTTGTGTCGAGGTGATTCTAAACATGTCTGACCATATACGGTCCTATTTTCCTTGCTCGCGTATATTTCACTTCTTTCGAAAATTTCATCTTCTATACTTTAAAAATTCTTTCATATGATAATTGTTTGCTATTAAAGACTTATTAATATCATTTTTATACTTGTAACATGTTGTAGTTATTTATATATTTGTTATACATTATATATATAATAATTGAATAATAATATAGATAATACTAATGCAGAATAATAATGGAATAATCTTTATTTCGACAAAATTTCGTATCAAAACTAATCAAAATGTTCTAAAATAACAAAATTCGAGGTCTTTTCCCAATTCCGTAGAATTTTGTGTTTTAAAATCTTTTTTCACAATTTTACAGAGTACGCAATGATTAAAATTCTTTTCCCACCATAGTAGATATTTTACACTCAGTAAATTGATATTACTTCTCTATCGACTCGACACTACATTTTTGAAGGAATATAAAGAAGTATTGGAATCGGAAGTTTAATATTCCGTATATTCCTTTCAAAGATATAGAATGATTAGCTGTGATATTGGATCTGAATAAAAGACGAAAAATCTGAATAAAAATTGTTCTCGAACTAAAGTACACGGTAACCGCAATCTTAACAGACTTCCGTTCCTCTTGTTTCATTGGACGTCGAGGACATTAGTGGAGCTTTTAATGGAACTATCGGTTATCGAAGCGAAAGATATAAGAGGGAAGCTATAAGCTTTCGACCCAGCATTAATGTCGGTATAAACAGAATCGAAGCTATTCTCCAGGACGATTTTGTGGAAACATTTCAATTATCGAAGCACTATCTTTTCAATATTCGATGGCGACAAACAATATGATACGATTTTTTCAATTTCTTAAGAAAATTTCACCTTTGGAATTTCCAATACTGTTTCGATAACACAACATCACTTTTCACAGAATATATTTTATATTTTCTACGAAACAGCAATATTCCATAAAGAGAAACTCCATAGAAAAGGTATTTTGTCATATTTTCACGATGAATCGTATCAGTGAGTTTAATATAATCATCACTGAAGAAATATTTGCAGAAATATTCATCACAGATAGACACATATTTCTCAAATATTCCACGACGGAAGAGATAAAATACAGGTGGAACGCGTTCCAATCGAATGCTTCAGACATATAGCTTTGTTCATGTTAGGTATACGAAATATTTCTTGAAATTCTTTGCATTCCGTATAAGGGCATTGTTTCTGATGAATGACAGTTCGCTATAAGCTTTCTCGGGAAATAACAATTAACATAAACCTGAATTCCTATACAAATGAAGACAATCATAATAACGCTAAAAGGTCTTTCTCAAAAAAAAAACTTTTACTTCACTTTATAACTGTGGACTTTTTTGTAGGGATGGAACTATGATAACTGTTAAAACTCCACTTTTCCTAATTTATGTAAAAAGGATCCGTAAACATGTGACAGAAAAATTAATTCATCACGAAAATGAAATTATTGTAAAGAAAAAATTGATATTTTACATTTTATGGGAAGGAAGATATTTTCTTAAAGGCTATTTAACTATTTGAGTTAAAAAAAAATATACTGAAACCTCCAATGCGATTTATTCGTTTCCATTTCGTTCTACAAGTCCTTTTTCAAGAAAGTTTTTCAATTTACATCGCTTACAGTCCTTTCCTTGTTATATTTTTCGAAACTACTTGACAACATAACGAACAACACGTTTCTTTGATGCTACAAGTATCACAATCTACATGAAGAATCGCGAAGAGGGTTTAAATTTATCGCCTATTTACGTCATGCAAGTATTTACACGCGGAAAGCGAGGAGGCCGTATAAAATATTCACCGAGAAAAGGAATAAAATATTTCCAGCTATTTTCGTCATTCTAAGTAGCGGGTAGAAATCTTCTACTTCATGGCAATCTGATAAAAATTTTCACGATACTGAACATTCACGTGCGTCTTGCGAAACATCTATGAGAACACGTAAGGCAAATCATTCGCTGAGGTGCACCACTGTGGATCCGCCTAAACAAATAACAGATAAAGAGAAAAATAGAGACGAGAAGTAAAAGTCGATCGTGCAAGCGCCAGACAAATTTCTCTGCTACGCTAAAGCACATATTTCTTTTATATCGCCGAATACTATACTACCACTGAGATACTCGCTAATTTCTTCCTTTTCATCGCGTATCTTTGAAGTCTTTCCTTTTTTCCTTTTATAATATATTGACTGAGGATATTGTTGCAAGTATGAGAGCATACAAATAAGCTTTGCTTAAAAAGGATTAGAAGAATGTTGATTTTCGTCAATTCGAAATATCGATTTATATTAAATTACAGTGACTGATAATTAAAAGATAAATCTTGATGATTCTGGCTGTAAATTACTTATTTCTGTCTTTGTCATAAAAGCCAATGCTACTTCGTTTAGGAATATTATCTGCAGTGTTTATACACGAGCTTATCAACTGTTTTATTTGCTTTTCCAATATTGATTCGTAAAAGTAACACGAATTCCTTTGCACGAAGCATATGATGCGTTACCATTCTTAATGGTTTAAGGAAACAATACTTCACGAGATTCTACAAAAGAGCGAACGTGTGTCAAATAATTGTACGATTTATAAAATAGAATCACTACTTGCCTCATTATGCATATAATAATTTACGGATGCGACTAATGTGATCTAAAAACTTTATCAAGAGAATACTAAACATCCTGATTTTAATAATTCTAGAACATGAAATTAAGATATTCTATCTGAATCTTCCAATTTTAGATGCATACGTATAATAATGTAGAAATATGTATAATTATATGGGGATGTATTAATCATATACAATAGTATTATGTATAATAGTGGGGTCTATTTATCATATAGTAGTTTTGTTTGTCGTCGATCAAGTTGAACCTTAAATTGTATTCTATTAATCTAAACAGCATCAATGTTATTTAAAATTTTATAGTATTCCCTCGTCTGACTAACCTCATAGTAAATTCCCACGAGAGTTTGAATAAAAAGCAAACACCGTTATAAGGAGGTGACTGTATTACACTATGTACATTCAGAAGAAAATAGCGAAGGTGTAGGGCCGTTAAGGGAAGCACAAATCAGATTGCCGTCGAAAGAAAAGCAGAATTGTATTTCCTTCGCTCAAGGGAGGTCGAGATTAACCGTAGATAAACTTCTTAACAGAATCCACGAGGAGATCCACGAATAGTAGGTCAATCCAACATTTATCGTGAACGACGCTCCTGTGGCCCATGATCACGACAACCATACCAAAATTACGACCTTTTTCTCAGCCTATGAGAACATTCAAACAGGCCATTATCCCATACAAAGGAAAAGAAAGAACGCATCCAGAAACGTGTAAGAGGATAACTTCTCATACGCGTGCTATTCCCTCCAAGATTTCGATCGAAAGCTGCCCCAGAGTCAGTCCTTCGAATGGAATGTGAAAATCGGATTATCACATTCCACATAGCGCCTTGTGACAAGTACTCGCGCATAAATAGCTTGTTCGATTTGCACAGAAAGAGAATGAAATTACATTGAAATTCCATACAATAGAACGAAAACATTTGTGTTACAGAAACTGTTTTATTCCTGACAATAAGAAAATTCTTTTTTCTGTACCTTGTTTCGTGATAAATATTTTTCCAAGGAATTATGGTATTATTATGGGTTTGTAAGGCCGCGAAGAATAAGTTATTCTGTGTGGTATCTTGTGACCATTGTGGTGAGAAAATAAAATACTTGTTCGATTTACAGGGATATGCGAGGTTGCATTGAAATGCAATGAGCTGCTTTGTGTAAATTCTTTATTTCTTCGTCTACGGAATCTTTGTCATATCTCCTCCAATAAATTGCTCAGTATGGTACTTCTATGGAAATGATAATGTATTAGAATTCACTGAAACAATAATTAATTTTTAAACAAACTTCCTCTACAGATTTCTCAGTGAACCATTTTTTTTTTTTTTTTTTTTTTTTTTTTTTTTTTTTTTTTTTTTTTTTTTTTTTTTTTTTTTTTTTTTTTTTTTTTTTTTTTTTTTTTTTTATATTCTTACTATAACTTAATTGTCTCTTCAGAAAGGAGCAATTAAGATCGTGCAAATTCGTAAAATTTGTAAACGTATGTTTCTTTAAATCATTCAAACCTGCTGCAAATTGCAGTACCGATGAACAGTCCCCATCGCCCATTTTATTTATGTCGCAGGTAAAGACATACGTTGGAAAATAAAACGTCTCCTACGTTCACTTTTATCGCGACGTGGCTAACCACCTTTGCGTACGTTTTACACATCGAACAACCGATAAGAAAAGTCGAAGACAATAAAATATTACAGAACACTGTTAGCCTATGGTCAAATTTATAGCCCATTTACACATTTGTCGATGTTCGTTTGTAATCGTATGTCTGTACAACAGAATTCTATATCATGAATCTCGTAAATATAATTTCTCTAATAGAACCCAGTTAGAAATTTGTCTTACCTGTTACATATCATAACGGACGACACATTCTGTAAATTTTCACATCTTAAAATTTTCCACAAACATATAAAAATCCGCAGTCCAAGTATCACTCGTGTTCGCCGTTTTTGTTGAAGCGATAGCTTTTCTGCAAATCTTCGTGTTGCTATCTTTGATTGTGACCCTTTTTTAGTGTTCTTTCTTTGCTTTCTCTATTGTCGCAACTTCTCTTTCTGGGATATCCTTCTTTTATTGCTGAAATTACTTTTTCGATGTCTTCCCAAAACTTCTTATTGCTGGAATTTATTTCTTCTTTGAAGGGAATTCTCTCTAGAATTTTTCGCAGAATCCACCCCTTAGTAAGGTTGCTTCTTTGAATGTGGAAATTTTTCTCAATTTCGTCACGGTATAATGTATCCCAGGCAGATATTGCCGAACGGAAGACCGTAGAGTCACAGAATACCTCTCTCTCCCTGCTACAAGGGTGTCTAGTATATAAGGAAGCAGTTGGGACCGGAAGAGAACCAATAAAGGGTATCCACAATAGTCGAAGTATACCTTAGAAATTATTTATCTTTTAGAAGTAATTATTGGTTGACCATAAGGAGGATATTCATATTGTCTATATACACATTATTCAAGTACTTGAGGCAAGGTACACATTGGTAACGTACAGTAGCATTGAACACACTTTGATAATTGCAAAAAAAAGAAAAAAAAAGAATAGAAGATTCAGAAACTTGATTCGACTGATTGTGAAAATAGGAACTACGGCCATTCATCTTTCTGTATAATTTCAAGTTATTTCTCGTGATAACTTCACGTTCGAATCCACTATTTTTCAATTAAGTGTATATATACCGAAATACAATTTTTATTAGATGTAGATTTTGATCTAATATACATAATATACATACTGCATCACTCTCTACCATCAACCGCTTGCATAGTCAAGAAAATAAAAAAAAAATTTATTCGCAAAAGATACGAACATCACGTATTCAAAATTTTAATCGCACGTGTACATAATCCAAATTTGGAATCTCTTTGATTCTAATATATATTGACTACAAAAAGTATTTGCACGCCATTATACTTATCATAGCATTTACATACTAATGGATTAAATTTTCACGTATATTAAATTTCATACTATTTAGCAATATTCGTCTCGGCCTTATAAACAGACGATTCATGTGCGAATATTTCTTCTAGTCACTGTATCTACCATTCCCTCTCTTCTAAGATATGAACACTATGATTACGAATTGATCACATAAATTATTAAATTTAACGAATTATATCGAAATGGTAAAATAGGTCAAACACTAAAGCTTCTATGTTCAAGGCATAATTTGCTATTAGCCTCTATTAGATATTAGAAGAGGATTCGGATGCCGCTGGATCAATCGAGTGGCAGTTACTTCGTGTTCTAATTCAGAATGTTATACCCTCGTTAGATCCTAAAGACTATAATCGTTTCTCAATTTTGTGCTCGCGCTCGTTATATTTCAGCCAAGCGTAAGAAACTTCGTTTGAAGTTACTCCGTTTGCCATCAAACAGTCCTTTCTAAATGCGTGTACGCGGATACGTAATCGGATGCGAAACTTTCCACGACAGTTTCGCGCACGAGTTCCTCGCACTGTCAGCTCCAATGAATTGCGCCAAACCGCGCGAGTTTTCCGGCTTTATAGTCCAACTAGTCGAACTGACAATGCGAAGCTTTCGATCCACCTGGCAAAACACGTTCCTACGATATAATCTAGCTTTTTGCGACGGTTTACGCTCCATTTTAATTCGACTTGATACAGACATATATTATATTTGTGGCTCTTTGCGTTTCAAACGCGCTTTTATTCGTACGTTGTACTACTTTACGACGTTCTGTGAACAATCTAGTAGAGTAGCATCATTTCAGAGCAGACTTGAAAAAATGATTTATAGATTGGAATCGTCACGAGATGTCAGAGCGAAGCATAACATATTAATAAAAACAGGATTCAAGTTCGAAGAACAACAAATATTTCTTCTGATCACCGTGCAAGTTTCAAATCTGAAAATCATTCATAGATACTAGTTTATGTGATTTACTTATAGAATGATTGAAAATTGAAAGAAAATTTTGATGTGGTTTTGCATATTTTATATTTGAAGGCTACGCAGCAAAGAAAAGGATAATTCACATCTCCTATGTTTTAAAAAGTTATTATAATTTAAAATCACAGAGGGAAATAGAATTATTGATATGATATAGAATTGTTGATATTTCAAAATAAAACATTCCCGTGTAATTCTGCTGCATTTCCAAAGCAAAATTGATTTCCATATGCGCAGTGTAATTTTGTCTTGGAAATTAAAAGTATAAATATATTTCAAAACAAATTCTTCACTGCTCGTATCGAAATTTAATTGGCAATCAGAATAATTACAAATACAGTAGCATTGATGCAGGTATGATTAGTAGTAATGAATTTGAAAAGAGATTGTGCCTCACAGTGACAATACGTTGCTGCTAAAAGAGAATATAACTGTAAATATGAATATCATCTATTATTTCAGCATAAAAAGATTTTCACTCGTTTCAATCATTTCAAAATATTATAAATGGTAAAATATTTGATATAATCTGGAACTTCTAAATAAGACACAAATATTTCATATCTAAATGTTAGCAATTTTTCAAGTGAAAAATTAAGAAATTGTTAAAAAAAATCGTCTTAGAAAACAACGAATAATAAATACGATAAAACTTTTACGCTTCGAAATTCTTTGGAGAATCTTCGAACATTTTGCATTCCATCTGTATATCGTAGTGGATACGCGAGTTCTTTAATGAATATCGTTTCAATCCCACTTTCTCATTGTACTTCAGCCCATATGTCGAGGAATATGATACTCTGACATGTTCTACGTGTATGATATGGGAAATACGGGGACAGAGACGAGATTCGCGCAACTTCTTTTGCTTTTTCCAAAGCTCTTGTCCTGAATATTTCATGCGATTGTATATTTCCTATTCAATGTTCACCTCGAAACATTCAGCTTGTTACACGTTTATCTCGTACAAAACGTAAAACAATAAAATGCTAAAAAAGGCAGAGTATATTTAAAAGAAAAAAAAAAGGTTTGCACTTTTATCGAGGAAATTCGCGATATGAGTGGTCGTGAAAATTATTGACGACGATGATTGGAGCAGCAAGCAAGCATTTATACAAATTTATATTTCTGTGCGTTGGGGTCTTTCGATATCCCTATTAAATTGGAACCTCTTTCGTTAGTGTTACATACCTCGTATCGTTATGTATATATAGATAAATCAAATCCGATAATCAATGCTTTACGCACACGTGAAACTTGCTTACGTAACAGAAACCATTAATTAGCCTGGAAATGTGTAATCTATAAAATAAAATTGTAAAATACGAACTATTCATTCGATCAGTTAAAAGAGGAAATTATCATACAGTTGAAAAATTTCACGATCGAGAAATTTCGCGATTTTGCTTAAATTGAGTCAAGGCCTTTGATCTTTTCCAATTTTTTTCTCCTTTTTATTGATAGAATCGCTGCAGCTTTCGAAAACGGATATTTGATCGCGTACATACATTCCGTGACCCACATTTAAACTCGGTGGAAGAAATGAATATCGAGGAATGGAAAAGATGACGAATTGATGGTGACAAATGACCAACTGAACGTCACCACACGTCGTTGCTTTCCTATTTGAAAGGCGGTGAGAAGTTTAGACAAATATTAGGAAGCACTCAAGTACAAAGCGGGTTTTTCTAACACTGACGAATTGACGTCGCGAAATTTATAATGGATTAATGTGCAAACATTTCTACTAAATATTCTACAATCTCAGTCTACAAATTATTTCTCGAACATAAACTGCGGATATTTTAGTTACATACAGTAGCTATAAGGAATACTTCCATGTATTTATTATTTAAAGAATCATTTTTCATGGACCTAATTTTTCAATGAATCACTTTGAACTTGCAAATTGATATTGAACAACGTGATGAACTGAAATTTAACACAGTTGGACGTAGAATTTTCCACAAACGACGGTAATCTCAAAACAAACGATTATGATTATTTTTCATCATTTAAAATGAGATCCCTACAAGGACGAAGAAACGACATTGAGATTTTTTAAATCTCTCCAAAGATACGTAAATTACAAAATTATATCTCTTCACGGGAATCATAATGTAACACACGATAAAGAAACTAAATCATTGGAAATGTGCGATGTGCGAGAGCATCCTCTTTTAAAATAATCAGAATATGATAATAAATGGAATAATGTGTAAATAAAAGAAAATAATAAATAAAAATAATTCGAGGATTGAAAAAAAGTAGAGAAACTAATAAAAAAAAAAAAAAGAACAACGTAGCTATTCATAAACTCTTCTAAATCGTACTTAAAATGGAAGATACTCTTTTCAAGATTTTTCTTATTTCGAAACTGAATTTTAACCGCGCTTTTGCCGCTTACAAGTGTATATTAGTCCCGTTAAGCGTCAAGAAACGTGACGAACGTTTTTACTACCAGTTCGTCCAACCACTGAGAAGCTCTATCATGTTTAACCAACGCTATCGTCGGTTTAAAGCGTATAAGAACACTCGAACGAACCGTTCTGCAATTTCGTTCGTCGTTCGAAGCGTAGCCTGCATTGCGTTCAAGATTCAACATTGATATTACACGAGCACGAAGGAGAATCGTTCGATAACCCTAAACGTTTCGTGGAAAGATAAAACGAAACAGTTGAGTCGCGCCAAGCTTACGAAATTCTGCAAAGACTCTGGGCCAACCTGAATTTCGCGACCGTTTCTCCCTTTTAATGCACAAGTATTGTAAATTGGAAAGAAATTTGATGAAACTGAAACAGATTGAATTTTTAAAGAAATATGAGAACATTTTCAATTTATATATTTAAACTATTCATATGTAGGACAAAAGACAATTTAACATTTATACTTGTATACTTATGTATGTGCGCATCAGTAACATTTGTATTAGAAATTGTTGACCACATTGATAATAGTCATCTTTCCTGACATGTATGCTATGTCTATTCATTGACTCTTGCCAATTGTAATTTTAATTTCTACAATTATCATTTCGTCTACTTATATCTTAAACTTTCTTTTGTTCGTTACTGTATTTTAATAATAATTACTATATTTATTACTATATTTCTTGGTTAATATTTATATTGCAATATTACTCATATTTGGCAATTTTTGCTTTATTCAGAAATTTTATTTTATAATATTTGACTTTTGGTAGGGGGTGAAACTTCTTGTGATAAGATAATTCCGTATGATTGTAATTGCTTTGTTTTATCAATGCAATCGATTTGTTTATGTAACGAACCATCGATATCAATGTTGAAATGTTATCTTGGAAATACACAATCAGCTTTTGTCCATCAATTCATCAATTTATTAATTATTATCGTTCACAACAAGTAATCGATAGAGATGAATCGAGTAGAGATGAATCATACGTATAAAGTTTACTAGTGTCGCTATAATAAAATTGAGTTACAAATCAGTCGATTTAGTATCTAAACTCCAAATTTATTAATCCAATTTCCCAACAACGCTCGTAATTCATCTGAATTCTTTGAATATTCAAGCAACAAATTTTATGTCTGCTTATATGTGCATTAAAATATACTTCTTGTTTATCTTAATTAAAAACTGAAATAAAATTCGATAAAGTTAATTATTTATTAAGAATAGATAGTTAAGAAAGAAGTTTGGGATGACTTTTGATGAAAATTGTTATTATTTTAGAATCGTCGTGAGAATTAGAAAAATTATAATTAATATAAAAATAAAATGAAATTTCGTAAAAGTTTTTATTAATTAGTAACTTATTATACGTTTTCCACTACTGAAGATAGCGGAATCCTTAGTTTCTTTAGATTCGACGAAACAATTGATAGCAAATGGTAAAAATACAATGAATAGGATACTTGTAAGTAGAAGAGAGAATTTCGTTCAACAAATGAAAGGACTGTTTCGTGAGGAGAAAAAAAAAAGGAAGCGTAAAGTTTAAACGTGGCGTTCTTAGGATTCCGATCACAGTAAACCACCCCTCCGAAAAAAGAGCAGCAGCCGATCGAAATGGGCGTTATCTTTCCTTTTAAAACGGACCGGAGAAAACGAGAATCGAGTCGTTCCGTTGAGATTTTGTTCACGGCGTATAACACGGTGAAAAGGATCGAGTAGCCGTGCGTAAATGTATTCCACGCGCGATCCATTATCACGTGACCGGTTCGAATGGATCCCACGTGTCTGTAACCTCCATTATGCGATTTAATCGAACGGATATTGGGCTACTTTCCAAACTGCTTCAATAGGATATTTAATAAAACAACTTCAAAAAGAGATTTCTTTGAGAAATCAAATAACTTGTTTTCTTTCCCTAAAGCAGGAGAACCGAAGCAACGAAAATATTAAACCACAAGTTACTCTCATATGGCGTGACCTACTCTAAATACTTTTGTTAATGTCTTAAGGGCAGATGAGGAAATATTTCATACTTTCTATCTATCAATCAAGAGCAATTTTTATTAAAAAATAACTGGCGATACACGTGTATAGAGAAATTTTATGGTGATCTTGTGAAATGAATTAATTTTTTAAACCGTTGAAATAATGGAAGAGCCAAAGATGTATACATGAAGTAGACAACAAATTTTTTTAATTTATTAGAAACCCTAGGTAATGATAAAACTGTGGATAACTTAAGAAGACGATCGGAAATTTCATAAGGTGCAGTCTGAGAAAAAAAATAGTACAATTACGATATTTATAAAAATTCAATAATGGCAATGACTGTACTTTTGATAAAATCAATAAAACTGGAAAAATTCTCAAGATACGATTTTTTTTAATTCCAATTAAAAAATGAACTATTAATAAACCGTAATATCGTACATCTATTCTGCAAAGTGTTAAATCTGAACAGAAGAGAAAACATCGTATATGCTGGAAACCTACAGAATAACAACGACTTGGCTTTTTCTATTTAACAAGACGTTTTCTTTTATGAAGAAACGAGAGTAATCCTGAAAGTTCTTTATACGAGCCAGTGATCGCGGAACGAAACACCCGAAATACGGTTCAAACGGCGAAGAACGCTTTAAGACTATCATGGACAGAAGCTTTCGGGTCATTTTATCAATCCAACCCTCGAGCTCCCCTAAAAGAAAGCTAGAACATTTCCCTTGTTCTCCTTCGTAGGAGAAAAATGCGATTAACAAGACCGGGGACGATTTTACAGTTGAAAGAATAACGCGGCTGACGGTGTTCCGTTTTATTTTTCTCCGAAGGGTGGAATATCTAACTGACAGATTCGAGAAAAAAAAACGGTTCGATAACGCGCCGATGGCTATCCGCAGTGTATCAATATTGTTCGTTGAATTTGCACGGTCGGCGGCTTTGTCTCACGTAATCGATAGCGTACACGTGGCCAAATGTTTTAAAACAGGGAAACCTCGAATCCCCTGCGTGGATGACGCGAAACTTGATGCCTGGGTTCGAGAGAAGGGAAAGTTGTTTGGGTTGAACCCTCGGAATTCGCTCTATAATTTTTTGATCGTGTTTTCTATCTAAATTGAATAGACTCTCGAGTGGACGTTTTATTTAACCGCAGAAAGGGTTTTTAGAATCGATCATTCATAGAAAAGGAATTTAATCTTATAACAGTTAATTTTATAATGATAGTTTTTAGATAATAAATAATTCTTTTGGTGGTTCGTAAAATTATTGCTACTGTCTTATATTTTTACCTTTGCGTTTCAAGAGTAAAGAAAAAGTTCCTCTAACCCCGTTACAACCCTTGAGACATTTCTGATAAAATTGTTCTCTTCGTTCATTATAAAGTTCCCCAATTTTGAGATAAATTAATATGTAGGGTTTTTTATATCAGTTTTCTAATTAAAGATTCCCCTTTTCTCTAAATAAGACATTTTTTCATGGATCCGAGATCCCTCGATCAAAAATTTATATCCGGGTTCAAAAAATTATAGTTTTAGAGCTCGATCTACGATTGAAAATGGCATTATGCGTTGCTTGATATCTAAATTATACATATTATATGATAGCAAAATTATGAAATTGTATGATTTTTATTCAAATTATTAATGACAATCTATTTTGTTTAAATTATTAATTGAAAATCGATTGAATGTTTGTGGTATATATTATTCATTAAGTATAACGATTGAAAACCTGTGTTCCAATAAATTTCAGTAATTTCAGAAGAATTATAACAACCCAGCAGTCTTTCTAAAAGTTATCTTGGAAATGTATTACTTGTTAATTTCGACAGGTTAAACTTCGACCGTGATTAATCACAATCCGTTGTTATATTTATTAAACGTGATAACTTGGGCTTGCTTACTGATGGAATGATGGAAAAGAATGATGGAAGAAATATCAGAAAACTGGTCATTCGTCATGACGACAGATGGCAATACGTCAGTCACGATAAACGAATCACTTGCTGTCTTTCCCATCTTGTCGATGTTAAATGGTACCTATATTTTCATCATGTCTGACTGATGATGTTGTACTTAAGTTACAGAGAAGTGACGTGGAAGTTCGATCTTGGAAACTTGTTCCATTTTGCTTCTTCATCACTGGGAAAAGTTTGATCAAGCGATTAAGTATAATACATTCCTGTATATGTCATATGACGTTGAAGATACGTACTTCTAACGTCTTATTCCCACTAAGAAACTGGAGTTCTTGTTTCGTATATGAGAAATTGAAATAGTATTTCGCTACGTATGATATCGAAATAGATAAGAAAAATGTTCTTCGATCATACAAGGACAGATTTTTACTCTAAAGTATTAACGATACAGATAACGTAGTGTAGTATTTAAATAAAATATCGTTAAATTGGTCAGGCAATTCTTGCTTTTAAATCACTGATACAATACATCGATATATTTCTATTTTATGAACAAACACACTATCTTGTATACTCCGAGAAGACGATACTAACCAATTTAAATACAGATTTCTAACTCTAAATTTTCCCAAAACAATCATTTCACAAAAGTATTAATAATCCTCTCCAGTCTTCTTATTAAATACGGCCAGTTTCAAAGCAATATCGCCCGAGAAAAACAAGGGACAGATCAACAAATTTTGATATTTAATATTCGAATTGTGAGATATTTGAATTTCGACATAATATTGTTTCGTTTGATAACAAGGGAACGTTTAATAGAGGCCGTTTAGGAAATCATTGATAAATTCGTCACTAGAGGATTGTCCACATTTTTTACGAATGTTTTTCCCCGTTATCTTGACAATTCGAGCGCGGTAAAATGCTTTTTATTTCGCCAGTAAATCGAAATTCTTCGATACATTCCGGCACGAACTCAACCGTAGTAAAAAGTGGCGCGATCATCCCAAAAAGAGAAAATGCTTTACGAAAAACGTGCATCACAGGATCCCTGGGTTTTACTCGACAATTTCTGTTGCACAGAAAAGTATGGGATACTCTTTGACTACGGTTTCCTTTGTAGATCTATTTTTATCGCATTTAGAGTGCGGTAAAATATTTCGAAACACTTAACTTTCAATATGATTTGAATTTACTTAACACAGATTATGCACTGACAAATAATTATTTGACATTCGATTCTTATTTTATTTATGTAATCTACATATTTGAAGAGTTTTGAACTCTATAAAATTCTGATTCGTTCTTGTTTTATTATTATCATTTGGTAATTATTTAAGACAAAACTTTGTAAAAGATTTCCTATGTCAATCTAACGAATATGTATCAACTTTTTCAGCATGAAATATAACAAATAAATTGTTTGAAATGAAATATTGTTTGAAACGAAATTATCCAAAAAATTCGAGAAATAAACATTTCTTGGCATTTCCAATTGTTTTAAAATATTCGGTCACGCATTGCGGAGACAAGGTAAAAATGACGGTTTCCTAGGTTTTCCAACACGCCTGTCGTCACAAAGCGTATTTCCCCGAGGGGAACTGAACGTGTCCGAAATGCAGAGGGCTCACAGAAAATATGTTGCACTATATTATTGCAAACTTCAATAGGGTGTACTGATGCTCATTGTTTTGGAAACAATGCTTTCAAGAGAGTGCCATTTTTCCTGTGCTACCATTTCTCTTCCCGGATGACGCTAGAATGAGCTTGCAATAAAGCGTCGTTTGTCGAATCCCTCCATACATATTGATCATTTCCCTAGAAAACCTCAATTCGTTGTTTTTTGCTGATAAAGATTATACCATGTCGGGCATGTCAATTGGTTCGAAAGGATCTACAGCTGCTGGCAGAAGCGAACAAAAAATATTCTACACGTTCTTTAAATACGGACGACAACGGAGAACACATTTATTTTAGATAGCTTTTTAGAAAACAAAGGGGTGACTGCAATGTAATAATTTTTTAACCCTTCCATGGTCGCGATATAAATATCTCACAATAGAATTTTATTTGTTTCAAAGAAATATATATAATCTCTCATATGGTGTTTAATTTTTAATATTTCTGACGAGATATGTCATCATGTAAAAGGTGTCAAAATGATTTGAAATCTATATTTATGAGATGTTTGATGAATTGATTTTTATTTCAATCGAAAGGGGAAATACCTCGCATCTCAACCTATTAAGAGCATTAATATAACATATCATGTACAATTTTCTCAGACGATTTATATTGTTTATTCTGGTTTTTAACATTGCAGTCATGAAAGGGAATCCTAAGGATTTGATATCTTTTACTGACACCTTATGATGCAATATTCTTTTTAATATTTTAGTATTGGAATAATTTTTCTCTTTCCATTTGGATGTTTTATTAAATTTAAAAGCTTTCAAGCGCTTATAATTCTATGATATTATTTTTTATATTAAATCATAAAAATTTCCTTGTTATCTCTAATTTGTATATTTTACATTGCATATATTATTATTTCACGAAATATCTCGTCCATAAACGAGAAAGGATTAAAAGATATTCGTAACTGGATCCTGGTATTCGTATTCTTTTGTATCATCAAGTAAGTACGCGGATTGTTCACAGCTCTTGAATAACAAAATATTCGAACGTGCAGGATACAGATACAAATCCTTTATAAGATTATTCTTTTCATATCTATAGTATCGGTTTTTCGATGAAATTCACGGCCTGCAACGCGATAAAATGAACGCAATTTTATTTCTCGCTACGAACCGGTTGCAAGCTTCGCGACCAGCTTGTTTATTTAAGTACACTCAAATCTCGTCTACAGGGTTACACTTTATAGCAAGGCCCTATACTAGAGAAATATATAACCATGCTACGTAAATGACGAGCCGAGAGGATCTTCTCATTAGTCTTGCCATCTTGAAGTGTACCTACATATTATTCTAAGATGCAAGTACTAAAATACCGTGTAACTGTATTCTTATTTTTAGTCATTCAGATAGACGCGTAAATATAATCTTTTTCATGCAATATGAAGACTGTTTAATAAATCGAAACTCGATTCACATATTTAAAATCTTCCTCAGCTTATGATTTTACTTTGTTTCTCGAAACATTCATGGAAAATATTCTCTTGGAAACTTGAACTAGAATTTTCGTGACATCATTATCAAAAAATATATCATATTTTAAACTATAATTGTTAAACGAGATCAATAGAGCATGGCTCATTATACAATTCAACGTGAAAAGGATCCACAATTGAATTAATAAACACCAACGAATAAATGAACGTATTGGAAATATGTCTCTGATTATTATATGTATGCATATTCGAATTCCAGACGTGTGAATATTTTTAATAATACTAATGTAACAGGCACGCATTTTTCCTTTCTTTCTGATACATTTAGAATGAAATAACTGAATAAGAAACGAAAGAAGTAAAAAGATACATAGTCCAATTAGAGAGAGAAAGAGAGAGAGAGAGTACAAGACCCTAATGGCGACCAGTATCACATCTTTTCTAAGTATCTTTGATTCGCGATCTTCTTCGAGAGTCCGCTGTGAGACTTGTTACGCGTTGATAACGAGAACCACTAGTAGCTTGATAAAATAACGGACACAGAAGAGGGTAAAATCCAGAGAGATAATAAAGAACAGTGATGATATTAAAAGCCGCACGCGAGCATTTGTGGATCACGAAACTACGTTGTTCCGACTCTGCGACTCATGAAATTTCCTTTTCCACTAATATTCCTTGTTTACCGCGACTCGTATTCAACGAAGATCGGAGAAAATAAAATGAAACCATGGGACGCAATAGTTACGTCGAAAATAAAAATGTAATCGAACGAAATTATTATGACTATGAAAAAACACGAAATTTGGAAAAAGTCTGCGGGTTATTAATGTTATATGATATTTGAACACGAGAGTATTCTTTGATTTCTAAAGACGGAACATCCTTTGATCAAAATATACTAAATTCGAGGATTCGATGGATACGAAACTGCGCAGAATTTTTGAAGTAGCTTGAAAATAAAATCAATTCGACAGATCGTATTTCACTTTGAAAGGGCCATGTATCCTTTCAGTCGAAACGAATTTATGAAGATCAATAAATTTTGTGAAAACTCGTGGTTCGAATTCTGGAAGCTTTTCACGAGCTTGATTGAATTTTTTAACACATATTTCTGTTTATGGTTCAGAAGGATGATCGGAGGATTTCGGTGGTTTAATTTATGATAAACTAGATTTACAAAAATTAATATACGTACCTGTTCTCTGTGGCTACTTCTGAGTTTGCCACAAGTTTGATCCCTCAATTATTTCGGACATCATATTTATTGCTATCCCAGGACGTCAGGAATATAAACGAGCGTGCTATAAAATCAAGACAATTACCGTTCACGTCGATAAAAAAGAAAAAGGGATTTCTAGGGAAAAAGGGATATTGTACGCTTTGAAGTCGTTCGTCTAAAAAGTTTGAAAGATTTCTACTATATTGCTCGAAAAGCTATCCGATATTCATATCGATATCTGGTTCACTCTACCAAATCACCCATAAGAATAATTTCCCAAAAAATAATTTCGAAGAACAATTTCATCGAAACGAAAGCTATAATATTACTTTCTTTGCCGTTAAATGTTCGTTCTGGTACTTTCTCGCATATATGTTCTGACAACCTTTTAGAATTTAGTCTGCTTTTTAATATATTATCCGTTTCATTTAATACACCCATTTCTTCCACTTTATATCATTCTACATATGTAAACCTAAACACACAGATATGAAAATTAAATGGGGATAGATTATGTAGTCCTTATATTATTAACAGTTTGAACTTTTTTAAGTGTTTCTTTTAATTAACCCAATTCAAAGGTTCAATACATCTGAATAATCTGAGAACAAATAGTCTTTCTAATACGTGCAATTTGATTTCCTTTCCTTTTTCTTCGTTTTTAATTCGTTACGTCTCAACATCTTTGTCCATTGTTAATCCGCCAAATCGCAAGTAACTAAACCTTTCAAAGATGAATTTATTAAGACCAGAGAAACATGATTATCTCTTATATTTTTAAGAAAAATAATGTACGCTAATAGAGTTTATTGATCATTAATTCGTTGAACGAACCAAAATGTTTAAGTAACGTGGTGTTGTACTTGCAATTTCTTTCAATCAAATTATATTAGCAAGTTCTGTTTCTTATAATATCGCGAATATTATTAGAAGAGAAGTTCAAGGATTCGTTTAACAATTTCCTTCATCCCTAAGTCTTTCACCCAGTTTTTACGATTCTTTGAAGTTGAATGAAATAGTTATGACATTATAATTCAAAACGTTTGTATGGTTTTTAATGGGTTAAAAGATAATATAAAGAATCTGTTAATCTTTGAATAAGAAGAAAAATCCAAATACTTGCATACTATACGTACCGGTATCTCTCGAAAATTTAAACAGTACTAATCTGTCAAATAAATAAGACAAGTTCAGGTTCTAAAGCAACGACGATCGACTACATTACAAAAGCGAGACGATTACCATTCGCATCGACAAAAACGAAAATTGAAGAAAGAAATGGAAAAGCGAAAACCGGGTGATTTAAAGGGAGAAATACGCCGACCATTAGTTCTGTTCAATTGTCAGTGACCATCGAAAGTGGTTCCTTTACCGCGTCGCCTTAGGAACGAGGTGTCTCGTATATCGCTCTGCAAAAGCCTTCGTATCCCTTTTCCTTCTCTAAGGTTGCCTTTCTTTTTACGAGCATGAAGAATATCGAGGCCTGGAACGAATTCCACCCCTTGGACGACAGAAGGGAAATGTGGACCCCGTAAAGCCCGCACGATGAAGCTCCGTTTTGGTAACCATGAAATTTCCATCAAGGTCAACAACATGTACGCACGTACGCGCTTTGAGACAGAAATCTTCTGAATACATTCGAGGCGAATCTACACCAGCTTACCAACGCGATTTTCGACAATATTTCTCGGAATAATCCGCTAATATTTTCAACGATAACTCTTCCTTTTACTGATTCTTTTATGATGTTCCGAAAGTCAGGAAAATTCAAAGAATTGGAAATAATGTATATAAGAACAATAATGAATAATGTATAATGTATATAAAAACATGTATATAGTAGAATTCAGTTATCGAATTTATTGAAAGACGTGACTGTTTAAGTAGACAAATTTTTCGATAGTAAAATATCCATCTTGCTTTCCTTGCTATGCACTAACACTGGTCCTCAGCATCTTACTTTTACTTCAGAGTGATTTTTTCATATTAAAGTAGCGATGACACGGGATAGCAAAGAAAATGTAGACGAGTAAAACGTTTGGATAATAAAATATAAGAAAGTAATAGAGGATGGATAACAAAATTATTGTAATTGATCTACTGTAATCTACTGTATAGTATATAATAATTGTAATAAATATAATAATTGTATATAATATAATATATGTAATATTGTATATAATCTATCGCAATTAAAAGTATGGAAATGGAAATAAATGAGGAACCTACTATTAAATTCGATAGTTATTAATGCTTTGTACTCGACTAATCAGAACGTAACAAACTATTTTTTTTAACAAAAAATCTTCTTGCAGGAACGTTTGTTCTTAATGTTTGCTGAATTTACTGATCGATGATATCCCAAAAATCTTCAAGGTACAAAAGTTTAACGATACGTGCACTTTTTAACAAAGCAGTAGCGCACAAAGTTTCTAAGCGCGATGCATCTGCAATGGGAAATTGTCAGAAGCGAACTAACGGGACACAAGAAGATGAAAATAGACGCGTTAGGGCCAACCTGCTTATCTTATCAGTCAAACTAAATTCGTAGAACTTTGTAAATGTCCCTCGTACAAAGTGCGCTACGTGAAATGCATCCTACCTCGACGGCCATAAGTTTGAAACTGGTGACCTGGATAACGATAGGTATCGTTCATGTGTATCTAAGTATCCGTCGGAAATTTCCATTATGTTTTCATATTTTGTAATTTTTTAACCCCTCGTACGAAGCCGTGTCTAAACCAGAAAACCGTCTAAAAGATTAACGATAACACGACGAAAAAACAATCGCAAACCCACCACTACGTCATCGCTAACACCTCCAAGTTTTAGTAGTAGAGGAAATGTATTTACTTCAAAAATAAAGAGAACGAAAAGGAACAGATCAGTAGAAACTTGGTAACAACCAACGTATCTACGAGACTTGTCCAACTTTCATCTCGATAAAAAGATACCTATCCTCATCGATAGATGGTATCGAACTTACTGACAGTAATAAGTGTTCGCTACACTTGATGATTATGAAGTTTACAGATATGAAAGTATGGTTAACGAGGAAGAAAATCAACTTTGTATCATACCAAGATTGTACGGAGGACCCTCTGAGAGAAAAGAATTTTCATCATAATGAAATTGTAACCGAGGAATTTTCTACCTACTTCTGTATATATGACATTATTAGATCGATTACGTATAAGTTTAGAAGAACGATTCTCTAACGACTTTTAAATTTTTATTTCAAGTTAGTTTCGAATTATAAACCTAGCTAGAAAAATTTACCGAATTTCCGGCTGGACAAATTGTAAAGTACAAATTAAATAATAAAAAAAAAGTTATACACTAAACTGAGTTTTATAACAAGAACCTTTCCGATTTATTTACTCGTATCTATATCTTTTAGTGAAAAATTTATCGAAATAAGGATAATCAATTAAGGATTATTAATATCCGTGGTATTGATTGAAAAGCTTCTTGAAAAATTTTATTACGAGATTTTTAACTATAATTACCAATTCAAGCGTGGCTAATATTTAAAAACTAGAACTGAAATCTCCAACAATTTTCTCGACTCATCATTTTGTTTTACGAGTTACTTTTCCACAAAGTTCTTCATTTGATATTTTCCCAAAAGTATGATAACACGGCGATTCCACAGGCACGTCTTAATAACACGGCTTCATAAATTCGCTCCATGCGAAAATTATGTCTGGAACATGAGATCAATAGAGGAATATAACCTTGCTAAAGTTTTGTTTTGGACTCGATACTTAATTGAGAACATAAATACCACAATATGGTTCTAAACAAGCGATCGTTTAGAACAGCGGGTGAAAACTTTCGACAATATCCCGACCATTTTCGAATTATTATCTGCGTGCGCGTGGCTTATTACTTGCTCTAGTTCGAAAGCTGTAAAAAAAAATATGTAAGTAGCCCTTGATAACTTCGCGGTTGAATTTTAATTAATTTCGCTGTAACTTTTGCAGACTCTTTCAGACATGCAAAACTTGGTTGCTTTTTTATAAAATTTCCATCAGTTATACCGAAATTATGATCAAAATCAAAACATTCAAGAATTTTTTATGAAAAATAAATTCTTTAAAAAATTTTAATTTACGGTGCACATGTAATAATTTCGAATAAATTTCAGATAAATGTTAATACCTAGTGCTCTGGTATATCTTAACGAGTATACAAATCCTATTAGAGAGTTAATATCAACAACTACGATTAGTTTTCTTTGTGATAAGCAAATGAATCGTAATTCTATGTTCTTGTCCGTTTGAACGGCTGATGTTCAACGATAACCCAGATTGCTGCCTCAACTAAACTGTCTAACCCACACGCCCATGCGACATATACGAATGCAGTCAGTACGCCCACTGTTTGATAGTTAGGTCGTTTTACTCATTCATCATTACGAATTCAAGCCACAATATCCAATATAATCTGAAAATTTAAAATAAGTCGGAAAAGATTTGTATGTGAATTACTTTATGTCGCTTGAAAGTTATCAATCAACTCAATTATAAAACCATTTTTTGTACTAATAAACACACTGACGTTTCCGTATTTATAAAGACACTTGCTTTTTTTCATTTTCTACCTTGTGTTTCATATCTTATCGTATTAAATAACATATATAACATTAGGAATAATAAAAAAATATATTGTTATATAAGCAAGACATAATTCCGCTAACAGAAAAGTTGTGACCAGTTAGATCAAAGAATATTATCTAGAATGATTTAAATCAGTAAAAAACGCTGTTTCACTTTAGCAACATCAGTGCATCAATCGCTGTATCAGCGCAAACGATTAGAGACCATAGAATATATCATCGCTAGAAATGTCCAAAACCAAACCTTCGTTTCCGAAGCGATAGTATACGCTACGACTACTAAGGATCGATTAGTTCAACAGGCGAGTCGACCGATTAATCAACAGAGACACACCTGATCTGTTCATCAGTTAACTTCAGACCTTCAGACTTAATTAATCACAGAATGGATTTCTCGCGCTGGTTTCTCCCATATTTTTGCGAAAGACGTTCTTCGCGACCATCGAAGGTGACGTGACGAGTGCTAATCATCGTGTTTAATGAATCCTTACTAAGGTGTGAAAAATGATTATGAGATTTAAATTACTGACTCAACGTGAATTAAGTTTCTTCTTTTTGTTTAAAAAAGAGATAGCTAGAAATGTATGAATAAAGAATCGTGGAAATTAGGGAAAATTAACTAAAATTAAAGTATGAAATTGGAATGCATTGCTGTAGCGGCTCATGGCCGTAGAGAAAGTTCCAAGGTTGAAACATATGTGTTGGCCACATGGCCCGCGAAACGACGTTCGAGGACAGAAGTCGTAGAAGAATAAATCCTGGGACTTACTAAAAAACCCATGAGCCTTTGAACAGAAAATTTATTGTTTTATTGCCTACGGATTTTTCCATCCCCACCTCGGAAGAGAACTCTTTTCCGAAGACCTCGGCACGCTATAAAAAGAGAAACGAGGAAAAGCTCGGGATAGTCCATCATAGTGGTTTCACAGTCGTTCAGAGAATTCACGATAGTCGCTGGTAGACGCACGGTTAGTCAGTTAGATAGATAGTAAAAGTAGTTCGTACAGAGTTTGTATCGATTCTGAATCAAGTTTGTATCACTTTTGTATCGTCATCGCTTCTGCTCGACGTGCGTCACGTTACGATCTAAATCGACGCGCACTCGACGTCAAATTAAACATTGTTAAAGTTAAACACCACAGTAATTTAATAACAGCCAACACGTCCTACAGCTCATTACTTTACAATTATGAGCACAGTAAAACTTCATTGCTATTAATTAAAGCAATAATAAGGTGCAGTATATTACATTGTACAATTGGCGCATACTTCCTTTTTCTCTTATGTATGAAATTTTTACATGTTTTATGAAAGAAAGAAATTTTTATGCTTTGATTTAGTGACCAAGAAAGGATACAGCAATGAAAAAATGCAGTATCATATAGGATTTCAAGGGATAATAGAAGGATAAAAATATTACTTTTTCACCAAAGCACTGTCCGTTGAAAATTTATGAAGTTTATTTAATGAATCTTTCGATTCTTTTACTTTAGTCTGTGCACGTTGAATAGCGAATGATGAATCAGCAGATACAGAAGAACTGATATTGTATTTAATACGGAACCGCGTAGTCGACCCGTTAATACGTTGAGCGTTAGACTGCGGATTTTTATGCATTTGGCGTTTTCAGGAAATTTGAAAGTATAAAATTGCATAAAATATATATAATATGAACAATTGTACAAAATGTCCAAAATGTAGTGCTTTCTATAGTACTTAAGTAGGCAAAACAATTTTCTACTTTTTTTCATTACATTCTAAAAAATATGAATTTGCATAAAAATCCGCAGTATACTGCGCAGTATACGCGTCACCCGCCTTCAGTAACAGCAAAGTCATGACATTACCGTGGAAAATCGTCCACGCCCGACATCTTAAACCTTTGAGTGTTCGCTAAAATTATCAGAAACCTAAAACCCTAATATTGATCGAAAAACATCCATCTCCTCGCACCCAAATACGCTAAATCTCTCTCGAAAGAACCGCAGAAAAAAAAACGCGGTAACGCGATAACGAGCAGATAACCCCTAGAGGCAACACGGCGCTCTTTCGCACAAACACCAATGCTGGGCCTGCGTATCAGGAAAATTTGCATCGTCGTTGTTAGAAACCGTCACATTTCCATGGCAAACTTAAATTATAGGGAAACGTACGCGCGTAATACTTGCAGTAATGCTAAATCTGTTAAATAACATATGTAGTAGAGGAATACGCGCAATAGCAAAACTGAGATTGTTGCGTTAGGATAAAACCATGATCAAACTTGCACAGAAACTTTTGAATAATTTCCAACGACGACCATACACCGTATATATATGTCGGAGATGAAAGAACATCGTGGCCTTTCTTTTGGAATTTTTGGGAAGATCCCCAATATTTTAGTCTAGACTATTTATTATAGCTATACTTAAATAATAAAACTTAGAAATAGTTGTTTATGATTTGTGACAGTGGACTTGGACTTGAGGTGACACAACTGATCGCTAAACGTAGCCACGGTCACGGGATAGACGTTTTTACTTAACAGAGGTATGGAATAGTTGTATAATTCTCCTTAAAAAAATATAATTGTAGCGGAACACGGGCTCGAGGAAAAATCAAACCACGCGTGGTTTTGCCTCAGAAGTATCAATATTATGGGACACACGTTATATTAATAATCAAACTCCGAGCAGAAATAATGTCGCCGCTACGCGGGACTGCCTAGCAACGGCGATTGGAATTTTGTGGGTATCCCCCGACCAATATACAACAAACGAACGCGATCGTAAGGAGAGGAAAGTTTTCGTCAGTCTTTTATTTGCGCGATCTCCTTGGAGAGTTTTCACATCGTCTTTACGAGCAGTATATACCGAGCGTCCCAGCGAACGTTTTTTGTGCTTCAAAATATATTCTACGTTTTACAAAGAGTTATCCCGTTGACCGTGGATTCGTTATCGAATCTAAGATCATTGTCATTAGCATCTCGAGTGTCTAATTACTAGTGTTATTTGTCAAATTCTGTAAAAACCATATTTATACCAGTAAATATAATCTCTATTGTACAACAACGATGGCTAATCCAAATGAAACGTAATGAAACGTTCGTTAAACGCCACTAAACCTAATGATAACTCGACATCAAAAGTGGTATCAGTACCGGTTATAACAATGCAAGAGCATATGACTATCATGCGCGAGTTAATTCAGTCGCTCGTGCAAAAATCGAACGCGGAACCTAAAAATTTACCGTTACCGCGTTTTAACCCTGAAACCTGGGACTCCGACCCAGCTGCATGGTGCGCAGCTGTCAATTTGATTATGGAGAGAAATCCTTTACAAGTCAGAGCGTTATTTTCTGCTTTAAGTCGTGCTCTGGAGGGTTCTGTAGCGCATTGGCTTACGCAAGTACTGGGCGGTGAAGATATTACCTGGCCGATATTTAAGGAACTTTCCACTGCGCGTTTTGGTGGAAAAGAGATAGCAACCTCAGCGCTAATGAAGATTTTCAATGAACAACCACTGAAGGACGAAACCACTGGAGCTTTTGGTATTCGTCTCCACTCTCTCCTGAAAACGAGATGGGAAAATGTCACTATGGCTGAAGTAATCAACGCCTCCGTTCTTTTTCGACTGACTTCACAAGATCAGCGTATTGAACGAATAGCACTTACGAGTGATATCAAAACCGAGGACCAATTTCTAAGTGAAATGAGAGTTTTCTCTTACGCCAGGAAGAGGTCGGCGCCTTCGTCAGATAATTCATCAGCGGGCCCTGAAGCTAAACGACACAAGCCATCTGACTCCCGCATTAAGTGCCTCTACGGTGGTATTCTCGGACATAGAATAACGAAGTACCTCAAGAGAATAATAATTGAGGAAAAGAAGAATATACAAAACTCGGAAGGAAATCGATCAGTCGCATCGTGAAAGGTGTCTTGTTTCGAGTGTTATGAGGAGAGTCATGTCGCGCCTAATTGTCCGTTATTGCGGAAAGGAAACAATAACAGCAGCGCACCGAAAGGAAACTAATTTCAATAACGAGCGTCGAATCGATTTTTGCGTAGTGAAACTCCAACTGGTAGATTAAGTCATATGGGTGAGTCGTTTCCATTTTACTTCGATTCTGGAACCGAGTATTCACTAATTAATGAATCCGTAGCTTTGAAATTTTCTAGTAAAAGAATGACTTGTATTAAATGTACATCACAAATTTTGTCAGTTGTATGTATTAATGGTTTTACATTGGAGATCATTTTTCATGTTCTTGTTAATAATTATTGAAAATATGATATAATGATTGGTCGTGAAATTTTAAGCCAAGGTTTTGACGTAAATATCACACAAAATAGCCTCGCTATTTGTAAAACAAAAATAATTGATGTCTGTAATAAAACCGCTGAACACGAGATCGATATTAATGAAGTTGACACCGATGTAATTGGTAATGATAAAAGTCGATTAACTTCTGTTCTCGAAAAATGCAAAGATACATTCATTACGGGTTTCCCACGTACTCGCGTAAATACGGGCCAGTTAGAAATCCGGCTAATTGATCCTAACGTCACTGTACAAAGAAATCCTTATAGACTTCGAGAGGAAGAGCGAAAAATAGTACGTGAGAGAATAAGCGAATTAATTACAGCAAAAATCATAAGGCCTAGTAATTCACCATTCGCGAGTCCTATGTTACTCGTAGAAAAGAAAGACGACTCGGATCGATTATGTGTAGATTTTCGAGAATTAAACAAAAATATGGTCGCGGATCGGTATCCTCTACCTCTTATTGGATCAATCGCGAGATTGCAAAAAGCGAGATACTTTATTAGTCTAGACATGGCCAGCGGGTTTCACCAAATTCCTATTCATCCTAATTCTACTGAGTATACAGCTTTTGTTACACCGATGGACAATACGAGTATATAACGATGCCGTTTGGGTTGAAAAATGCATCATCTATTTTTCAGAGGGCCATTCTCAAGGTCTTAAGCGACCTCGCTTATTCGTACGTTGTTATTTATTTGGACGATGTTTTAATTATTGCCGACTCGATAGACCAAGCTTTAGAAAGATTATACATTGTATTAAATACCCTCATAAACGCCGGATTTTCTTTCAATCTCTCTAAAAACTCTCTTTTCTAAAATCATCGGTATCTTGGATATGTAATTCATAATGAAGTTCGTCCCAACCCACGTAAAATAAAAGCCTTGAGTTCTTTATCTGTACCGATGACCGTCACACAGCTTAGACAGTTCATAGGTCTAGCTTCTTATTTCCGAAAATTCGTTCCTAAATTTTCACAAGTAATGAAACCTCTGTATATACTTACTTCAGGTAACAAAAACATAACTTGGACAGACAAACCTGAAAAGATAAGGCAAAAAATAATTTCTGTCCTGACTGATGCGCCGGTGTTAATTATATTTGACCCCAATTATCCTATAGAATTACATACTGATGCTAGTTCGGATGGATATGGGGTTATTTTAATGCATAAGGTTGAAGATAAAAACAGACTAGTAGAATATTATAGTAAATGTTGAAGTGGTCAGCACTTCTGGAAAAACTCTACATCTGTACTGTTAGGTTCCTCAGTCACTAAAGCCATTGAGAGTGCTTAGACAATAGACAAGCGTCGAGTTCTAGAAACGTCGATTTCGGTCCGTTATCTCATCTACACAAAGAAGACGGCATGCGTGATCATTGGCGCGAACTGTGGTGTGACCCGAGCTTAGTGGAGGTCGTCTCCCAGAGAAGACAAAGGAAAAAATCGAAGGGCGATCAGTATCATTTGTGGATTCAAACGGAATGCATCGAGAGGTTCTAGTGAATTAAATTAAAGTCGCTTGGTTTATTCATACTTGTATCCATTCGTACTCATTAAACATATTTGCTACTTTTACAATTTATCCACATGTTCTTTAATCCACACAACCACAATAACCTCATCAGTAAAAGAACTAGTCCTGCGGAATCCAGGTATCATTCGTATGAACTAGAGACGTTGGCAGTTGTAAACGCTGTTAAACATTTTCGCCACTATTTACATGGACGAGAATTTCTTCTTGTTATTCTTTTTAATTCTTTAAAAGCATCTAGTAATAAAGTAAATTTAAATGACAGGGTTTACAAACTTTTAATTTTTCATTATGTATCGAGAAGGTAAGCGAATGGCTCACGTAGATTTCTTTTCGCGGAATCCCATAGAAATTGATCATAGTATAATTAACAAAGTTAAAGAAAAAGAAATTAATCTGGCCGAAATTGCAGAAGATTGGCTATTAGCGGAACAACGTCGCGATCCTCAAATTTCAGAAATCGTTATTAAATTACAAAACGATGAGCTCGGGGAAATATCGCAAATACATATGAATTACGATCTAGTATCCTTTATCGTAAAATACAAAGAAAAGGCAGGACTTTCTGCTTGCCTATTGCCCCCAAGAGATTTTAGGTGGTCTGTTATTAATCATGTGCATAAGTCAATTATGCACTTAGGTTGGTATAAAATACTGGAGAAGCTGTATGAGTATTACTGGTTCGAAGGAATGACGAAATATATTCATAAATTTGTAGAGAACTGTCATACTTGTCAAGTTTCTAAGTCAAGTTCAGGTAAAATACAAGCCGAATTACATCCTATACCTAAGACCAGCATACCTTGGCATACAGTCCACATAGATATAACAGGCAAGTTAAGTGGTAAAAGTGATTCGAAAGAATATGTTATTGTTTTGGTTGATGCTATCACTCAATTTGTATAGAAATGTATTAAATAGATTCTTTTAGTAGCATTAAAGCGCATAAATCTGCTATATTTTTATTCAACAATCTTTGTCGGATAATAGCAGATCAAGGAAGATGTTTTACGGGTAAAGAATTTCAAGATTACTGTCAAGGTAAAAATATTAAACTTCACGGTACGTTTCACGGTACGTTGAAAAATATGTTAACAACTGTAGAAATGACCGGACAGTCATGGCAAGACACGATTGCTGAAATACAATTGGCTTTGAATTGCACCACCAATCGTGTGACTAAATCGAGTCCATTAGAATTATTAATCGGTAGAACAGCAAGACCTTACGGCTTGTTACTACCCGATAATATTGAAGAAAAAGAAGTAGATATCTCCAATGTACGACAGCAGGCAATAAATAATATAGAAATTAATGCTAAATATGATAAAGGTAGATTTGACAAAACTAAAGCTAAAGTAGTTAGATTTAACCTTGGTGATTTTGTATTACGTAAAAATGAGGAATGAAATCAAACTAAATTAAATCCAAAATTTAAGGGTCCATTTGTAATAGCAGAGATTTTGGAACAAGATACGGTATACTTTAAAAACATTAGATGGTAAACGATCATATAAATACAGTCATGATAAATTGAGAAAAATGCCAGAAAGTTGCATTCCTGTTGAGATATCTGCAGTGAGGACAATGGCAGTGACAATGACGATATGAGTACACCAATTCCTGAGCATTATTAGCACTATTGCCATAACATTTAGCATAATGTTTTCACGCGCGCCCAGTGTGGTAATGTGATGTAGTCAGGTGTAAGGTGGAGCATAATGTTTCACATACGCCTAATGTGGGTAATGTGGTCTAAAGAAATTTAGATGTGTTTACATGCAAGATCAACACACAGTTACAGAATTTAGTTCTGGTGTCATTAGCACTGTTGCCATAACATCTAGCATAATGTTTTCACATATACCCAGTGTGGTAATGTGGTCTAGAAAAAGTGAGATTTATTCAGGTACGAGATCGAGAATGGTCTGTCATGTCATTACAGTCTGACTGGTAATCCACAGGATGCAACTGGCACTTTAAATACTAATCATAATGTTACTGATTTTTTTTTTCTTTTTATTGAACATTCGATCAAAATTTTTGTTGTTGAACTGGACCCTTGGCTT
This sequence comes from Bombus difficillimus, assembly GCA_014737525.1. NCBI lineage: Eukaryota > Metazoa > Arthropoda > Insecta > Hymenoptera > Apidae > Bombus > Bombus difficillimus. The sequence goes on along the minus strand of JACXIT010000226.1, from coordinate 1,470,095 downwards.
ATTTGGACATTTAGTTAAAGTGTAACTAATGTCAGTTGTATTAAGTCTAATGTTGAGAAAACCCAATATTTTAGATACGCCTGAGGACGTGTGATTGTCAGGATAGCCGTGTCGGAGATAAAAGAACATCGGAACCTTTCCTTTGGAATTTTTGGGAAAATCCCCAAAACTTTAGTCTAGACTTTTTACTGTAGCTGTACTTAAATAATAAAACTTAGAAGTGGTTGTTTATGATTTAATCCGATTATGTTTGCCCGAGATTTATGACAGTAGGCTTGGGCTCGAAGTGACACATCTGGTCGATAAACGTAACCACGATCACGGGATGGACGTTTTGCCTAAAAGAAGTATGACGTAGTTGTATAACTCTCCTTAAAAAGATAGTTGACCCAAGGGGTACAGAGGGGTGCATAGTAACGTACATGAGTTCAGTTTGACTTGGGCTTTTGACAAGGGAGTAAGCGCATTTGCTATCCTGTTGACCGTGTATTCGTTATTGAACCTAAGATCTTTGTTATTAGCATCTCGAGTATCTAATCGTCACGGTTAATTGTCAAATTCTGTAATAGTCATATAATCACCTTATGAATTTATTATTATATTCATTTAGTGACTAAGTAATCATTGTTATTATAATATAACTCTTTAGGGAGAACTTATTGTGTAGTGAAATTGTTTATTGCTAGTGAACTTTATTCTGTAATAATCATATTTGTACCATTAACTATCATCTATATTGTATAATACAAAAATGGCTAATCCAAATGAAGGTTCGTTAAACGCCCCGGACCCCAATGATAGCTCCACAGATATATATATATGTATACACTGTATATGTATGAAGTATACACACTGTGCATACTTCAAGCATCTTCAAGCCGTATTTCTCCACGGTTTCTCGATGGTTTCTAGGCAATGGGATTAAAATTATATCCATTAACGATTGGAGCTTTCGTTAACCTCGTAGAGGCTTCATATTCACTATTCTATTTTAATGGAGCGTGCAACTTATAAAACTGTGTTGCTTCCTCGGCAGTGGCTTACGATCATTAACTAACCTCTTGCCGCGCGATTCTTTTTGTCGATTGTATTTATCGGAGAGATAGCTGCGAATAGTTTCGATATCTGAGGGAAAGAAACGTATTTTATGTAATTTCTTTGTAGTTTCTGAAGATATATTTGAAGATTAATTCTTCTTTTTACGAACTATGATGTCTTTATGAAGGATATTCTCCCTGAAGATAACTATTCAGAATTTGAATATTTCATACGTTTCATACGATTTCTTCTTCTTCAGACAAATCTAGCTTTTAGTGTTGCAAAAATTGGAAGATTAATTCGTCTTCTTGTGAACTGTGATTTTATATTCGTTAAAGATAGTTATAAATAGCTTGGATATTCGATAAACGAAAAGATATCTATATTTTATGCAATTTGTCTTCAAACAAATGTGATCTGAAAGTATGATAACATAAACGAAAAATATTGATATTTTGATTATCGAAATGGTTCGTCGGATTGCCCACATTGATTAGAGCTAACGCCAATTTAGCAGATCGATTATGTCTATTTTTAGAAGAAGAATTCTAGCGTGCATTACAGCAATTTTCCTACGACAAAAGTAAAATTGGGAATTAGTGATCTCAATCCCAATGGAGTCTCGACATCTCTCCAATGTATTCGATAGCTAAAATTTTGCAAAAGATTGGGTATTCTCAATTTCGCTGAACAACTTCAGAGTCTTAATTTGATAGCACTCGATATCTTCTCCAATTAGTATAAACCCCAAAAGAAAACTCGATATTCTTTATTACCACAACTAATCACATTTTCCCTCTATATAAACACGATATAAAAGCGTAATATAATATAATATAATATTTAATATGATAACGTATAATAATAAACTATAGAGAAAAAATCATCTTTTCTATATAATAAAATATATGCAATCGGGTACAAAAATAAGCTGGTAGTGAAAATTGCTATGAATAAAGTTTCGGTAGATATGGCTATTTTCACACCAAGATGTAAATATTAATTTGTTTCATTTATTTACTAAGGACATATGATAAATAAATCTTAAGTATACGTGTGTATGTATATATGTATAGTAACATTGTCCATTTATTTTGGTCCCCATCTGTATAATAACAAATTTCAATTAACATTTCCTACTTAAATCCCATTATAATACGTTCATTATATTTCAGCTTCACAATGACACCAGTTTTCACAATTCTACGAAAACCTATTTGAAGAGCAATTTATCTTTCGAAGCATAACAAATTCTACAATTACGGTTAATCAAGGGTCTAAATAATAGAAGCGTAACAGCGTTTCTAGCTACTTGTGCCACAACTTCGATCAAAGTTTCAACTTCCTCCGTTGTTTCTTAGACTTTATACAATCCTCTTTGTAAACAACGTTTCCCACAATTTGTCGAAATGCTTGGGCAACTATTTGTCAATGACTAAATCGTACAGAAAACTCCTGTTTACACTTCATCTTCCAAGTTTCGACTGTTATGGACTCGGTTAACGCCGAAATGTTTCTCGACCGTTTGCAAACTCTGTAAAATGTTGACATGTCGATGTTGGTCCGCAAACAATACCGCAGGACCTCGATTAATGATCACAACGTGAAACAAACTGGTCAAAAAGATATTTATGATATGTTTTGGTCTCTTTGGTATGCAAAGTAAAAAAAAAAAATAGTTTCGTAATTGATCGTAAAGCAGAAAATAATTGGTTCTGTGTTTTAATATTGGTTCTGTATTTTAATATAAAAATAATAATTTTAATGCAAGTTTCATAGCAATTGTGCAATCGTATCTTGATTTTGTGCATGAATTATTGAATTTCTAGTACGGCGTTGCATTTTATGAGGTATTATGGTATCCATAGATTCTGCGAGTATTCTACAAATTACACAAATACCAGGATTTCTGAATGATGGATACCTTCTCCTCAGAGGCTTCCGTGTTTCGAGCGCCCTTACTCTAAGAATGTTACGTTAGGCTACCGAAAAAGGATTATTATATAAGAACGTTAAATACTTAATATATTAAGAGCCAATGCAATATTTTATTTACAACTTCTTTTACGGTCAATTTATTTTATTAAATTCTGCCCATTAACATTATAGTTAAAATAAATGGAATATAAATAGAAAGATAATAAGTCGAATGCACTGTTTATTTATATATATTATATTATTTATATATTTATTATCTCACTGCTTGGACTTTAATGAATTACATTTTTTAACATATCTTTTAATCTTAATTTTTCAATCTTTCATTCAAGAACAAGTGTAACTAAGAGTTTTCGAAGATGATAACGGATTAACAATTATATTGTTAAAGAGGCATGACGATGAGTTAGATACACACGACATCGAGATTTAATTTCTAACAAGGTCGTCGTACGATACAATAGCTGCCAGTAACTCTATTGCCCAAAAGGGACAGATTCAACAATAGAGCAAATATATTGAAACCCTGCGATGTAAATTACAGGATAGCCTGTACGTGATCGTATCAATCACCTGGTCCATTAACGTTGTCCAGAGACTTTCCCATTCAATGTGCAACATTGGCACACGTCGAACACGAGTATGTCTGGAACACTGTTTAGATAAAGATACATTTTATGCGCGTGATTTATGAGGATCAACACACAGGTGTTGAAACTGCGATAGCCTGCAATAAAATTAAGGGCAATGTTTTGAAAATTTACTGTTACATTTCGTCGGACACGTTCAAAGCGTTACATGCAATAACGTAAAAATAAAAATGTGGTCAGATAAAGAAGAGAAAGTTTTTTCATAAAAGTTTCCTACGTAAACCAGAGGGGCAGGTAAGACTGAAAGTTGAGCAATTTTGACCTGTTAGGAAGTCAAGTCAGTTGGTTTGGAAGTATAGTTAACCAAATGAGCGAAACTTATTTTCGTAAGTAAACCCCATTCTCGTTCTCCTTTCATTCCAAGTCTTTCGTTTTAATGCGAACTACGCACGAAGCGTTTCGTTTCTTAAAGAAATTTCTGCCTTTCCGTGTTCTTCCCTTTCCCTGCACGCATCTAAATTAATCCTTCCCAAAAGAATTCCCCGTACGTCGTGCCCATTTTGTCGTGTCCTACTTCGATAAACTAAGACTACCGCGTAATAATAATAAATATGTAGACGTTTAAGACGATATCTGACACAAAGCGGGTCATTTCCTGTTAGCCCAGATTTGATTACGTAATATTAAAACAAAGAAACGTGTATATCAATTAAATGGAAAACTCTAATAAGGTTTCAAAGCACGTTTACCATATATTGGGAAAAAGCGATTTTTAAGATACATTGTTGCAGGAGTTTAAGATACCTATCGTGCTTCTTGTGTTTAACATTAAATCGCCTTCTCACGAAATATCTGCAACCTGTGGATATTAGAATGGTCAACGAGGATTGTAAAAGTACTTAGTAGTATTTTACTGCTAATTCAATTTTGACAAAAATCTACTATAGCATCTTATTCGAGGTTTCCATATAATTTTAATCTTTTCGCTATTCTTGAAAATCCTCGATATATTTCGGATTTTCAATTTCTGGTCAATATATAAAGGTTCTTAGAAATAACAAACTTTTTTCTACACTGTTTTATATCTTTCTTACATAAACAAGTAAATAAACAAAATTAAGAATCCTTTTTCGAATAGATAGCACAACTGACAATGAGTTAAAAATGTTATATTTCAATATATTCAGAATAACGTATTTCTTTACATATTTATAATATTTTTATCTATAATATTTTAATTATTTATATTATTATAAAATACATTGTCTATAATATTTCACGGATATAATCTATTAAGGATAGCAAAATACAGAGAAATTCTTCATTCGAGCAATTTCTGGCCAAGCCTAGAAAAAAGACCTGAAACATTCGTAGCCTGAGAAACGACATCAAAGGACGTATATTCGGCCAAATTTGATGTAACTCGTTCCGACATTCGGTGATTACGTCCACTGGCGCTTTTGGGGGAAACGAGACAAATTTCCTGGCCACATTTCACGACAGTGACTCTCCCTCTAATAATATCCTTGCTCGAACACGATTTAAGGATATAAAGAAAGACAGAGAAATGAAAAATAAATAAACCTCCATTTCTTACTTCGAAAAGAATGTGATAAATTGACGGGGAAAAATTTTACAATCAAAGATGCTATTTTATTGGATGCAAAGAATGCGGTAAAAATGAAAAAGAAATGGAAACAAACAAAAAAACTGAGCAATAGGAAATAAATTACAGTGCTGGCGATGACAAAATAGAAGCTCTGTTCCTTATACTGGTAGAAGCGAAACGAATTTTAGTAGCAGATTTCACAATGGAGCTATCCATTCTGGAAACATCGATGCTTCATCGATTGAACGATAGAATAAAAATGAAAAGAAAATAGAAACAAGAGGGAAGGCGATTAGGAAAGGAAATCATCGTGCTCGAGATGATAAAATGGAAGTTCCACTTCTTAGTTCGATAATAGCATCCCCTTCGAGGTAATCGCCTTTGTTCTTGGACCCTGAGTAAGTTGAATAACGTTCCTTATCGAAGATCTTATTCCTGCTATACTTTTGCCATACCATTGCTATACCATTGCTATACCATTGCTATACCATTCTATCGAATAAATCGAAACGATGGATCGAAAAGGAAGGCCTTCAAAGGAAAACAAAAACCAGTCTACGTCGAATCTAGATTCATTTTTTACCGGACTGCCTTTGAGAGATCGAGGAAACACACCGAGGAATATGTCAAAGAACAGACTAATTAGTCCGGTATTACAATTCTTTGGGATAGCAATTATTCCACTAATAACCTTTCTTCTTACCCTAATTAGCTCGTTATTAAACAATGCTCGTTTTAGTGCACCGTATCAAGTTGTCGTGAAAGCGTAATTACGATGAATGTATTCGTGTCTTAATTCGGTGGAATATCGTTTTCTTCCTAACGTATTGTCAAAAGAAAAGAAACTCAGCAAAAGTCTGTTGTAGTATAACATGAACAAAGTCGAAAAAATGTCACTCTCAAATTGCCTCGCAACCGTTTTTACCTCCATCTTCCAATCTCTCTTTCTCTCTCTCTCTCTCTCTCTCGCTTTCTCTCTCTCTCTCTCTCTCTCTCTCTCTCTCTCTCTCTCTCTCTCTCTCTCTCTCTCTCTCTCTCTCTCTCTCTCTCTCTCGCTTTCTCTCTCTCTCTCTCTCTCTCTCTCTCTCTCTCTGCCTCTCTCTCAGGAAATTTATTTTCATTGACCCCTTTCTATTTTGACATTCATTAAGAAATTTCTTCATGATAAATAAAGAAGCCGTATTTTAATGCGAGCTGAACGTAATTTCATGTATAAAGCTATTGAGTTCCATTGAAATATTGTACGTTAAATCACAGTAGAGCAAAATTTTTTGAAAGCATGACTCTGGTCTGCAAAGAGACTGAGAAAGCGATACAGTTGCGCTGCTTATCCTCAAAGTACAAGAAGTGGTACCTAACATGCATAAAAGGAAAATCTAGATGAAAATGGTATAAGTATATTTACTTTATCTACATATACCACTATCCTATATTACTAGACATGTATATGTGTACAGTATTGCGATTTAATGTTTGAAACTATAGAAATCTTTTTAAAGTTTGAAAGTTTAACTTTACCTACAATTTCCTCGAGTTAAAGATTTTGCCACTTTCTTCACTTTTCTTCTATATCTTTAAGTTACTTATTAACCTTGCTTTTGTAATAGAAATTACAGTTGTGATTCAACAGAGACAAAACGTATTCGCACTAAAGTTTAGTCTGAACTCCAATTTCAGATTCAATTCTCTAAACACAAATTGAGTTACTCAACAGCGTGTTACAACAATGAAGAGTCAACGTTTATTTACTTACGTAACTATTAAAGAAATCATGAGGCAAGAAATTAATAAGATAGTGATTAGAACAGAAGTTCCAGAAGCTAGTCTTCTCTCTGCCAACACTTGGGAACGATGATCGCTAATGATGTCTGCGTGTTGGTATTGAATTTCCAGATTGCTCGTTGCATGCCACGATCTTTCGTGCTATGTCAAATATTAACTAAACACGCGAACCTTTAACGCAGAAACACGCGCTGCAAGGTAAATGAATTCGATTTGGCAAAATCAGCCGAATTCTATGATAAATTTCCAGTAATAATTTAACCGAACGAGACACGGTAAGTAGAGCGTCCCAACGATGAGAAGAGATTAATTTAAAAGATAAAACTACTTACTTTCAGTACTAAAATTATCAATCTTGCAAAACATGACAGATTTTAGATATTTTAAAAATATTACAATTACTAAAATAAAAATACTCAAATAATCGAAGCCTTTCATATAATTTCCCATTTTCTCCTTTATATCTGAAAGCAAACGAAACGATTCGACAGCTTAACACAAAACAGCGTTTCATTGAAACGATAGAGGCGCACGTATCGATTTTACGTTCGATTTTTAATCATCGTCATAACACGCGCACCGCAAATCCCGATAAATGGAATGCAAATGCTAAATCACGCAACAAAGAACAACTGTTTCATGCAACTGCCAGAGATACAAACGATAGAAAGAGAACAGAAGGGATTAACAGGGTTGCAATAAAACTCAAACGACAGCCGATTTTCAAATAGGAAATTGATACGTTCCGCGCATTCCTCGTTGTATTATATTGCCAAAGATCCAATGTTGCCGATTTAATTGATATTTGAACATTTTTTTCACGTGCCGAAATCCACATCAAACAAGTGGATACAGTGCTCAAAATATTTTATGATATATGTTGCAAATTAATAATAATTTCAATTTTCGACTATTAGATATTTATCAAAATTTCTCTTCGATAGAAATTTGGTAGTTTCAGACAACTCAAAAGGAAACAGGTCACGTCGACTTCTGAATTACCACGAGAATGTTCTGCGAGATAGCATTCGACTTACAGTCCAGTTAGCATTTATATGCCGTAATTATTAACGACGCATAAACTTGCTGCAGGTTCTCTGTTATTCAGTAGCAGCGTTTACCGCACAACCTCTCCACAGGTTACACATTGAGCCACGCGTATCGTGTAATAATTAAGCGTGAAATTAGCGGTGAGTATGAAGGCACTGAGAGCTATCTTGGGTATCATTCATAGTTGTCTGTTTGCGGTTTGAGGAATTACTTCAGTTTTGAATAATATATTATATTTGGAGATGCAGCGGTACAATAAATGTAAAGATAGAATAGAGAATGCTCAAAATATTGATAAAATATTATTACATACACTAATAATATATTAATAATTAAAGTGTATTAATGATTTTCAAAAGATTGACATTATAATTTTCTGCCTTTTCAATTTGGTGAATTGTCGTAGTTTGAAATGATATATTTAGAGAATTAAAGGTATAGATAATAAACATAGTACAATTGAGGAATAAAAATATCTGAATAAAATAGCAATAAGGTATTACTCTATATGAGTAATTTCAAAAACATTGGTATCACAATTTTCTATTCTTTCTGCCTTCCTACTTTCCGTTTAATTTATTGAAAAATAAAAACGGAAGGAAATCTATATTTTGAAATGGAGAAAATAGATGAGACAGTAACAATCGCAAATTACAACATATCCGTTGATATACATCGAACGCGATATCTGCCCTTAAACGGGAAATCGAAAACTCGAATGTTTTATCTGAGCTTCGTGGATTATACACGAATAACATTCAACACAAAAGTTGGAACGATGGCGAGTGTACTGAGCGCAAACAAATTCGAGGCTAGAAAGTGCTATTGCAATGTTGGAGAGATGTGGAGATAAAAGGATACCGCCATCCTAGATTAAACCAATTTTCGATACTCTGCATCATCGTAGTAAAAAAGGGGAGGGATGCAGGAACAAGGAAATAAAAGAGATTTTATTCACATCGGGGGAAATAAATCCCGGTTTTCGCGATTGAACAGACTGATTCACGAAATAAATTGTATCAAATTTCATTTATCATAGACTACGATTTTGGTTGGAAGAGAAACCCAGTTTGGTCACGTTTCGACTATAGCTTTCGTTTCATTGTTATCTCGTTAAACTGGATATTTCTCGGGGGAATATGAAATAAAAATGAAATATCCTAGATATTCCTTTGTGTCTTCTAAAAATTGCAATACCTTTAATTTCCGATGGAAAATTTTGTCTAGAAAATTTATTTTGTGCTGGTTGTAACATTGTTCGAGGAAAGTTTTGAGAGCTAAGTAACAAAATGTAAGTTTGTTCCTCGATTGAATACTCTTAAGAATTACATGAATTTCGAGCTCTTAAGTATAGTAGTAAGTTCTAGAGTGTATCTTTCGAAACTGTAGAAACTATTTAAGCCCAGGCATTTACGATATAGCGTAACAAAATTTTCATCGAGTATTTTTCAAAAACCAGCTGATGAACTTTTAACTTATCGTATAGATTATAGTCTATGGTTCATTCATTATAAAAATGATTTATGATGTAGTTCTTAAAAGAATATGTGACACGTATTTTTCTTTACGTGCTTTCTTGTTATTAGAAAATTATTACAAATTAATTATTAGAAATTATTAGAAAAACAGTTGGACTATAGCAAATTCTCGTTTTTAAACAAGAAATTCAGCCACGAGCTGCACAAATTATTTAAAAGAATACATCGGAATTTTGATTTCTAACATAACAACAAAAATGATCACATTCGTGTCCGTTTTAATTCCACATGAAATAAAAACATTAAGCATGTGTGGTGTTAAAAGATTTGTAAGAATTCCAAAAATCGATGAAAAAGTTCTACTTTAAGATAAGAAGCTGGATCAAAGAAAAGTCCAAAGATCTTTCTAGTGATTTTCTTTAACATCGTTTCAATCAATTAAATTGTCCGTGTTATGGTATAATCCATTTTTCTAAAATAGAGATCTTTATTAAATCATATAGAAAGTGTTTATTTGCGTTCAATTAATCCGCTGATATGAAAGTTTCATGAAACGCCAGTCTAATATATGCATGTCGTTCGAACCCAACTACGCAAGTTCCGTATAATAGTTTTGCTCGACAAACAGACAACCCTCGTTGTAGTTCGATCATACATGTTAAACAACATAATGTGGTATCTGCCTTATGCGAGACTCGATTCCCTTATCGTCTTCAGTGTAATATTAATTCTGAGGTTGTGTGAAAGTTGTACAACACTGACAAAATGGCTTTCAATAGATGTAGTATGTATAAGCATTAATCTAAACCACTATAGGATAAATCAAAACTAATATGAAAAACCTCGACAGGAGCAAATTGTACTATGATATTTTGGCTAACTAACGCGAAGCTACTGTAACAGCTCCTTGACTAATTTCTATTTCAATTAGACAGTGGGTATTTATGTAAATTTATATTTCGTTTAAAAAAAAATTAAGGAGGTGGTAACCTAAATTAAATGTTAATTAAAAATATAGATTATAATTTAATTTAAAATATAGAAATTAAATATAGATTGTTTAATTTAATTAATTTGATATTTAAATATAAATTTGCTTCGCTCCCTATATATCACAATTAATAATTTGAATTATTTTACGTATTTTTACATATTATAAATTCTATTAGGTTGCCCGAAAAGTGTCTTTCTTTCGCAAACGTGTTTTTTTACAACAGTACACCTTCGTACAAACGTGAAACCAAGTCTGTGGAATGTCGCGGTGTTTATCTCAACAGAACAAAATGGATCGTACGTAATTGCGTCTATTATTTCCTCATAAAACGAACGAAACTTTTCGGACAACCTAATATATACTTTTGCACGGTTGAATTTCCTATAAATGCATAAACGTCCGCAGTCTAATAATAAATATTGCCGTAGTAAAAGAAAGATTTTCAAAAAATGGCAATCTCCATCGCAAAATCAATGATTCGTTTAATTAAACATCGAAATCAACGCAATGAAATCCAAATGGACAGCTTCTTTCACAGAATGTCGGTATTCGGTAATAGGATTCACGCGAAGCTCTGCATAATCGGCTTTAGGTATTCGTGAAGAAACGCAACACGAGTCATGTTAATCTGGCCAAGCAACGAATGTCTTCGAGCCGCTACGTGTCGATTCACGTGCTCGTAACTGGATATCGAATCAGCCGTTTCCATTTATACGCCTTCCATTTACGCGAGAAAAACCGATTCGATTCCGTACCCTCTTGCTTCGATTTACATCTGTTGCGCCATCACAGATGGTTTCTTCCTGTAGGCATTTTGCAATGTGAGCAGCTATTTTACGTAACCGGTAAGCCGATTCTTACGTCGGATTTATCATTAGAAACGGGGTTGCGTTTTATCGACATGCTTTTAGAAAGAATGCCGTCATTGTGAACGTTAGGATTGCGTTAGCAAAGGAATGTACGGAGATCCGAATGTAAATATTGAAAGATGGCAGAGGTGAGTTTAAGTAGAAAAATATAAGAAACATGAAAAGTTAAACGGATATTATTTTATTTTATTTATCATTAGCTTATTTTATTCAAGTATATATTTATTATGATTTATTATCTTATTCGAATATCAGTTCTTTACCAGTATTTATGAAAATATGGATTTGCATAAATATTCGTAGTCTAGTTATAAACGTTTGAAACTAATCTCTTCTGCTAGGAATTGGAGAAAGATAATTTCAATTTTAACTCTCCTGCGAACAGTTTTTTTTCTGTTTTTGGATATAAGAATGTTCAAATAATTCAATTTGATTTCTCAATATTTACACAAAAATATTACAAATTATTAAATAAAATATCCTTAATATTATTAAATTTTTGCCATACATGATATAAATGTATAAATAATAAGATACAATATTATCGCGAAAGTTTATGATTTTATCCATCATGATATTGATACGTTACGATTAAAAGGCACCAGCTACAACAACATGCGTTTCAATCGTTCAGAAAGGAATTTATAAGTCTTCTAATCGACTCGATGGAGGAGAAATTAGTTCCAATGAATGCACAGAGGAAACAGGAACGTTTCAGATACCTCGATAAAATGGTCCATTAAAAGCTTGATGACAGACCAAAAACAAAATATGCAAATATTTGCTCCGGTTGTTTTACCAAGATCGATATTACCGTAATTATTCCTTCGCTACAAACATGTAAGTGATGATAAAATGATTATCAAAGATAGTTTTTGTACAACATAGAACAAACTGTATCGATTAGTTTCCATTCTGGTGCACTTCGAAGCACGAGAACAAATGAGAAAATTATGCAGCCGATCTCTTAGGGTCCCATTGATCAGGGTAATTACTTTTAAGAAACTCTCGAGCGGTATAATTAAGCTGCAGAACAATAGAGAAACACTTAACGCCTATAATTACTGTAATTATGCAAACGCGACAGAAAGAAAAATCACTGCTTCCTAAATACTTACATAGCTGTGTTAAGATAATTCTCTTTCACTCTTCTCCGTTTAAAAATCCTTTAAAAATTGTATAAATCTCTGAAGCTTTTAAATCGACATCGGAAGTAGCAAAAAAAGTACAAGTAGTAATTAAACTGTGGATGCTTATCCATTTACGAGAAATTTAGTACTACGATAAAAAGACTAGTTGGGTCATCAAAATTTATTTACGAATCAGCAAAAAATATTATTTTCGCTAACAAGGCTAATTAGTATAAGTTTATGCTACATTGGCATTAGTACAGCTGACAAGAATTACTTGCAGACTTTTAAAGAGATAAACATGTATTTAATTAAAATAATAATAAATTATTTTCCAGCGATTATTTTCAAAGTATGAAAAACATGATAAGAGGGTCACATTTTCTATCTTTCACAGAATAGCAATTTTTAAATTTATTGAGGTTGACTGATAGAAGAAAAAGTGGATGAATTTCTAATAGAAAAATATATTGAAATAAGTATAGTATATGCTCATCCAGATCCTCACTCTTACAGTGTTACAATACAATATAAGAAGAGCTATGATAGGGAGTACGTTCATATATCTATAGCAAAGGACATTACCAAAAAGTTAACCTTGGTGTGTAGCTCTAGCTGAAGGCTACAAGAAACACAAATATTATAGAAATCTTCTTATAGCTCTTTTGTTTCTAGACATTGTAATCCAAAACAAAACTTATACTCAAGGGCAAAATAATATGAACCTCTCCTTATTTCGAATTTTTTTGTTTCACTAAAGTCTATTCTCTTCGTAACAGCGGCCTTCAGGTCACGAATATACGAAAGAAAAGGTGTAGAGTTTTTCTTGAAATAGTTACTTCAATAAAATTCAATATATCATCAATAAGGCGTAAAAGAAAACTATATTTCTATTTAAATTTAGGATTAAATATTCGTTTTGTTGTAATATGTAAAACATATAAGTAACATTAGAGAGAGGAAGTTTCATAGGCAAACTAATATTGATTAAGTTAAATTAGGATAGCAATTTCCAGCAACTCCGAGCGACATAAAATTCAAAAAATGAATAAAAATGGACTTGGCATATTTTTCCCGCGTGGCCGTCGTATATCAAAGGATGAAACTTTTCTTTAGTTACGTTCATAAAAATTCGCAGCTTAATAATAACGATATAAATATAAGTTATAAAAGTCATTGTTGACCATAGTTCTAAACTGGCGAAGCGCGCCTTCGAAAGTTCGTTAGGAACAAAAAGTATTTATAATTCAGGGAGAAAGCATTCCTCAGGCCTCTGTCCAAACATTTTCTTTACCCCGCAACCGACCAACATAAACTCGTAAACTTTGGTTTCAGAAGCACCCTATATAATGCAACCTTTTCCCTCGAGTACTCTCAAAGGACACATGATAGTCCTCGGGCTTCCATTCGCATTAGCGTGCAGCCGCACAACAAAACTCGCCTGTTCTTATCGCTATACACCTGGCGCTTCTAAATGCACCTTCACCGCGTAATAATCGATACTGATGGGTAAACTGGAGATTTTTATGCAAATTGGTATTTTTCGCAATATAGATAAGAAAATGGAACCTCAATACAAAAGTAATTTTAGCTATCAAGTACGTTCGTATAATAAAAAGCACTATACTTTTGATACTTCGTATATTTTATCATTTCTCTTTTTTATTTATTAAGAACCCAAGAGTTGTGTGGCTTTACACATTAGTTTCCACGGAAAATTCTTCTTCGTTGTAAATTTACTATTTCTCGAGTTACACAAGATTCTACATGTTAATAAAAAGCTGAAATTTTCAAGATTACACTTTTTTTAGAAAATAATATACGCGCAAAGACGCTTCTGTTACGACCGTTCGCGGAGAGACGCGATCGCGAGGAAAACGCGTCGGCGAGAGGCGTAAATTCTCGCTACGATTCTGATAATCGACGTCGCGAATTAGTCGTTCCCCTGTTTCCATTAGGATAACAGAGATAGTTCAAATGATTTTAACGCTGAATTAACAGGGTTAATATAAACTTGTATATTTAACAATATTTAAAATTATAATGAAAACGTCACAAATGATTTAACGATGATACAATTAGTTTGTTTCAGTAATTCGACCCTTTATGATATTTCTCGATGTATTCGCTAGACTAAGCGACTTTGATTTTATTCGTCCGAATCTCTCGACGCATTCCGTTTGAATCCTCAAATGATACTGATTGCCCTTCGATTTTTTCTTTATCTTCTCTGGGAGACGACCCCCACCACGCTCGTGTCGCGTAAAATAATAAAAAAAGGAAGGAAAAATCGAAGACGAAAAATAAAAGATAAAAAGAAAAAATAAAGAAATGAAAAGAAAGAATTTATTTCTTCACACTTGGTTTACGCTTGACTTCCGAACTCTAGGGGCGACTTTTTAAGACCGAAGCTCTTACAATTTTACTTTTAAACTGATCTTGTTTTTTTTCTTTGTCATCCCTCAATATCCTCACTACCCACGCGTTTGTTAGGCGTTCTCGAATATTCGGCGAAAGGACCGTTGGGATATCGAGGGTTCATTAGACACCTCGCTTCGCCGACATACATTGTCGCCGAGTGCCGCCACATCTTTATTTCTATCATCAGCCCATCGGTTCCGAAGCGCGGCCTGGTCCCTCATGGGGATTGAGATACGGTTGATGTTACACTCGGGTCACGCCACCGTTCGCGCCTACGATCACACGTAGGCCACCTTCTTTGTGTAGATAAAATAAAGGACCGAAGGCGAATCCACGTTTCTAGAACTCGCTGCTTGATGACAACTACGCGCTTATCGCTACATCGTATATATTTCGCCGGTCATATAAGACGATCTGTCTGCGACATTGTAGTACCACGAGCGACGGTTAGGAACACAGCCTATAGTAAGCCTCGGGGCGTAACAGCTGCAATATCCGATACATAAGATAAAAATCCTATGTTCAGTAGAGGGCACAGTTTGTCTCTTTCTAATAATTCTTATATTCCCTTAGAGTTGATTTAATAAAGAATTTTTTACAAAAACAAAAATTCTCAATTTGCCAATGAGTTTGTCGAAGAATTACGTCAAAGACAAAAATTACCGAAAGTTTCCTTACTCACGCGTATTTCATTCGAAACATCGAACTGTCAGGAAATTATTTAGAAAATGATTTCCCGTTGTCAGAAAATAATTTTAAATTAATCAAAAGGTTGAAATTGTCTGTCCATCTTTTGAATATAATTGCCTCTAGCTGATCGCCGGTCCCTTCGAAACGAAAGAGACGGGAATGTTACTTGTTTCATGGACATTTTACCAACTAGAGGAAAAAGATTAGTTAAAATTCCTGCTCTACGTTAAAATTCAATCTACGTAACGTTTTTTACACTGTTTCTAGCCTTTTGTAGCATTAAAATTTTTCCTGTGTGCCAGTTATTTAATCGTTTCTGTCTTGTTTTCGTTACGTTACGTTTTTTTTTTTTTTTTTTAACAGGAAACTGAGAAATTGGATAGAATGCTGTTGTTTAGAAGATATTTCACATAGATATAATGATTCTGTACAAAATTTAGAAATTAACATAACGAATATTAATAATTTCACGAAGAAAACTGAATTGTAAAATATTTTCCAAATAAATTATCCAACCCCAGAAATTAATTTTGAAACAGGAATGGTTTGGCTGTTTCAGATGGTATATATAATATTTGGAAATTGAAATAATTAATATCAGTAATTTAAAAAAATAAGCTGCAAAATATTTTTGTGAAAACTGATTTAAACTTGGCCATTAATGTTAAGGCAGAAATAATTTCGTTGCCTTATAATTGTAGCGGATAGAGATGAGTTAGAAGGTTTTTAGGAGAGAAGATAAGACTCCGTTGGATTGCTGTAGCAACCGTCAAATGTATTCGTAATAACTTAAAATAAATAATCAATTACGAAAGACCGGATAGTCGGATACAAACGTAGTCGTCGGATATAATAAATACTCGCTGATAATAACTAGGACGATATCTCGATAACGCTCACTCTGGATAACTATAGAAAACTCAGGATAACTAACTCGCTCGCCGAATTTTCGAAATCCGAAAATTCAAATTCGACTTGTATCGACGGTTGCTCTCAACGGCGACATTGTTTTTGCCGGAGGTGTTCTATTATTATTTTCGAGTGTCGAGGCGGTATCAATTTCCTGAGGCACAACAACAACATGAGTCGCTCTTGCTTCGCCTCGACCTCTGACTCGTGTGTCACCACATAATCAATAGAGGAAAGCAATATTTTCTTCGCATTGTGATTTTTAGGATACTTCGACCCTTTCTTTTATCTTTATCATTAATATTGACCCGTAGTTTGTCAATTGACATCCATGGTCCTATGAAAATGTCTTCGTTGAAAAACGGCAAGGCCATTTAGACACCGGTCAAAGTATTGTGCCTATCTTACGCTCAGAACCTTTCATATTTTTGTGATCGCAAATACAAGCGTATGCATGTGTGGAAATCCAAGGTTGAAATCCCACCAGGAATGATAAGTCATAGCCAACTTCTTCATCCTCTACTTCAAATACGAGAAATGTATCCCAAAGAGCGAAAAGACAGTGCACGAAAAATTTATGGCAAAAGAGGCTGATTGAGTGAGAGAAAAAGTCTACGACGAAGAGAAATGAAAAAGAAATAAATTTCTACATGAAATTTCTGACATTTTGATATTACTAGAAAATAAAGAATAAAGGAGAAACAAAAGAGATCATTTATCGAATAGTAAATAAAAATTGTATTACGATAATAATCGTAGTTTATTAATTATAGTTATAACAAGTAAACCTACTAACTTCATATTAATTGTAACTGTAATAAATTAATTTACAATTATCTCAATTAAAGAAAGAAAAATGATTATTGTTACGTTCTACTTAGTTGCCGACGAGAAAGTAGCGTCAACTGACGTTTAATGCAACTGGCAATAAGCTCCACTTTCGGCTAACCTACTATGTGCGGGAGTACTGGCGCGGGAGAGGATTAAAGTTGTTCGAAAATAAATTAACAATATGTACAGATTTGTTCAAATTTTACTGGATTTCGATATTGACAATTGACTGACAAAGTGACGGATATAAAATTCTTCGGTTGACAAAATGATGATTCTTCGATAGACAAAATGATAACTATTCGGTTAACGAACGGTAATTAATCAATAATATTCGATAGACGAACGAACGATAATAATTATTATTACTCGATAGACGAACGGTAATTATTCTCATATTGACTTCTTTGAGTTGCTACATTTATATCCGTCGGAGATGAAAAAACGTCGGGGTCTTTCTTTTGAAAATGTTTGGAAAGATCCCCAACGTTTGTTCAACTGCCGACTTTGTTTACAATTTAAATTGTCTTAATATCGTTATAGAAACATAATTAAGTAAATATAAAAACATGGTTAGATAAGTTTTCGCAAGATATAGCTTTTAGCGGCTTTAACTGCCTTTCACATCAAATATTGTAAACATGGTTTCAAATAAACATTTTAAATTACCTTGATTTGAAGGAAATTATCAATTTTACTTTCGCGCTAGGGATCGTGCGGGTCGCGGGACGTGACAATTATCATACAGGAATGATATTTTTAGAAGGAAGAGAAAATTTGTACAGGATTCTCAATATAACATTCGCAGTCTTAACAAGGTCTCTAATCATTAGCGCACCGAAATGGCAAATCCTTCTTTGAGATATTCTGATCTTTGATACTCTGTAGCAGATAAACAGTTTCTTCGTATATGGTTATACCGTAGTTTTCAACTTCCTTTCAAAATTGGCGCCATTGAAAGTTGCAAGCGCGCAGCTTGATCCCCGTGATCCGGTTAAACGTCACGACTTGCTAATTAATCGAAAACCAATGCTAGCAGCGGCTAAGCATCGCAGAAGATGTACACGAGCTGCAAACTTTGTGAAAGCGCATACACCAAACGGCCACGTTAATAGCCTCCACGTTCGCGGATCTAAATAATTTCTCGATCAGATGAGAGCCAACTATGAATATGGCTTTATGAGTTCTTAACGAAGAAGAAAGTTTCGACTGAATAATAGTTCTCGTCGTCATAAGTCGACGAAGACCTAATTTTACACAGAATTATCACTAACCAAACTTCCTGTGGAATTATATTCAAACAATGGAATATTCTCTAGTCGAATCTGAATTTTAAGTTAACGCGTTGAATTTTATGCATGTGCCTTTTGTCCTAAAAACCGTAGCATATTCAAATATACGTCATAGCATTTTATTTTTGCAAAATATTATATTGTATTTGCGCACATTTTTTTCACGATGTTATCTAAATCATTCACATTCTTGAAAATTTGTTAGTCCATGGGATTTATCTTTTATTTAGTAGAAAAAAAAATAGGTTACCGATGACCACAGAGGCATTAATAGATCATTGATATTCGTGATAAGAATAAGATGTTTGACAAATCAAAGCGCGGAAGAAAATAGTAGAAATGAGTTATTACACGGAATGGAAGTTTGGTACTTTGCTAGCTTCGATCTTGATACGCTGGATTGAACAAACCGAATTAAAGTTATCAAGTTATTAAAGTATACATCTTAATATTCGAAGGACTAGGTGATGCATGATCAATGTGCATGGCATGTGTAGATCGATAATCAAAGTAATATAATCTTAAACCTAATATAATTAGATAACAAGGTAGTCAAATTTCAGAAATATAATTTTCAATAATAAAGATAGCGATATATAAACGTTAAAAAATGAAGAAATCACGAAAACTAAAAAAAGAATGGAATAGGATTACGAAGAAAGAAAAGTTGCAGCAATAAAGAATATTTTAAAATTTGAAGAAAAATATCCTAGAAATCTGAGAACAATACGTGAAATAAGATTAATTAAATTGTATATCAATTACTGTTTAATTTCTGCATTGACTTTTAGCTTCAAAGTGTTTAGAAATTACACCTGTATTTGCCTCCCTTCAATCGGTCTTAAATTACGAATAAATGTAGATTTAAAAGAACAAGCGCATTAGCGAGCAAATTTGCATAAACCATAAGGACCTTGGATATGCGGTTGAATGAGCAAGTGCGAGGATGTCATGTGCACGAAATGCGGATTGATTTTCTAAGCCCAAGAAAACGGAAATTCGCCTCTATTCGCGGCATTGTCGGGAACATGAACAAAGAAAATCGATTAACTACGTCACCTAGTACATATCAAGAAATAACCACAATACGGAATAAAGTGGTTTCCGTGGTGACAATAAGCACTTTCCTTTGCGTCAATCCAATGAAAGGCGATTCTTTCTCTATCCTAAATTCTTGACATTAAAACAAGAATTGCAAATAATTTCAGTAATCTTATGATTTCATTTGTTCTTTCTGTTCTTGCTTTTATAATATACCTCATGTGCATTTTTTTTTTTTTTTTTTTTTTTTTTTTTTTTTTTTTTTTTTTTTTTTTTTTTTTTTTTTTTTTTTTTTTTTTTTTTTTTTTTTTTTTAAGAAATATATTTCAAGGAGATGTTCA
Organism: Bombus difficillimus; assembly: GCA_014737525.1. Lineage (NCBI taxonomy): Eukaryota > Metazoa > Arthropoda > Insecta > Hymenoptera > Apidae > Bombus > Bombus difficillimus. Next base: position 1,450,092 of record JACXIT010000226.1, on the reverse strand, counting down.
ATGCATTATTTTAGAAATACATAGCTATTTTTGTTTTTATTGATATTATAATCCTATTTGATAATTTCTTTAAAATGACTGATTAAACTTCTATTAACGACTATGACTACTTACATAAAGATATTGAAGAAATAAAAATACTTCCATTGTAAATATTTTATAAAAGACCCAAAATCTGTAGAACGAAATTCTCTCATAAAATTTTGCGGAATGTTTTAATTAATTTTATTAAGGATAAAAGTAATTTTATTCTTGAACGAAATGGCTGGAAAATATTATACTCCGATTTCGAAATTCAACAATGAAACAATGCAAAATTTGAAAAACCTCTGATGATTGATGGCTAATAGTTTGCAAACAATAGGAAGATTAACTTCAGTTTATCGCTGTATACAATTTTTCGAATAGGTTCATTCTCTTGTTGTACATTTATTTATTGCTTGATTACTTTTGAAAATTATTTATAACATCAATACTTCTTTAAAAAGGCACGACTGACGTGTATCCAGAATTAATAAAAATTAAACGTGACTTTATCGCATGTTTCATAATTATATCGGAACACGGTATAGAATTACCAAACAAGTTCAACCTACTACGACATTATTCAATAACGGGCATGCGGTAAAAACAGCTTCAGCAAACGTTGCCAAAAATTCAAGTAGCACTGAGAGTCACTCGGCGAATTTTCCGCGTATTACCTACCTGAATATTCATAAAATTCTACCCTCAAACGCATGTATAATTAAAGAGAAATCATCGAGCCAGCTCTTGGAGAGCGGATTATTAAATTTGACTGATTAACCTCTCCGTTGTTTGCGTCTGTCTTCTAGCTCGTTCGTATTGCTGCAGCTAAAATTGAGTACACGGTTACTGCGTTACCAAATGAATTAGTTTCCTACATTTTCGTAGTGGAATTACCCGAGGAAATTGAGAAGAATTTATTACATCATATTTCTGGAAATTTAGACATCTTTCATCACTCGATAAAGACGGGCTTTTTCTTCTTGTTCAAAGAATGCTCGATGATTTGACGAAACTCGAAGGCTAAGTGATTTTGCACATGTATTTTTCAAATGTTATTCTTTGTGCAAAGTATAAGAAAAATCGACGTCTTCAAAGATCTGGAGTAAAATAGCCTCTCGATAGTATCATTAAAGATACGAAAAGAATTAATGAACTCGGGAACGAGGATTGGTCAGAATGCAAGTAGAAGAAACTTTACATATCTGCTAAACCATTATTTCTCTGAGAGATTAGTAGAAATACAAACGAATAATGCATACAAATCGTAAATTTCTTATTTCTTGGATACAAAGTTTACTTCGTAGAGCACTCGGAAAACATTAAAGAAGATTAATGATAACAGCTGTATCGCGTTTTCTTTTGTACATGCACATCATGAATAACATATGACGACCTCTGTCATTATCTCATGGTCGTAGTTTAATGATTGGTAAATTATGGAAATCCTGTACACCTGCGTGAAGAAAATGTAGCGTAGTGTCGGTGGTAAATGCGCTGTTAAAGATTTATCTTTACCTTCGTGTCGTCCCGACGAATAAAACGGAACCTGACTCAACTCGGCTAGATTAATTCCGATTTCTTTCACGAGTCATTAGAGCTTAAGGGCTGATAAATCGTGACGCATGCTATGAAATTCAATCGTGCCGCACCAACAAAAACGAAGATAAATCGCAATTTCCCCGAGTGTCTCCGACTGAATAAAAAAACGGTACAGTATCTCGTTGCAAGTTATATTTTTCAAAAACTAAATTCTGCGCATTCGTGCAACGATACGTTGGCACACAGAATATATAGTTTGGCGAATTATAACTTTCATCACTCGCAAACAACGTGACATTTGCGTCGAGAAAATGCAACATTCCTGCGAGAGAAACCTTGTGACGGATTTCATCCGAATTATTTAGTTACGTATAGTTGTTATGTGGATGCGGTCTCGAACAATTGTTGGTTATAATAAAAGCGCATTCTATTATTAAATGTAAAAGCCACAGAGAAAGGACACGATAAGTACACTTTCGTTAACTTTTTGATTTCACGGTCAACGTTATTTTATGATTAAAGAACAGTATTTTGATATGACATAGCTGAAAATGAAAACAATCTGATCGAAAAATATAAGATTCTTTAAAAAATCGCTTTTAAATTGATGAAGCTTTATGAAAACCAAAGATACAACTATCTTTCTTCTTTTTTAAATTATGAAAAAGACGAGACGATACATGTTCAACTCGAAAATCAAATAACAAATTTCTAGGCTAATAGATAATTCCACGCGTTCAAAGAAAGAACCATTGAAGTCGTTAAAATTCAATTTCCATAACTAGGCTCACGGCTGAATAGCGGGAATAAATTTAGCGTTGGCTTTCAAAATGTGATATAATCAAGGTGCAGAGACGATTGATTCAACCAAAAGCAGGAGACAAAAGCAAGAGGACAAATAATTGTCAAATACGATGAAAAGGTTCAGATAAAATCAAATCATTGATCGCGTTAAGCACATCGATCGTTTATGTAGCGCACGGCTAATTAAATAATTTCGTTTGAAACCGGATGACTGAATTATTTTGTTTTGCGAACAGGAGATCGTAGCGTAGCGTATCCACGATCGACGTTCATTAAATAAATCATCACGATAATTCAGGAAATAATCGATGAAAAGCCGAACGAATCACAGTAAAACACGTAAAAGCAGTTACGATCGAGCCAACGAGTTACGTTTGTTTTAACAGGCCTCGATATCTTTTGCTCCTTTTTTCATTTCTTTTTCTTTTTCAAAAATACCGAAAATGTGTTATAAGCCGCTCACGCAAGTTAACTTCATGAACCGTGCAAATTGCTTCCCCTCTGATGAAAATAATTGGCTGACGTGTGAACTTCGTATGCTTTTTACTTTTCGAAGCATTTTATACGTTCTGTCAAAGAGGTCAGCCCGATATATTTAAAATACAACAAACAAATTGAAATACACGTGGAAAATCCATCGCTCACTCGTTTTATAAGCCTCTGCAGTATCGAAAGATATCTAATTTAACGGTAAGACTATAGAATACTGATCATCCTGTTGCAATACGTTAATTATCTGCTAATTGGAAATCACTATCTATCTTGAAGCACATAATTAGAAACTTCTGCTCACCGTTAATTATCGACCCTTCGCATACCGTATAAATGTGATTCATCAAAGTAATCCCAAATGTAATAGATCTATTCTATACTTTATTCCTCATGAATCATTGTATATTCGCATTATTACACTAATAAAATAATAGATAAAATAATAAAATATTAGAAATAATATTTCTAATAAAAAATCGTTTTCTACTGCATCATATGGAATATTTTAAATTAGAACGAATTTTGTTTGAATGATAGCTATTGTCAAATAATTATTCGATAGGGTAGAGAAGTACAATAAGATACTTGTTTTGCACAATACCGACACGCAGGTGACAAGATTGTGTTACAACCGTCAAAATCCCCAAAGAGATAAGTGGATCTCGTTGTCCCGTGGCTGAAACTCTAGGTCGAAGCTAAACTAGCTCATGACCAGTAATCTCCAAACTTATTGCACAGAATCTAAGTTTGCTAGAAGTACGTGCAGACCAGAAATTCTGCTGTTTGTGTTCTCAAACACCGTGTCACTGCGAACATTATCCGAAGAAGATGATCTCTTTCTGCATGAAGAATTATTTTCCAAAATTTGCACAAATCGAATTCCATCAAGTTCTTCTGATATTTAAATATAATTTCTAAGTTGAAAGAAAGAGAAGAGCAGCAAAATTAATAAACATTTCAATCGCTCGATAAAATTCCAATGGTAAAAGTATACAATTGTTGCATTAATATGCAATTAATTCTCAAACCTACGTTGAAATTTCACATATTGAACAAAAAAGAAAAACTTTAAGCTATGAAAGAAACAAGAGCAGCAAACCATACAAACAGAAAGATTCTAATTACGTATTGCAAAAAATTATTATTACCAACAATGATAAAATAAGCGCATTCTTCTTGAAATCTCCAAATAATGAAAAATATTCCAATCGCTAAAGTAATGTTCCAAACTATAAACAATGGAAGAATTACTCGAGCGGTGGAGAAGTAATCATGTCTATTTCGTGAACTTCTCAAACACTGAAGATACGATAAGAGAGGCATTCACTGCGAGAATTGACAACGTATTCATCGTCTGCAGGATCATTAGATAAAAGGAGGAATTCCAGGTTACACCGTGCAGTTCAGCGTACTGTATGCAGTATGCATATGAGATACGAGCCAGTTTGGGTCAACTTTCATCTACACGATCACATAGTAACTATATATGGTATAGTTACTATGTACCATCTACCACAGTATGAAAGTGAGTTCTCGAGGAAGAAATTTGGTCAAGTCCAGACAATACGGACAAAGATGTACCAGATGTGCCATCGCAAGCAGAAATACAATCGCGAAGTGTCCTATGGTGTACTCTCCAATTCACAATACTTTCATTGAGCTCGAGCTTCAGTTGACGCTGTGTTCCTACAATCGCTCATTCTCCGAGGTCAGAAATAGCTGAGAGGATATTTCACAGCGGATACAGCAACTTCCACTCTCTCTCTCTCTCTCTCTCTCTCTCTCTCTCTCTCTCTTTATATATATATATATATATATATATATATATATATATATATATATCTGTTCTCGACTGAAAGCTCAGCTTCGTTACTGACCTGGTTCCATCCTGCGACGAACGTTGAAGGCCCCAGCTGCTACACAAGACGTACTGCGATCTTCTGAACCGTTGAATCGATTGCAATCTATTCGTCTTAACGGCTTTAATTTCTCAGAGACTCCGTTTGTCACAGGATTCTTCGATAATTGTCGGATTTGCGAGTAAATCTGCGTGATTTATCAAATTTCAACGGAAGTGATATTTTTATCTTGTGAAAGAGGTGTATGTACGGTAGAAATCATGGAAGGAAAGACACAGAAAGTATCGTTAATAATGCTACGAATTATTATAATCTTAATTACTTAAAACTTTAATTTAAAAAATATCTTAATTTTTGTGACTTTTTCATTATACGTACAATCTTCATACAGATTAACACAGTAATTCGATCACTCAATATGTGTAAGACGAGAGCTAACACGAATCGAGAAATATCGAGGATAATTCAACATATAAATTAACGCGATCGAGTTGAAAAAATGTCAACAGAAGCTAAAAGCTAAATGAAATCACACAGGAAGATTTTTTATCCTTTTGTTTCACAGTTAAGTAATGTTATTGAATCACAAACGCGTTTCGATATCGACGAAACTTGAACTCGAAATATGGAATTCCTAACTCGATGACATGACGTTTGACTGATGTTGATCGAAGCGTTCGATTTACCTCGCTTTTATTCTCGAGCTTCCATAAATTACCCTTGGAATAAACATGCGTAGCAAGAAAATTAAATTTAATCGTATTTCTTACTTTAATTTTAGAATTCGAATTACCTGGACAATTCATAATTGTAACAATTGTCAAAACAAAGAAGTAACAACAGTTGAAATCCCAGAGATTAATCGTGACGACAGTTCTACGTTTATTGTCCAAAAATTCATAAGAATTCTTTAAGAAGTATCTTTCATAAATATTACAATCTTTTAAAACAAACAATTTTGAAGTCACCGCTAAGTTCAAAAATATGACGAACAGCTTCTATTTTAAAGTAGTAAGTTCTTCACATTAGGAACTTGTAACAAGAACGGTCATTCCTCTTGTAGCTGTTCTGCTGTCGCCAGTGCATCTATCTTCACACCAACGCAGGATTCTCCAATGTTTCTCGTCTATGGAAGTGTTAATATAGAATTTACTTTAACCTAATCTTTACTATTATTTAAAGTACGAGTCTGCTTGGTAGCCTTATTGATAAGTGCACTAACGGTATCTACACAAACGTACTCTCCTTTTCTTTCCCTTCATCCCTCCTTCCTCTCTCTCTCTCTCTCTTTACAGTGTTTCAGCATATACTGACTTTTTAATAGCAATGTTCTTTTTTCACACAATTTTTTACAATTTATCTCATAATTTCTTTAGTAATTAAATGTTAGCTAGTTAATATTGTAATACCGTACCAGATAACATAATATCGAAATTGTTCCAATAACTAACAATTGAACTTTTGTAGATATATAGCAGATAGAACTTGCAATATGCTGTAAGTAAGAATTGGTATTTGTTACACCTGCACGTTAAATTGATAATTAAGAAGCTCATTAATAAGCCGAGTAATGAACGATATCGTATTAATATATTAACGATAAATAAAATATGTACTAATGATGCACATTGTACAAATTTGCTTTGATCGAATATAGGCAATAATTATCCAATAGAACGTGTGTTAACCATTTCACAGAATCTGAGTGTCTTGAATTTTGTTGCTGATTGATTGACCTTATTACGTACAGCGACTTGTGTAATTTCCTATCAACGTATCTAAAGTGACATATCCCTAAGCTAAACGCCAGGTAAGTTCTTTAATTAGAGATTATATTGTTTGAAATTATTTGTCACATCTAGAGAAGTGAAAATGTTTTGTAAAAGAAAATGTATAAATAAAGCAGACGTAGTCATTATTTGTAACGAAACAAAAATATTATAAATCAAATTTGTACTTAACAGTTCCCAGTACGAAAAATTGAAATGCAAATTAGAAATTAGAAGCTTTGTTATGAATGCGACTTGATATTGTAAGGAAAAATGTTAAAGGAACTGCAGAAAAACTGTTTTAATTCCTGTACCACAATATCTTAAAAGTCTATACTCGCGAGCAAGAAAAATCAAAAACAACGTAGGTTTTTCTTAGCCGTTCGAAATATTTTTGATGCCCGAAACTGTCTTTAAAATCCACCCTCTTTTAAGGATCAATGACACTAGACAAATTTGTGCGTGTATGTGTGTTTCTTTTTAGACATTTCAAAGACATCCGTATTTCTCTAAATAGAACATTTCAATTTTCAAAGTAAAAATTTAATTTATATTATTAACAAATGGGGCGAAATAATTTAGCAGGGAAATAATTGTAACATTATTTAACATGATCGACTTGCACTGAATTTTTCTATAAGATTTGTTATTGCTATTTTCTTATTATTGCGTTACCGAATTTTCTATAATTTCGTTCTTTCAATGTAAAATTTCTTATTACCATTCTATCGTCATTAAGATCACACTAAAAATACTAGTCTCTTCTTTTTAATCATTAAAGAGTAAGCCGCAATTATCTTAAACAACGTGTAAAAAATTTCACCTTTCTCTGCAGTCAAAAACTTGTGAACGATTATAATTATTACTGAATAGAATAATAAACTGTACAAATAATAACGAATTATATAAAATATTTTATCCCAAAAAATACTTTTATTCCTACATTTCCAAAGGAAAAACGTTCACAAAGAATGTTTCAAAAAGGAATATTAAAAAAAAGAATATTTTAAAAAAGCCATTCGCCTACACTATCACCCGTTCCATCTCCAAGATTCACAACTCCGATATTCTTTGATCTCTCACTGACTTTTCGTGAACAAACCGACGGTTTCCATAAAAAAGAAGCTTTATCGAACATGAGACTAACGAAGAAGATTCCCCGAGAAGAAAGCAATAACTCGTCCGACAGCGAAGAGGAGGAAATAACCCAACGAGGCCAGGTGGGACATTGATTTATTTTAACTTCGAAAAACAACTCCGTCGAAAGAGCTTATTGTCGACTGGAGGATGTAAAAAAAAAAAGAAGGAAAAGACGCGACGGTTTCTCGCATACATCATTCCATTGGCAACGTGAAAAAGACACGTCAGAACCGGATAATATATCGTTATATTTTTAAGCTGATGTTTCGTCGCGCGGACAACGAAGGATCGTATCTGTGACACCGGTTGATCGCGTTGGAACAAGGATGCTATCAATCATGCCAGTTATATAGAAATGGATTCCAAGCAAAATATTTGGCGGCTCGACAGTTCGTTCGACAAAACGGAACGAATCCGACAGAAGACGCGAACTTAATTCATGATACGACTACCCCGGGAATCGATCTGATATTTGTTGCAAAGAGCTGCACCGGTTGCTTCGTCTCTCGTTTTGTTACATCTCAATCGCACGATAGATCTCCTTTCGCTAACAGTTGATTTATACGATACTTATTATACGGTCTACCAACGAGCAAACAGTACTCGGTGCTCGGCGTAAAGTAGAATTTATCTTTCGAATTCTCTCTATTTATCGTCTGAACGTAGGTGATAATGAAAAGTATAGGCGAAGAATGACGAGAAAGGTTTGATATCGTCTATTCACAGGATATTAAACGTAGATTTCAGAGGTTTATGATACCTGTATAATTAGTATCACTGATAAATACGCGGACCTTTGCTTATTTTTCGCGATGACATTAATTTTCTGTATGGTGTTACATTACAGAAAATGTCTAAACGATGAACCTTTTAATTATTTTAACCCTGCTGCGTTATTCTGAAAACTTTCCAATTATAGTTTTCTAACGTTAAAAATTATCTGAAGTTTGAACGAAATATGAATATATTACTATCAGTATGCATAATTTCTCATCTTAATCCTATATTAAATATTTTTCTAAGACATTAAAGATATCTTTTTTATCCTAAAATGAGATCTAGATTGAAATATAAAAATTTAAAATTGAAGTTTAAAAATCAAGTGTCAAAATTCGGGGATCTCAACAGGATTATATCGACCCACTGGTGCGCACTTAATTACCAAAATAGCTGCAAATGCCATATCATTAGCCACATTAGCCAAGTTGAACCGTGCATCTACATTGGAATATTTTGCTTTGCACACGTTTCGAGTCGCGACCGCGTTAACGTTAATTACATTATCCGAAATTACACCTAGGGAAGTTAAAAACCCTCCACTTTTTCGATCTTCGTTTTTGCAATATATTGATAAAAGTAGGGACAGAAATAGAAGAAAGAAGTTCCGAATAGCGTTTATGATCGAAACTCGTAGAAAACTTGAGATTTAATTATTTCGGTAAAAAATATCTGCAACAAAAAGTCGACCTACAGCTAAGCGGAAAAAGGTGCGAAACAAATACGCTACTAATTTTTCTTCGGGAATTGGTGTGAAAAAAATCGACTAACATGCAGTTGACACGACTGGTTATCGCGTGTAGGCGTATACTCGAAGAGGCGGGAACGAAAAACCAGAAACTAGCAAACGGAAAGAATAGTAAACGAATATTTAGTCCAATTAAAAAGCAACATTCCGCGTAAAATTTCAATTTCCTCTTGGCAATTAAAAGTTTGAGCACGAGGAAAGGTAGAAGGCCCAGAAAGGTTTTCAGAAAACAATTTACAACTGGGGCACGCTGCTGGAATATCTAACGAAACGAAAACGAACCTTATCCTAAAAAGTAAACAGCAAAATCAAGCCTCGCGAAATTCACTAGGAATGTAAATCAAAGAGGAACGCAATCAGGAACTGCGCAAACTATGGTTCATGTAATTTCATGGAGGATAAAACGTTATTTACTGTGTATAGATATACATACATTTGATATTGTCAATTTTCCGCTATGTGATGTACTTTAGGAAGTGCACGTGTACGTACTCATGCACAAGTCAGAGAACACGTAACAGAATTGCTTTTGTCTTGTGATCATAAAATAGAATTGGGACACCGGCGCATATTATTTATTTATCCAGATGAATCTGTCGTGAATTTCCCCAAGGATTATAACGTTACAGATATTAATTTATTTTAATCTTTGGAAATATACACCCATTTCTTCTATCAGACTTTAACTTTACCTAAATATTTCTGAAATTAAATAATACAAATAACATTTTTCAGTTTTGACAAATATTATTATTGTTATGACAATGTGCTCGTGTATTTCATTAGCCCGCCATATGCACTGTATTCGTTTTTCACCTTTAGTGATCGGCTAATTTTTTGACGAAGCACTTCCAGCTTCCATCCATTTTTACTAGCTAATTCGTTGTTATTTCGGTCAAACTGAACTTTTCCATCCTTAGTAGGTTTCATTCGTTTTGAAACGAATTGTTTCACAACAATAGGGCGGTTTTTCTATATAGTTGTATGTAGCTAGAGTCTGCGGGTTCGCTAGACCCGTGTAGTTAAAGTAACTACCCCCCTGCAGGCTTATTTTCATAATTACAATTGTATTTGGCTGTATATTTTATATTCATATATATATATCTTTTATCGTTATACTAATAAGCGTCCAAGTGATTTGTGGACAAAAGTGAATTTATACATATACCTGGTTACACGTCGCTCAAACCAAAGTTAAAGTACGTAAGTTTTATTTGCATAATGTCTTAACGAAGGGCAAACCTCTAATGTCTATAAATTACTGTGCTCTCACAGAAAAGCACACATAGCGTCTGTACCAACATACGTACAAGGAAACGTACATCTATAGTTCACGTGTGTTCCAACTAGTTGTTAAATCTGATGCGTTTCGATGATCGTTGGGCACATACACGTAATGTAGGATTAATTAAATTCGTATCCTCGACGTCTACCAATTCGTCTGCGTGGCTTATCAGAGATTAATGATTGTCGACATTAAAGCCGCTAAATCTCCGCACTTGAGATCCGAGGCGGATATTGGTAAATCATTCGAACTCGATTTTTATATTCTAGATGATGGATATAAGGCTATAGCGTGTATACGCTAGACCTGAATGAAGGCTTATGGCATCAGATTGATGAACGATGATAGAAAATCTCAGTAACGAAGTCAAGAATTTTAATATTAATTTAAGATTTAATTTCGGCATTTAAAAGAATTTTTAATTTATACGTAAAAATTTGGAATCATTGCAAATTCCTAATAAGACAAAATTTGTAAAAAGATCAGCTTAGAGTAGCGTTAACTTAGCGATTTTTTCGTGAAAATTCTATCCAAATAAAGGAAACTAGTGTATAGCATTAATTTCAATAATAAAATTAAAAGAAGATTTAAACGTACACGACATAGAACGTATTTCGGGTATTAATACAATTATTAACTAAAATGTTAGCAAATTAACGTTTAATCGGTAATAATAAATGTACTTAATCTGTAATAGGATGAACAATCGTCGTGTCAAAGAATTTTTAAACTATACAAGATACAACTTTCGGGAGAAGTAAAATATGTGTATATAAAAAGTATAGCAGCGGAATAGTACGGGAATTGTACTACTTTATAATTTTTTCTAGACGTATTATTATCATTGCTACTTCGACTGATAATCATTTACATTAATTAAGCTGCTGAGTAGTTAACCACCTTCATTTTCTTGTAATTTCTCAACTTTAATACTATTGCTATGGCTATATGATTAGAACTTAATGTTGCGTCGGGCGACCCTCGACCTCGACCGGACCACACACCGCTGGCAGGATGATATTCAGATGTTTACACATCCGTACTGCGTATCCTCAATAGCCTCAAGGACCCCCCCATAGCTCTCGGAAATTTTTAACTAAAGCCACTCGAACCGCCGAAACAGATCTTAGCAGTCCGTTCCTAGAGGTTCATTGTTTGCTCACGGAAGACAGTGGACGATCGGCTTTGCCACGTGCGACACTTCCCACTCTTGCCGCTTTTCTCGGTGACGATTCGCATCCATGACTGGCTTTCTTCCGAATCGGTATCGTAGCAACGCTCGCTCGTTAGTCACCGTTCGAATAGATCACACACCTGTATCGAGTTAATCCATCAAATTAATCTTATACTTATCCTGTACACACGCACCAGCGTAACTATCATTCTCAACAACTGTTGGAATAAACCTTAATTTATATCATTCAAGTTAGTGCAAATTCAATTAAATTACCCTTGTTCTCCTAAACGAAATAAGGGGTCGATCATTTCGCGGCGTCGATTGTCTAATCGTAACGGGAATTTACGACTCCCGTTGACGTGCTTCCCCGCGATCGCGTCTCTCCGCGAGTGAACGAAACACTTAACTTTTCAGAAACTGAATGATTCAATTTAATAGAGTTAATCAATTCAACTTTTACGTGTCTCAATTTACATTATAGCTAGCAATGTTATTAGATTCAGATGAGAATGATAGTAGAATAGAAGCTGTTCCTCTATTAACCGTGTATCGAATAAAGTGTCGTAATTAAATCGTAGATGTGTAGTGGAAAGGATCGGAGCGAAATCTGTATTTGCGGTGCTTCGGACTTCATCTATTTTACAACAACGAACAAACACTAACATAGGATTCTATGTTACAGATTGTGTCGTACTCATATATGGGGTTAGGGATGTACGTCAAGGAGATTGGAAAAGTTATTTTCGATGCTATAAATATGAAAATGAACAAAGAACTAAATCGATTACTTACTTTGCAAAAGATAAAAAACTTGATTAAAAGTTGAATAAAAATAGTTTTTTATCTTTAGGGAGAAATGATCGAAGCTGATTGAAAGTTCGAATACGAAAAAGTCTAATCTACTGGTAAGAAGAAATTGAGTAAGTTACAAAAAGCAACGTTTACCGTCCCCTATCGTTCGTTCCACCTAATTGATCAATCTCTGACAAAACTATTTCCTTGAATCGATAGTTCCGTTTACACTTGCGGCTTAACTTCGTCATAAAACGTAATCATAAACTTCTTTAACCTTTCATTTTTAAATATTCCGTCCCTTACCTTTACACGTATTAAAAAATGATCTTTCGCCATAATCGAGGAATTCAATTTCTGATTGTTCTCCAAATTGATATCTTTCCATAATCTCTGTATTTCGATAACCTCAATGCATTCACCCAAAACTTTCGAATAGCAAATCTACTCAAATCTATCAAAGGGACTACCTAAATTGCAAATTGAGCCGATCATAATTAACTACCGCGTTACGTGTTAAATTCATTTACATCTGGGATATATCGACGATTGTTTCATAGGAATTTCCTGTATGCGTTCATGCATTGAGCCACACAACAATGGCGCATGTAACAACCAGAACAAGAGCCTGTTATATCATTGGTCCTGTACATGAGGCCGTATCGTCAGCTTATACCGTACTTGTTCATCGAGTAATTCGCGATTGCTGAGTTGCGAATTAAGGTGAATGACAGTGATGCATAAGATTTATTGTTCTCGATCGTCGACTGTAAACGAACTGAGTAGTTACCGAAATGTATCATGAAAATAGAACACATCGCCGGATACACAAAGAACGTTGTATCTATTTTTTGCTTATCGTGGTAACTTCCTAACTGAAAGGATTAACATTTTTTCGGCGATGTGAATATACGAGGAACGATGTTCTAGTTGTCAGGGATAAATAGTTTGGGCGAATACAGCGTTCTTAATTTCGCTGGGAGCATTAAGAACTCCTACGTGAATTGAATTTCAAGCAGGGACGTGAGCATCTCGCGAAGATCCGGATTAAAAATTACCTGTATATCTGCTATTAGAACACGGAATTTGGAGTTTGCACTTATATGACTTTCGTATTGCCAAATCTCCGCCTTTTGTCTTTATTAATAACAATTTCTTTACAGCGACACGCTTTAACCTTTGATAGGTTAAAGTATTGCGTAAACGTAAAATTTGATTTGCAATCTTTTTTCCATCAATTCATATTATCAAATTTTCTGTGTTTTTACACTTCGTTAGTTGAAAATTGAAGAGAAATATTCTTCGTTTAAATTTCATAAAACTATTAAAGTGAAAGTTTGAATCGTTTTAAGGGAAATTCTATCGATATCACGATATTAATTAAAGATTCAAAGTGACTATTTTTTTCGTCAATTTTAAAGAATTGCTAAGATGAAACCGTAGATTGTTTCGAAAGAAATTCGATCAATATCGATCGATTATCCTTCGAAGAACAAAAGGTCTTTGCCAAAGGCTGTCCTTTAACTGCATCAGCGAAATATTCTGCTCTTAACATTTTATTCTCTCTTAGTCACGAACGGTAAACCTCGAAACCATTTAAATCGCTTAAACGAACGCATTCTGCATTCCTGCATTTTATATTTCCTCTGCTTTTTTCAAAGGCGCTTCTTGTTTCATTGGGTCACTCGAACACGTTCTAGACTGATTAAACGGGGGACACAACATGTAGAAATACTCGTTCTCCGCGCAATTTTCGCAACTTCTCTGTCCCACAGCGAACTTTCGACCGCGATATTATCACTCGCAAAAACCGTCACACTTCGGCACATCGCACACGAGCCTGAATTAAGCTGTGGCTTCCAGCAACGGCGGGCATAATTACGATCGCGCTTCGAATGACAAACGTTTCGAACTAACTTTGCCTTAGGCAACGAACTACGTTGAAATAACCGCAAACGAACATCTCTCAGAATTTTTGGCAAAAAGAAACTAAGAAATAATAATGAGAATGAACGGAAAGGGAAACAATATAACAGTAATATAATGGTATATTAAATAAAATATTATTACATAAATTCATCGAGTCTCGTGTGTTTTCCTGAAATAAAGTCCTGTAAAAGTACCCAACAAATGTTAGTATAAAATAAAAATATTTGCTATTCTAAAACGAAATTTTACTTACACTGGTTCACGAAAATACTTACACTTATCATAGAAAAATTGTATATTAATACGCTATGTGTTATATACAACATTTTGAAACTCTATCAGCACTGTCATAACACCGTTTTGATTCTATTGGTAAAATTTGAAACGAACCTGTCAATGGATATTGAAATTACAAGACATCTATTGAAGATATATTTGGTAAAAAATGAATTCTACAACATGAATAGTCATCCGAAGCATATAACAAGTGTTAAAGATGAATATCAAAATACTTAATACGATGAAGAGTTAGTTGTTTAAATGATTCTATGATTTTTACGAAATATGCACTTGTACCAACTATTTCGTAGCTTTTATATGCATTTTTAAAGTTGTTTTAAACTTTACCAACGTAATCATGATATTTTCCTGGTTCGCGTTATCGTTCCAATGCAATTTCAAAATGTTTCGTATAACTGATTTAACATTGATAACGTATTCATAAAACTCATCTAGAAATGTCTAAAACTCATACTTTCGTAATTAAATATTCCACCACTTGTGAATTCTCACCATTTTCTCTCGGCGAAAGCATGCGTTCTCTCACAATCAGTCCAGCAATGTATTAAGAAAACGGAACGTTCACCGCTGCCACTATTAACCGCACATTTCTCATCCCCTAAGGTCTGATTCCCTTGCTCGTTGAAGGAAGCAATAACACTTAATGACCAACGAGAAACGGGAAACCGAGTGAGACATTCCTACACGGGTATCTATGTAGAACAAGTCTCTGAGCGTATAATTAATTACTGGCGCCACGTTGCATCAATTCGAGGGAACCTTTAACGAGGCCTCGCGTAAATCGTTGTAGCCAGAGTGAAAAGTTGGTTCCGCAAGAATGTGACCGCATTTATCTTGACGTTCGGCTTAAAATCGGGAATGTATTCATCGTAATGCGACGTGTGAAAAGTCTGAACTCTCCCGGTTCTTCGCGTGAAACTCATTTAGTGGGGGAGAGAAAGCACCGTGTATGGAGTGTTTTCAATGGTAGAAAAGTCGGAGAAGTACTCGAGGGTTTACGCTAACGCGGCTTGTCCCTCTTTAGAACGTGAAAGCTCGCTCCTCACTGGTGAATTTTTCTAACCGTGAGAAAAATTGAGCGGTGAAAAAAATGAGGAAAGATCGTCGCGTGAATAAGCGAACGGAATATGTGAAGCGATGAGGAAAATTGTGGAGAACTCCATTGTCGAATTCTCGGTGAACTATTGAAAACTGACGATCCTCGATTTTTATGGAAAATTTGATAGAAGTGGAATCTATTTTGCGGATTTTAACAAACGTTCGGATTTTCTTTACGATCGCCTAAAGATACTGTGACAGGAAAGTTTAATTACAGAGAATAAGCTTATTTAGCCATTGAACATTCAATTTTCACTGGACAGAGATTTAAGAATAAGGCTGAACTACGGCATATTTCCGTATAATATATTTTAAATTTTAAATCATCAGACAAATGTTTCAGCATACGAGTAGTTCATAAGTCATTGATCAATTCTGTAAATTGAAAAGCTGAAAAAAGAGGCGATTTTGCAAACGCAATTTTCTAAATTTACCTTGAAATTTACTATCATTTGTATCATCTTGTTAGAATAAATGAACTCGTAGAATGAAGTAATTTGTTTCTTGAGAGCTGAACGTAAATCATGTACATACAGATAATGAAACTGACAAATTAACAAAAAGTTAAGTTATAGCATGATCTCTTCTGTAATTTCTCAAAATATGAAATTTCCAATGTTTGAGGAAAATTATTGGACGGCAGACTACATTAACTTTCTTAAATCCACGATTAGAATCTCATTTACTTACATTTTCCTAAACAGACACGTTTTTCATATGCTAAAGACTATAGAAGCTTAACTGGGCTGAAACAAAGCATTTGACAGAGTTCGCAGTATTTTTACGATTGGCAATTTGTATTAAAAATTTCCATAAACTTTCCATTTGCAGACTTATTCTTGCTTGGACTTATATCTTGACTGAAGATTCACCCCTATCAAAGCGAGCGATCGTATCACGGATAATAGCAATATCCCAAGCTCAAAGCTGTTAGTAGGCGTAGCTAGAAGTAATCGAGTTAGCCAGCAGCGCGAAATTAACATAATCTACTTTTCACCCGCCTTATGTGATAACTACTTGGAAATCTCTTCCCTCGGGAAGAGCCGCGAAAGTGAAGAAGACATTGAAATATATAACACGGCTACATAATATAAGAGGGATAGCTACGAGAGCCTCCTAACTTCAAATTACATTGTGCACGTACCGCGATGAGACGAGGCGAGATGGAAACGCTTTCGATTTCCATAAAAGTAGTACGATCCTCTGTGGAATCTGACAGTCCCATCGACGAACATGCGTACGGACAGAAAACAAGACTGTCTGAAAAAGCAATCTGAAAATTTATGAGAGCCAAAACTAGACAAAATTCGAGCTCCTTGTTATTCTATAACATTTTATTCGAATTCATATTTGTACCTGCGAAATTTTCTGCAAAAAAATTTGATTTTACAGGAAGAATTTGGATTCAACTATCGATAATGGTACAATTTCCAAGAAAATCTAAAAGCTATTAATGTTCTCCTTATATGGAAGTATTAGGTTGTCCCAAAAGTTTCTTTCGTTTCATAAGTGAAATAATAGATGCACAACATTTTTTATTTTATATTATTTTATGGATTTATGTATGATCCATTTTGTAGTAATAGAATAAAATAGATCAAACATGATTCAATAAAATAACGTAAAACAAAAAATGTTGTGCATTTACTACTTCCTTATAAAACGAAAAGAACTTTTGGGACAACCTAATATGAGTCGATTAATTGTAAAAACGATCGAATAGATCGAAATTCCTAACATCGTAATTAAGTAACAAAACATTATTATGATATTTATTCGCGTTTTAATTTGAACTTTATACAGTTACAATATATAGAAAATTGCATGAAGTCAGCGTGAAATCAAAGTCAGTCGTAAGCAATCTGAACTCCAAATTTCTGAAGAGAATTCTAAGCTAATTAAATAGCATACTTCCAAAAGAAGCAAATTTAAGGAGTCAGTGAGTTAGCGACTTCAGTCTGTTAATACAATGAATGGTCCAAGCACGATGCGAATATTTATAGAACATAAAGGAGTTTAAAGGGACTAAAAAGAAAATCTTGATACACCTATGCTCTGAGGACAATTTTACTAATACAAATATATAACACGATCATTGTACTGGTGAGAGTGAGATATTACTGTATCTGACCATATGTTATGAGGTCAAATTGTAAATCTGGAGCGATATTATTTTTTTACAAGTAATTAACATGTATACCGATTGGTTTTGAATTATTCGGAAAATTATTTGTCGAAGTGGCAACAACAGCTTTCAACGAGTTTGATCAAGTGATATACGAGAATTAATAACGTGTTAACACAAGCTGCGTCAATATTTACGACCACGGAGTAATTAATTACATACTTAGTAATTGGCTGCTAAATTTGAATCTACCACGACATTGTCAACCAAAGATATATAAATTATCTGCGGTTGCTTGTTCATTCAGGAACTAATTATCAGAACTGAATGTACCTTTTGAGTCCCAAACGAAAACTCTGTAATTATTATCTAGCGTATATTATACATAAAGCATCATAGTAAATAGAATAAAAGATTCATAATATGCATAGATATTTATATATTATTTAATATTCCAGATAGTTACTAGGTTATAAGATATGAAACGTTTGTTCTCGTTGTATCAACTTTTACCTCCAATGAATATTTCTACCTTCATAAATGTACATCCTTTTAAAGCTGAGAATTTTCTTTCATATACGACTTTAATTTTTTAACATTTACGCGTGTAACGAAAGATATACCTTTGAGATGTACTATTTAGGATGCAATAAAGTAAAGTATATAGATCGTGAAACCTCGGATATATGTTAAACAAACAGTTGAAGTATGTAGTTGCAATATAAGTAGCTAATTATAATTTATGTAAGAATAACAATCTAATTGGTTATTATTTTACAATATTATTTTTGTCTATTTTTTGTGAAGATTATCCAAAAAAAAAAACAACCCGTTATCCATTATAACACAAAGTTTCTAGCAAAAAAACGCACGCTCACGACATTTCCACTTTACATTGTTTATCTATCGAAGCTTTTAGCTAGAAGAATTCCACTGCGAAAACATTTAAAGTTTCTCGAGATTTGTAGCATATGTCATCGTCTCACAGTCGCTTAAAGCGTAAAGAAAAGCGAACTAGCGACAGTTGCTATACCGCAAGAGCGATGCTACTGAATTATTTACTAGTTTCTCTACGGAATTCTCTACCCATCGTTCCACCCTTTTATTTGTCGCCCATTCCTTTTTTTACCAATTAACCGCGTTAAACAGTAATTGGATTTAATTCAATTACGAAGAATTCAGTGCAGATTGTTGCAAGCAAATGTTAAAACTCGCTTTTCTTCTTAGAAATATGAAATAATATTCATACGAAACTATCGATTATTGAGAACATAGAGTGGCATATAGAATTATTCCGAATATTAGAATAAATTCTCAACATTCCATCTCATATTTCAAGCTTCGAATGAAAACGCTTTCTGCTGAAAGCTTCGAAGCTTGACCGTTATATAATTTAATCCTCATTCTTTTATTGCGAGGATTCATCGAAACATTTATGTCGTTATTTCATCGTGCTTTATTTTCCACCGAAAATAAACCAACTATTTCATGAAAAATAAATTCTCTGTATCGATATTACTCACTTGATATACCTGAAACTTCTTTAAGATATCCCGTTACGAGGTATAATAGGATGGAACTGTCTCAAACGTTAATTACATAGTCTCCATAATTAAGTCTTGGCCGTTTCTCTAAGAAAACTTGATTGGATGCAATATCCTTTGTGTCTTTCGTTTGATGCGCTCAGACAAGGAAATCGATAAGCTTTTCTACTGCAAGAGAAGATTTTTTTAGAGCGATGAAATAGATTATTGATGAAGATTGATCACATTTGACAAATAATTCCATCCATCAAATCCTATTGCTGCAAACCCTTCAATCTTTGTTATGAAATTCCAAAGTTTTCCGACTCTTTCAATGTTTTCATTAATTTTGTTCTTCTATTAAATTTATCCAATTTCCTTAAATGAACTATTTTTCGTGCCATTTTTTTTCTTCGAACGCCTCAATTCGATTCTAGAAATTGATTTTCTAATTTCCCCGAGTTCTCGAGCGAATTTACGAAAATCGGATGGGACGACGACGAAATAATTATCTCAGGGTGATAAAATAATTACGGGAGAACAATCGCGTGAGCAATGACTGTAGCTGACGTTTCACAGATCCGTGTTCTCCCTCACCCCTCCTTTTTAGAATGCGAAATTTAGAACTGGAACGAACGGGACACGAATTCGCTCGAAAGCTAAGAATCGCTCTCATTTATTCCCCCATACGAGAAGAGGGAATTTCGATCAGCCACTCGGCTGCCAGAGTCGGAAATTAAAGCCACACAGGTAGAAATAGAGTCGAGAAGCCACAGCAGAAAGGCCTCGTTGAAAATTCATTTCTCGCGCTTTCACAACCTTCGATCGATAATTTACTTCCAGCTTTATTTCCCTTCATTGTCCTCGCCCTTTCTACTTTTTTAATTTTCTTTTACTCACCTGTTGCCGTTACGTTCTAACATATATTTGATCTAAGGCAAGTAACCGACTAAGCTTAATTAAATTAATTAAGAACTAATTTCATATCTAATTTGTTTTCGATGCATTACAGTTTTTTTTTTCTTACTTTTTACCGGTTACGCGAAATGCTGCTACCTGCATATATCTGCGTTATTTTCACTTGTTATCTGGTCACTTGCCCTCTTATTTCAAGCTTTATTTAAACTCCGATTTGCTATCGGGACCAGCTATTAGTTTTATAAAACAATATAAAAGAGATCGGCCATTGTTACCACGATTAGTCCATCATCAGGTTCTTGAAAATCTTTCCTGACATGACTTTCTCTCTACACACCACTATGCCAGTCCTAAACAGTATTATTTGTTTCAGTGTATTTCGTAGCTTAGGCTACAGAAATCCCTAAATATCTCAAATTCGCTACACCATTCATAACAAATACCACAAATTCATGCCGCATGTGAGAGAAAATAACTACAGTTAGTCTGAATTGGTATACTTGAAAGGGAATTGCTATACTTAAATCTTCGCCATGAAAAATCTCGGAACAACTAAACGTATTAAACTCTCGAATATCAACGCGTAACAACGTTGCATTGATATTACTGTGAATTCGATACAAATGGAAGAATATACCATGGTATTCAACAGCTGCTCTTTCATTTTAACTTTTAGGTTTATTAATTCCTTTGGGACGTCTCTGGGTCTTCCGTTTCCCCAAAGTAGCAGCTTTGATCATGACTATCGTATCGCGACACCTCCAAAAGCACAGAGAAACTCGTATTATCGTGTTCGAAGATCCATGAAAATAAAGTATCGTCTTCTATCGCTTGAAGGAAGACACGCCAGATTGAGCTGGCTCGAGGATAGCCATCCTAATCGAATACATGTCGATCCATCTTGCTTCCTTCGGATAAGAAAGCCACAGTATTTCCATTGATGCACCTGCATGACTCATGCGCGTATACATATGCACCGTAAGCTAGTACGTATCTAGAGACTTTGATCGATTGGTTATGAAATACACAAGCACTTTACCAAAGTGTAGAAATTAACACGTTCGTAGGTTTAACGTACTTTATACGACCCAATTTTATAGTATAAATTATGGGTATAAGACTTCAAGTAGAAAGATTCGCCATTTACGAGATATTAAAATTTAAAACTCGAACTATTTAAAATAATTGACATAAGATTCGATTGTGAATGTTTGCTCTTTTCACTTCTTTAGCTACACAGCTAAAATTCATAAGAATATAAATTTGCATTAACATCCATAATCTATTTATGATAACTCACGTAATGCATATGTGTAAAATTGTATAATGTAGGAAAACTATTCGAATTAACCGCGAAAAACGATTTTTTTATTACATGTTATCTTCTAAAAATCAATTCCACGGTATCGTAAAATATTCTATTATGCTTCTCTATTAATTTTACAATTTTTTAAGCAAATTGCACCTTACTGAAAATAAGTGTCTCTCGCGAGGCACTTTTATTGCACACATTGCAACTTCGCACACATTTTTCCAGCAATATCAATTGTTTTCTGCCTTTTCTTTTTTTGTCAAGAATTTGTCTTCGCAATGGAACAAATCTTGTTCCTATGAAATGAGATTCTCTAGTACGTAAATCCTATTGAATCAAAGCTGACGGATATCCCTCAACAGGTCTGATTGGGTCAAGTAAGATAAGGATCTCAAGAGTGGATTTAGTTTTTTGATTTGAATTTCAGTCGACCTTGTTCGTGATGTGAAATCCTATAAATCTAACCTAAATCTTACTCAAATTTTAGAATCTAAATTACACGTATAAGCTTTCAAGTAGAAAGACCTGTCACTGGTCAAACGTACTGATTGAAAGTAGAACATAATATTTTACTTACCGTGTTGGTTGACTTGATTCTATAATACCGTGTAAAGTATGTATATGTTATAAAAGCTTCCAAGTAGAAAGAGTCGCTACTGGTCAGACGTAAGTAATTGAAAACAAATATAGTATACTACTATGTTTATGTTATTTTGCATTTTGTAAGTCAAATATTTATTGGCGGAATGTCCTGTAACTGATAGCGAGATAGACAATAGCTCGGCATGAAAAGATAAGTTCAGCCTTTTTCTTCAGAAAATGAACTTCAAATATTTGCCTGGTTGATACAGCAGCCATGTATCTGGATTTAACAAGAAAATATTTAAAATGAATTTCCTCGAAAACAAGGCATTGTTATTACAACATTATGTAATTATGGTATGCATATATACAAAGTAATATTGTTCCATATTCTTGATTTATTTTTCCATAAACGATTCAATTGATTGAACTTTTGAATTTCAATTTTTCGCAAAAATGTTGTTACATACTTCTGATTTATTCTTTCATACAGAAGCAATCAATCCTTTCTCACTTGTATCACCAATTATATCCTATATCAACTTTATATACATTTTATGCACTTTACATTATTAAACTTGTTGAAAGATTCGTTGAAATAATCTCCACGTCAAAGTAGATGCTATGTTTAACCGTCGTGAACAGTAGCAATTACGCAAGGAAAACATTCTAACAAATCATCATGCAACGTGGCTCGTTCCAGCATACAAACTAATGAGGCAGTTAAGAATTTCTTGCTGAAATGCCGCCGGCAACTGTGCTCCGATAACTCTGCCGGTATTTTATCCCTACTCAAAGATTTCGTATATCCAATCTTAGCAACTGCATTGAACGTATACTCGAATGTCAGAAAAAATTCCTTTGAAAACTACTTCCAAGTCAATTCGAAGCATATCTTCAACCATTTACCCTTAACCTTAACTAGTACTTGGAACTTCTTATATTTCTATATTTGAAACTAGAATCTTGCAAAGTTTACGTCTTAAATTCTCGCAAGCTTGGCACGCTGGAACTATAAAATTTTAAACTAGTACGTAACCTGAAGCATCCGTAACTTTGAAATCTTCAAGTTTGCAGTCACGAACTTCAAAATCTTTCGAGTCTCGGCGCAGATTTCTCTTTGAGATTCTCGGAGCATCGAAATCCTAAACGTCAGCCTTCACAGGCACGTTCGAAAAATGGCAGCTCGGTGAAATTAAAACGGGAAGCAGAAAGCATCGGTTTACAAAGGTTTTCTTCGAAGTACGTTTTCCTCGACGCTGCATCTCGCCTCGACAGTCTTTTTCACCGATGTTCTTTAGTCCGAGAACAGACGTGCTAACGTTACACAATGAAAAAAATGAATGGGGCCAGCTACCAGGCAGCTACTGCCTGCAGGTGTATATTATATACAACTCTACCAGAATAGGAAAAGAAAGAAAAGAGAGATATATACTGGGTGTCATAAAATATATGGGGCTATTTATGCTTCTCATAAGCCAAACTGATCAACTCTATCTTTTATCTATTTTTTTAGTTAAATTACATAAATAAATTACATAGATATATTACATAGATATATTTCTGCTCGATGCCGAAGGAACAAAATAGCTTCTTACTTTTATCAGCTCATAAGAATGTGACACAAATAATGGCGATTTCAAAGTAAATTTAAAAAACAGTGTTTGTATCTTTATCACTAGTGTGTGAATTCTGATACGTTCATGGGAAATTCGAAGATGCAAAGATACACAGAATGCGCATAATATAAAATCCAAAACACAGTGCTTTTTGCGCTATTCAATGGATAAGACAATTTTCTATATCAAAGACCCATTTTTTTAATCATGTTCATAAAAATGGGAATTTGCATAAATATCCGGTCTAATCATCGCATTTTCTCCATTTTACGACTTACAGAGCTAATGAATATATAGCTTCTGAAGGACACGTGTAAATTGCAAAATTTTTGGTATGAAACAGATTTATTCATAGTTTCGAAACTAAAGCTCGAATGACATCATCGTACGTGAACTTTTTTTGTTATATTGATATCTACAATCGAATCTGTATTCAATACTCAATTTTTTACCGACATCCTGTATATATCAGACAAGATGCAGTCGGGACAAATTGTCATCGAGAGGAATCGGTCTACCGGGAAATATTCTTGCTTCTTCTGCCAGCTCAGCTTCACCAGTTAGATTCCAATGGTAGAAAAAGGAGGTGCAGAAACCGAGCAGACGTGGAAATGAATGTGAAACCGAACGAAGATTCATAGCCCAACGGGAAACCCTCTTACCGCCCGCATGTTAAGACTTTCGTAAACATTTGCATTGTCTATGTAGACAAGGGACAGCTAGTTTCCTCCACAAATATTGCCATGATCCTTATATATGTGTATGTGTACGTGTATGTGTATGTGTATGTGTTTATCAGTGGGAGATCGAAACGATAGAGAACCCAAAGATAGAGAATTAGGAGGATCGTGCGAAATCAGCTAATTTCTTGGCCACGAACCACCCTGGGGCTAAATTATAGGTCTGAAATTTGATAAGAAGCAGCTAACTGAATGGACTGGTCGGAGATCGATTCCAAGTCTTGATGAAAGCAAGCAGGAGGTAAAAGCAGGATTCTTTTATCGGGTTCTACGATCGCGTTCTTTCTCCGTGTAAAATCAGAGGAACGACGTTTATTCATGGAATTTTGTCTGCTGCTAAAATATATATGCATTTAGGACGATCGTGTCGAGTTAAATATTTATAGAGTTATCTTCTGAAGAGATAGAAAGGGATACACTTGGATTTGCTTCTTTTCGTTTCACAATTTCTTTAAAACATTTATATCTTATTTGAATTATAAGCGTGGATTAGAAATGAAACACTTTTTTATACTTTTATACCTTAAAAAAGATTATCTTTATATACAGAAGATCCACAGCGATTTACATCTGCATCAAAGGAAGGAAATCTACAATGATATACTATCGAAATTCGTAGATATTAATTAATTAATTTCGACTTTTGACTGGATAATTGAAAGCTATTATACTTGCAGACTCCTTTCCAAGGTATGTCAAATTAAGAACATACTTGTAATGTACGATACAACCACATGCTGTTCCAACTAAAATGTAAAGAACAAGAAACGAGAGGACGTGATGTACGTGTTACGTTTCATGAATTTCTTAAAAATTATTCTGCGTACTACGATGTTGGCCAAAAGTTTTGAAACAATGCGCGTTCTATGGAAATTAAGAATTAAAAGAAAAATCTTAACTCAAGATACAACAGAAGTATATACAGATAATTTCCAATTATCCGAATGTATGCAGAGAACTATCGCAGGTCTTAATATATTTATTAACCAGAATGTGAATAAATTAATATTCAATAGCTCGTAGACTATCTCTCGAATCTTTAATAATACGAACAATTGTCATGTCGAAGGGTTTTTAAAGCAACAAGAAACTCTCAGGAAAATTAAAATATACGAGGAAGTGAAATAGAAACATACACAGTCAGACATATTTAAGACCATTGCTGCAGAAATTGTAATGAATTCTAAGTACAATACTATAACAATTGCTACAGATAATATTCATTCACATTAATTGAGACATTCAGAAGTCCAATTAACCAACTGCATTTTCTACAAATTTCTCAATTTCAATAGAGTTAGTTAATCGGTTTAGCTTTTATGTGAGTCAATCTACAATACGACCGTAAAATCTACGATCTACTGAAATGAAGGAAATATACATTTTCACAATCCTCAATTTTCGAAGCGAACATTAAAGAAAGAAGGAAAGAAGTTTCTACTGTTGAATGTTAAACGAAATTACTATTACCGTAATTGCTACCAATCCCCCGAGAAATGTTTGAAATAATCAGGGAGACAATTAAAGGGAAACGGTCCTGACTTTTTTATTAACGTTGTAACCGACATCCTCTAGGATCTGAAGATCTGCACACCAAGTAATTAGACACCTGGGAGTGTAAAGATCCGCGTTGAGTAATTAGTTTCATCGGAAGTCTGAAAATATCTTGGTAGTATGTTAGCCTGAAAAACGTTGAAATTATTATGCACAATTTCAACCAAGGTAATGAGAACAATTTCAATTATACAAAGCTATGAATCGTGAAATTCTCAAGGCTGCCAAGGTTTACGAAGTATAAAGCGTAAAGAATGAGAACAGCTTGCGAAATCGCATTTGTATACCGAACGAAATACAGTATAATTTGTTGTTACAAATGTTAAACACGAATTTAATCCTTTTCGGGCTTGTTATCGTTTAAGTCGCTCTTTTACGATCGATGGGTCCAAATTAATTAACCGACTATAGAGAGATTCGAAATAAAATACGTTAAATGTATATTCGTACTTGTGATATTATTAAATTATAATTGTATTAAACGATGATATATTTAATTTAATACTAAAATAAAAAAGTTGGTAATAAACAAAGATACATTTCGTCAAATATTCTCTGTTTTACCTATAAATTTTCCAATTTTTAATAGTAACGATCATCTTATTAATAATTATCAAAATATTCCGTACAAAACAGGTTAAAATTATACTGTATTTTATATTATACATTATATCATAACTTCTACATTATATCATATCAAATTTATGCTTGATTCTCCTACTTAATTGGACTTTAATTCAAAGTTTAATTATATCTAATCCCAAAATAAATCTGGCTTTACATTAGCGAAAATAATCTAAAAATAATCTAAAAGGAATTACATCTAAAACGTAATTACTTTGTAATTTTTGTAAGCATCTACACCAAACCATAGATCGAAATCTTTCAAACGATCTATCAACGTAGATACCATTAGCTAATGCGAACCATTAATTAACGAAACAACCGGTTCGCGTGAATTTCGACGATAAAATTTGTCAAATTTCACACTTCACGAAACGTTAACGTCGGTATAATACAATGTGGTGAATTTTCTATTAGGATAAACCGTCCAGCTGGGACATATATATAATCTCACGGTTCGATTCAGCGCCGTAAGCAAATGTGACAGGGGCACCATCATTGAAACTTTAGCATAATGTCGTAAATTACGAACTGGGGTGGCTGTAATGTCCTTCCATCCTCGCGATTTGTTCCCAGTATTGGTGTACGGATAGTTAGGTCGAGTATACATATAAACCGATACGATTCAACAGGTGCTACTGTAGCATGCGAAACTACGCGAAACAGTGTGCTAGGCAGAAGAACCAGTCATGGAAAATCGAACTTTTATTTAATAGACGTATGAATGATCTTAAAAAGAAAGAACTGTTAAGATGCTCAGAAATAGAGGTCATGATCAAAATAACATGTATTTGCTAGACGTTTAATTTTAATTTTTTCTAAAAAAAAAAAACAATGTTTTCTGAAGCATTTCACAATTTCTATTTATTATTATAAAAATTTCTATTCCATTGAAAGTCTCGGTAGATATCGTAATCAGTTAAAAGAAAAATGTAAATTTTATATGAATGTCGTGTAATATCTATTAGATTACTAAAAAAAAAATTCAAGTATTCGGAACTTAATAAGTTACACAGATTTCTAATGGGAAAGTTTCTCGTCACTGAGAATTCCAAAGTAGTTTTATGAATTTGACGATCCATGGTGGATAAACGAAATTATTATGAATTTAAAAAGAAATATTAGTATTCAGGATAAACTTCACACTATTCTCGTTTAAGATATCAAGTTAGACATTTATTGTTTTACTAAAAATCCTCTTCTCGAATTAATAAATTATTTCAAAGTTCCCTATTAAATATCTTTAAACAGCTTCAAAAGTTTGATAGCTCGTGGAAACTATAATATTTTATATTGTTTGAAACGAAATAACATAGAAACCTTGTTCACTTTATTCTACGCGCGATAACGTAATAATTTATTCGACGGATAATAAACGAATGAGACTTTGTCAATTTAGCCGCGAATATGTTTCTTTGTCGACGTTTTGCGAAACGTCCCCGCTATTACCATAAGCTGATTAATCGATCCGAGATAACCGACACAATAACGAAACAATTTGCAACGCGGTTCATAAATCGTCCTCGTTACCATATTAATTTGAAACGCGATCGACAACAATCGACCGACGAATATCACTACGAATTGATATAGAATAACAAATACAAGCGGTCATATTATCTTGCCAGCTGACACTATGAATTTTGGATGGGTTTAATTAATTAATTTCGCATGAGAAACTCTTCAGGGATTCATGGCTCGTATGTTTCGCTATTTGAATATTTCATCAGCAGAAAAGATGAAACTGAAGTAACTTAATATATTATATTTAATATTTAATATATATTATATAACACGATCGAAATGTTTAATTGTGTTAAGATGTGCATCATGACGCAGAATGAGATTCAATATACAGTGGAACTATGTTCATACGTAGCTCGCTTATACGAACAAATTATCGTTTAACGTCAGTTATGTGAACTCGTAGCTGAGCGTTTATTATTCTTACTTACAGTTATACGAACGCGTATTTCGACGTGGTCGACGTTCGATACGCAACTGAATGTTTGAATGGAAATTGTCCTTCAACCTTAGTTATCCCAATGTCAGCTTCTATTATTGTAACAAATAAGAGCAAGCGGTGGGTATAACTAGTGCCTCTATTATTTACGAAATTCATCGATTATCCGAAAGACTTTGTCCCTTGGCGTGTTTGAATAAACAAAGTTTCACTGTAACCGAGAAACAAATATAAAAAGAGATTCAGAATGTTGAAGCTTAATTACTTTGGGCTATGAGCACAAAAAAATATTAATGTACGATAAGGAAGAATATTTTCAACGAGCAATATAAAAGTGGGGGAATAATTCGTTAAAAATTATTGTTTTCCAAATAGTTCGTGAAATTAATAATTCGATAAAAGTTTATATAATGTCATACTTAGCTTCATACAAAATTTCATCTCCAATTTCCAAAATATTCATCCAAAAAATCAGTGCGTAGAACATATACAACGCTTCAAAGTTAGTTAGAAAATTACGCAACAAAATTGCATTAGCCTTTGACGTACGAGTCTCAAATGACTCATGAACAAGTTTCTAACAGATATCAGGTTGATTGATCATTTATCGATAACAATATTCGTTCATATTTCTAGAACATCCTTTTTGAAATGAAATAGTACTTAAGTACTTTAAAGTAGCATTTAATTCGAATGACACTAAGCAGCACTCTTGTTGAGAATCTCTTGGTTAATAGAAAGAGAAGATTAAATATTCATCGACTTTGAAGTTTTTAGTGAAGCATACCGAAGGCTCGTATTACTAAATAGAGATGGAAAAAGAAATGAAGAAATACACGTTTTTAAACTCGCATTATTTTATTGTCACGTAAATGTCGGCGAAGAACAAATAAGTTGTTAGAAACCATTTAAGAACATTCAGTCATTGTAATTGATAGTGTCATTCCATTAACAGATGGTGCAAGACAAATTTACACGATATAGAAATTATCGCCATGAACCTGCAGACAACAGTAATTATTGAAGACAGTATATTACGTTTCCAAGATTCATGGTCTCGCTACGAGTACTTGTAAGTTAACTTGCAGTGAAGTTTCTTGCAGCATGCTTTGTTACTTGGAAGGCAGTAATCATAAGTATAGCAATTAATTAAGGCGATTCAACAAAATCTGAAATTTATAACCTTCCAAAACATTAATTTTAAGGATATCGGAAGAGAACTATTTGAAATTTTGCGAAGTTTACCCGCAGAAATAATAACTCTATCGTAATAAAGTTCCACATGCGTAAATTGACTGGTTAATAAATTTACTTCTTTAGCAACTCTATATAATATAATACTTAAGGGGAAAAAATTAACGGTGCAGTGATATCGAAAAACGTACTTTCCTAGCGGTTTTCGCAAAGCGTTGGAATAATTCGTCCGCATAGAGACAGTAAAAGCAAGAAACGGAAGAACGACTAACATTTAACGCACCGTAAAACAAATCGACAAAATTTCCTTTTTAATATGCCGAAATGTACAAAACTGGAAATAATTCACAATTGCTTCGAGCGCAAAATGATCCATATTCGTTGAACAAAAAGAAAACGTGGCTGACATAAAATATTCACGACCCAATGATTATAAATTACAAATAATAATACGTTTTACGCTATAATAAGAAATACGGTGCCGATAGCAACTAGAAATTTTATAATGCAGAAAATTCATTTTTCTATCTATTATATTATACAATGTTTTATATGCACATAGTATACTACGTAAGATAAATGGCAAATTACTAGATACTAAATACGTAGACGATCATGTATATATTGCAATTTAATTTATTTAATTCATTGCTATCGAAAATTAATTAAATCCCCCGTGTACCCGTCTTCAATCATTATTTTATTCCATTTGAAGTTGTTCAATGTTTGACCCCAATTCGATTTGATCCTAATTCGAATCGTACAGCGATGCAAAGTATTTCTACGGTCGAACATCTTGTAAAATAAGATTAGTTCTACCTTATATGTGTATTTACATATCAAAAAACATGTGCGATATGCACAATTTCGAACGCTCAGCCAAACTGTGAAATGGTTTGACGTGTGACCAACCTGATTGTTGTTTATGGCATGTGCTATTGGAACTTGTATCGTAAGGCAAGCGGTTAAAGAAAATGAAATGTCAAATCAAATTCGTTCGTATTTCAGGAAAAGTAAGACAAGCACGTAGGATATAAGAACACGTTCGACAAGCCATGCGAGGAACAAACGAAGCGTAAAATTGTAATTCGGTCTCTTCCAAAATCAGAAGTAAAAAGAATGTCATCTAAAATTCCGTCACGAGATCCTAAACCGCAACCACGTCCCTGTTTCCAACAACTTTCGAAAAGATACACACAACTGAAAATTAGATTCGTCCGCGGTGGACCAGAGGGAAGGGAAATTCCGAAAAAATGGACAAGCTCGTCGCGTTGAAGCTTCGGCCGTGTTCTCAGACAGAATTAAAACGTTTGGGATTACGTGAAATTTGATTCACTCTTCCCATTTCCGATGCAACAGAAATTACGAACGAGATAAAATTAAAAGCATCGTGTATTCCCTGAAAATTAGATAATTTTTAAAATACGCAGCCTGCTATAACAACGTTATTATGTACAACGTTAGGTAATAGCATCAAACAGATTCCATGTAAACGACGTTAGCTGGAAATTGCGTTCATTTATCGCAATTACCTTCGAAACCAATACTAGGATCTATTAAAATTAGTAGAAATTTATACGATCATAATTAAAAAATTGTTTCCAATTCTTTAATGAGATTTATATAGTAGAAATGGAAAATATCGCTGTTTAGAATGATCTTTAAAATGATTCTTCGAATATCGACGTTTAAAGAGAAACGCAACTTGTAACGAGTCGCCATCTCTGTCTTTGTCGCAAGCTCCTATCTCTTACTCGCTCTCGCATTCTAACCTACCCCAAGTTTGCACCGCGTGACCTAGTCTACGGCAAAAACTGAGTCAGCACTATTAGGCTATTTACATACTACTCACATTGTACGCACTACGGGGGAGAAATGTGGGTCACGTTGTGCCGATATTTATTTATAATTTTCGTACGTAAACAAATTGATATTGAAAATCCTGCCTTGGAAACTAAATAACCCTCCAGCACCGGGCGATATCGAAATCATCTACTACGTATTCTATCAATTTTTGTTAATTTAATTTGTAAGTTATAAGTCAACAAACAAATATATATTTTTCTTTTTCGTATTGCATTAAAAATCTCATTACGGTAAACTTACGAACGATATAAATTTCCTTTGCGATTTTATAGAGAAAAATATGTAAATCGCGGCGGTTAAAGTATCACATTAAAACAAAATGCATTTGCAAAAACTTTGCAAAACTTTTTTATCCTTCAACCGTACTATTCTAATATTATTGTATAATTTTTCGTAGTGTATCTGACAGTCGAACAAAACGATCAAACGATGAAAGACGAACATTTCTGTAATACGACAGATTTAATCAAGCTAGTTTTAAATATATAATGATTGAAATTTAGCAAGAAACTGAAACCTGATGACGTACTCGTTTCGAATTTAAAAATTGCACGGGACGACTAAAGTATGAAAAATTGAATTTTACGGGGAATATTAAAAGCTGACATTCGAACTATTCATCCTTTAAACGCGAATGCATACATGTATCCCATGAGTTAAAATCTTTATTTCTATTATTTCATATTTATGTCCTAATAAATGACGCGGCGACTTTTTCTAACGATCGTGACAAAAATTAATCGTAAATAAAAATGCATGAAAAATGAATGATATAAAAAAAGTATAATAACGTTTTGATACATGGACAATGTTATAAACTAGCGTACTTAATTATAAAATTAATTTCAGCGTGTCTTGATTTATGTTCCAGGATCGATAAGCAATATAGACGGCGCTGAGTACAACTGCAATAAAACCGCAGTGCGAAAAGTTATCAGTGGAGTCGTTGGAGCAGCAAGCTCGGTCACATCCATCCAAGTAGCAAACCTTCTTCGACTTTTCCGAATACCGCAGGTACGTGCCATGAATTATAACCTCCAAGACTACGTTTAAAGTATTCCTTTGTATCAACTTGAGTTCCACATCCATTCGTATGTACGATCAAGCAAGGCAAATATTTTTGTAGAATCAAGAACGGAAACATTTTACAGAATTTAATTTAGAAACACTGTAACCTAAGTAAGAATCATACGACTAAGTGAAAGATCACACACTCGATCAAATAAAACGAATATTTTTGTAAAATTAAGGACAGGAGCATTTTATTCGATCTAATCTAGAAATACCGAGTTCTATATAAAAATTACGCCACTGATGAAACGATCACACATTCGATCAAATGAAAAAAACGCTTTTGTAAAATGAAGGGCAAAGGCATTCTCTGTTTGATCTAATTTATAAATGCAATAAGCTTAAAAGAATCGTATGACCGATTGAAACTTACATAACATATTATGCAATGTAGAAAGATGGATAACAAAATTAGGAGAAAACGTTTACACGGTCATATTTATCCCAAGTCGAGACATGATTGAATAAAAAATTCACTATAAAAGAGTTTCGATCTTATAGATATTCTTTAGGAAAGAAGGATATGAAAGTTAAAAGACTTGCGGTTGCAATTTTTAAAAAATGAAAATACTAGCTAACTTCAGCGAACTACAAAGCTTTGTTCTCAACGAAACTTTACGGAACTTCAAGGAAATCACGGCCTAAAATTGCCGCGCCGTGAAATCGGCTGTTACACAAGTTGCGCGATACAATTCTTCGAATAAATAGAAATTTTAATTTCTGTTTGTAGCCACTGTAACGTAATCTCCACTAAATCTTCGTATTCTTCTAAATTTCAATATTCCAAAATATCTTCATATTCGTGTAAATCTTTATATTCTAAATTCTAAAATTTAGCTCGAAAAAGCTCACGTCCAACGTAAAAATTAAATCAATCTCGTTTCTACATCAAGAAATACTGAAATAAAACGCACACGTGTAAGTTAACTGAATACAAAGAACGAAATAAAATTAGGGTCAGAAAAAGCCCTTATCACGCATCCGGCAACTCTTTCTCCCAACGCACCACTTTCTCATAGTTCTTCCATTTCTACCAGATAGCAATCACCACCAACGAATAAGTTAACAGTACCCATTCGCGTGGCAACGATACTTGTTTAGCTACTTTTCTCTTATTCCTGGGCAAGCAAAAAGGATTACACACATCAAACTGAATGTGTGTAATACGAGCTTCCGCAGTTACTACCAACTTCTGACTTTAGAAAGTACGAGATAGAAGTTAACCAGAGCGAAAGCAACGAACGTGTACTTCGTCGATAGCATCACGAGGGAGAACAGAGGGCAGATTCTCCGTCATTTTTCTTTTTTCTTGAAAATTTATAAGGAAGAAGCAAACTGGAGCGAATATTTTGTAAAAATAAGATGGATTGAAAGTAACGCTCATGGCACGCTATGAAATGAATATTCGACTGCATAAAAAGCTATCTCAGAACGTTCTTAGCGCGTCTTCTTTGTTTTGTAGTCCGTTCTTCTTCCGTTTCGTAGTCCGGTCGTTACCATCAACGCCGTCTAGGAATGTCCTTTTGAAGTTGGATTACCACGTATCGTGGAATCTAACTCTCAGAGAAATTGTGAAACGTTGCCTGAAGAAAGAAGAGGAAACAGAAGAGAAAAATGGAAAACGTTTCTGCAAGTTGCATTAAAATTTAATGATTCAAGTTTGGATGTTGAGTGGAAAATTCCAATGGAAGAGAGAAATTTCTGAACGTTTCTACGAGCTGCTTCTGTGGAAAGCAAGCTACAAATTTTGCATTTCGACGGCACAGAGAGAGAGTGCTGTTCTGTGTCTTGAATTAAGTGGCAGGAACTTCATCGGTCCATCGATATATCTTTGCATCTTTCTAGAATCTCCTTCGAAGTAAACTTTGACTTTTATTTAAAGAATCCTGACGGGAAATGAGAAGGCGAAGAAATTTTGTTTGGATGAACCAGAAAATACTGTCTTTTTATTGTTTTACCATCTCAGAAGCAATCGGATAATTAATCTGTAATTTACGAATTATTTGTCTCTGAGAGTACCCTAAATTTTTGTTGCAAGCTGCATGCATGAGATAAATATTAAGCAACGCGATTAATAAAATACAGTAGAACAAAATATATTTTATTTTATTTTATTTCGAATATTTTTATTTCCTTTTATCTTTAGATCTTTTCAAGATGTTCGACCCATCTTTCCAAGCCTTCAATCGTCAGTAGAATGAGGAATTTTCAATTAGTTTGTGCAACTTAAGCGGAGAAGAGCAAAACATCATGACACACCACTTCAAGGAGAATGTTACGTATTGGAACGGAACTAATTTTCCATGGGAGGTGGAGCTAACATTTCGTGGAGGCGACAAACGCTTCGTCGGGTCATTGTATCACAGGAATTGCTCCACGGGATTACTCGCAGAATCAATTTGAAGATTCAGCGAACCATTCTATCAGGTGGATTTTCTTGTTGGTTAATGCCTCCGACAGGATGCATAACTACCTTTCGCGTCACCGTCAGTTAAAATCGATATTGTGGTCTGTTATCGACGCGCTATGTTGTTATGTGATTACGTAAAAACGAAAGACGCGATAAATTTACCGAACATGCCCGAAGAGAACGTAAAAGGAAATTTGAAATTCAGATGCCTGTTTGTTGAAACTGCAGTTTGACAGTTCTTCTCTAACGCTAGATTTATCGCCGACTAAAATATAAGGCTTGAAACCAAAGAAATGAAAAGTGGAAGATACATAGAAAACTATCGAAGCACTACTCTAATTTTACGTTCTAAATTTTGATTATAAAAAGCACACAAGATCAACAGAAACGAGCCATTCTATTATATAATATAATATAATTCTAAGTTTATAAAATTTCCACGAAACATTTCGATTTTTTATAATAGACTTCTACAGCAGACCGTGAAATTAAAAATTTTTTGCATTCTGCATACATGTAGAGATGTAATTCCCTTGTTATACATGCAAATACAATACATATATAATGCATACAATAACAATACACATATGTGTAGCTTTTAATAGACGAAATTTCCATCCTATAATATACTGCGAATATTTACATTGTAAATTCGGTTACATAATATCTAGATTATATACATTTACATAAACTATGGCAAATAAAAACCGATGTTTAAACGGAAAATAAGGAATTTGAATGTTATCGATAAAAGTATCAGATAATAATCGATCATCGTTGAATTACCCGTCTAATTGATATCTCTGTATTAGGTAAAATGAAAAAACAAGTTCAGTGCATGAGGCATGTTAACCATGCTGTATCGTTTCTCCTGGCTGTACATTTCACTTGGCGTTTATAAAAGCCTCTGCTGTACCTCGTAAATTCAAAAGCTGCCGGTTGATTTGCGGAAACGTATCGATTCATTGAGACCGCAATATCCTGCTACCCTGATAAACCTTCGTAGAGTATATTTCACAATTAATGGTGTATTAAAGGGTCTTTATGTCAGTGGATATTAAATACCTTGACGAAATCGATTCATTTTAACATCGGTCGCTCGTACATAATTTTAGAATACAATGGTGCATATCAGACAAAGAGGTGAAAAATGTGAAGTTTGGTATGGGAAGAACTTGTTCGTTGGTTTCTTACGTAGATTTAGTTCTTCCAACGTTATAAATTATAAATTCGTATATAAGATTCGAAAACAGGGTTTATCATGCGTTGTGAACTCAATTATGTGTCTCGTATACAATATGATTATTATTTTTTTAATGTTCAGAGATGACAGTATCCGATATTAATTTTGTATTGATTGTAATTTTTAATTCTCCTCGTTAATAAGGCAAACAAAAAGCAGATAAAAATTCCTATTACACCTCGAGATTGTCAAAATTTTGGATCTATTATAAACGAAGATATATAGTTGGCCAAGAATCGACAGTGGTGTAAATCTGTTTATTGTTATTACTCATAAAATTCTGTTTGAAATTTATCATTACAAGAGATTTATTATATTTTTTGAAATTATGAATACCCATGATTCAAACTTTTATATCGCTATAATTTTCAGCTTGTCATATTCTTCTAATGGATTTGAAAATTCTGCGATGACACAAGTGTCACACAGAAATCCAAAGATATTACTTTATGCTTTCTATATATCCTTTTGCAGAAAAAAATCTGCAATATCCGTAGATATACATAAAACAGCATGAAAATTCAGCGGAGGCAATAAACACCTTCGCATCATTAATCATGTGGCGAAGGTAGTAGTATCAGTGGACTTTAAACCGTGGCACATCAAGTTTCCATGTGCAATATTGCCCTTCCTCATCTGTATGCGTCTTCGAGTTTTGCACACAAATCGTATTAATCAATCCAACGTAATTTCTATTTTACGTGACCCCTTTGTTGTATTTCTTTCGTGTGTCACAGGCGTAGAAATACAATTCTGCGTGAAGAAAAGAAAGGAAATTAAGTTCCTTGTCTTAAATGAATCGACTACAAAGTGGCAATTTTCGAATATCTAGATCGGCCTTAATGTCAACGAGGTTTCCAATTGTGTGACTTGTTCCTGTTTCTGTTAAACATTAATTATGCATTGATGCAATGAAATTAAGGAATAAACAAAAAATAAATTGATCAGTTTCGTTTCTAAGAGGCTCATATATGATACATACTTATTAATATACTCGCATTTATAGGAAATAGGAAAAAATAATTCGCCTTTACTGATTTTTAATTTCGTGAAAAAAAGATGTAAACGGTAAAAGATGTAACTAAAATAAATAGTAAAAATTAAATAGTACTTCTACGAACTAAGAAAATATTTCTTTCTTATTCGCTAAAGTAAAAGCTGCAAATGAAACGTCAGTCTTTAACGTGTGGAAGAAAAGTCTGAAAACACATAAATTATGACCCAACCTTTATCTACCCAAATTGATAAATCTTAGTTACCGCGGAGTAAACCCATAAAGAACAAGTATCATAAATCTGTCCATTACGCCTCGCTGGGAATAAAAAATGGATCGGACAAAGACAAAATTTCCGAATCCCTTTTCATTCTTCGTTAGTCCCACCGCTGTCACCCAATTCCTACGATCCACTTCGTTCTTTTCCGCCAAATATCACCCTTTCTACCCATCCCTTTTAGCATATATCGACAAACCTTATTCGTACCCTGTACATATTCTTCAACAAGGCGACTTTTCCCCTATTCCCTTTTCGATGCGTATCCAGCAGCTGGATTTTCCAGCTCGTTGTTCGTAATGCTGAAATATTCACGACAATGCCAATGGCTCGTTAGATAGTTAGGAAAAAACGTATGCATCGACGAGCAATGGAACGTTTACGCACGCACAATTGCGTCTCATTTTTTGCTCGTTTCATCCGATACCGGTTTGTTTTTCGAATGATGAAAGCGATTGGCCTCTGCGACGCGAATCGTGGTCATCAATGCTCCTTTAAACACTGCTCATCCAAGTTGCTGTCACCTATTCACGCTCGTTTAAGCGTAATTGTCCTCCGTATAATCGTTCTTTCAAATCCACTGTTGTATTATGTTCATCAGTATTTACCAAGAACCGGTTTTAGTGGAACAAAAAATATACTCGTACATCGAGAATGAAAAATGAGTATATGTGTTATAAAAATGAAACTCGGGTGTTGTACATATACCAAATGTTTTTTTTACCATCAATTTGTATTCCTACATATTTTATATTCAATTGGTTTTCAATCTATGCAACATACGTGTAAGAGCTTTTGAATAAATTGAATTACGCAAGAGTTCGTATTCACATTATAAAATTTTGACAGGAAACGTAATTTGATAATTGTCAAAATTTTGACGAAGATCAAACGGCAAAGTTGTGGTAAAGTTCTCTTCGCCAAATTCCAAGCATTTCCATGATATGAATAGGGAGGAAAAAGAAATTTTAAAACATTTCTCCTGCCTGGAGAAAAAAACAGGACAAAGTTATGAAAGACCCTGATGTACACGCGAAGGTACTGTGAGAGGACTATAAGGTTGAAAGTACTCAGGACGATAAATCAAAACTCTGTGCGGGTAAGAGAATATACACGAAACTGGGAAACTTCTGTCCTGTTGCTCGGCGCTCGACAGATTCGGCTTGTGAAACCCCCGAAAGCGTAAAGTTTTAAAGAGATTTTGCGAGGATTTGCAAAAGAGGAAGCTGGATCAGGAACGCTATAAATCCTAGGCAAAAGATCGCGTGAATTTAATTTCGTTGCGTAATTTCTAATAGGCGTCTCTGTCTATTTTCGAAAGAAAGTATAAACTCGTGAAACAGAAAGACAGTGTAAAGGTACTCTCTAAATAGAGCTTTGAGAATGAAGAATGAACTCCGGTAACGTTCCGAAGTAAATATAAATCAACCTACCCTCGAACAGTCTACCTGAGAGCTACCAACTCATAAAACGCGGCACAATATCTTTTTGCGAATAAAGATAAAGTATTCTCTTTTGGAAAATTTTCAGAGTGTATGAAACAGAAGGTAGCATTTGTATTTTACTTTAAACTGGGACATTCGTTCGTTAAATAAAGTTTATGATTTTTAGAAAACTTTTACTTCATTCGTTTCCCTTTTCCCCGCAAATTTTCACCTTTTTCATAAATTACTACTTAGATAATTTTAATAATAACTCGAGGAATGTCGTCTTTAATTTGTGGTGGAAAAAATTTATAGACAATAAGCCACAACATTCGGAAGCTTTATTCGCGACAGAACCATTATTTCTTCTTTCTATTTGAAATATATAATACATGTTATATATTATATCGCAAGTCGGATCTCAATTTGCAGATTTATGAGTTAGAACGAGTAAAGTGATAACTTTCCAATAATTAGAAATTTTGTTTGAAGAGCGAATGCCTAGATTGAAAATGGAACGCCTGTAATAAAGGAATAATTTCATTTTTGATAAGTTAAGAAAAGGTAAGATAAGGAAAGCGGAGAAGGTTAATAAGTATAGTGTTCGGGAGCGACGCGATGAACTTAGGAAAATTTGTAACTGCCAAGAATTTATCGGCGTAGCTACTTTCTCACCCCTCGGAGTTATACGAGAGGTCAGCAAAGGGATGACGCGAACTTCCTCCTTTGGATTTAAGTTTGTTATTAAACTCGCACGTCTGACCTCACATGCCTGCCAGCTTACTAACAAACTTGGTCTATTATTAGGTACACGTAAGGGAAAAGAGGCCTATCATGTCCATTACCTCGGAAGAGAATGTTTAAAAAGTTACCTATTTCTCCATATAACTTGTTTTCCTGAAAACTTCGAATTGAATCGTTTTAATTAGCACGACAGCAACGCTCTTTTATTTGACACGAGATATCCTGAGAAACGCGAAACGAAACTTCGAAAGTAGGTAGCACGGTTTAGTAGGTAATATCCTTGTTTCGGTCAGACACTGGGGGAAATTACGGTTAATTAACTATGTATAGAAGTTGGCCAATTTCTCCGTTACAATTCCTCCTAAAGTGTTGTTAATAAGTAACGCAGAATGGTAGAACAGTCCTGTAAACAATTGAGACTCATCTTTATTTAAAATAGAGAATTGCGATATTAATGCTATCTTTAGGAGTTTTTTTCAATTTTTTGTGAACTTTTATTACTGATTATTACTTATTAAAGAAATTTATTAAAATATCCGCGATATGCAAAAATGTATAAAATATCCAGATCGAGTTCTCGTTAATTAAATTTTTTTACAAACCCATGAAAGCACGTACCAATAGTTCTATTATTGGATTCGTGCTATGCAGATATTCGCGAGAGACAGATAGCAGAGATGCCATTTGATTCGGATAATAAGATGTATTGGCGTAATCGAATCATTCTATGCTTCGGAATAGACACGAGGTGTTAACTTACAGAAGTCCCGTGAGAATAACAAGTCCTTCGGACTATCAACTATTCCTGTCATTGCATTTCAGAATTGGCTAATACCATTATACAATCGAATATCACGCATCACAGGCCAGACCTTGATACTATTGAACGCGATTAATTATTACCATCTGCAATTCAAATAGCTATTTCGTTGTCTATAAACTCGTGTCGCACTAAAATAACAAAATTAACAACTTTATCAGCAATTTTTTACTATAATTAATATCGTTTACAATCTCTAATCTCGGATCTGATTCCACGAAATAAATGTCAATTATTCCATTATTAGTCGATCTATCATTATTAACGAAGTAATTATTTAGTTAATTTCGCTTTACATCGTTATACACCCCATAAATATAGATACAAATATAGTTTCTATAATATATATAATTCAAAAGCTAATAGATAGATATACAGACATATCAATTGATCCACTAACTATATATATTCCAATATTCGTTCTGCTCATTGAGGCATTTTAAGATACAACAGATGTTTTATGATTAAACGATAAATTTTTCACGACGCGAAATCGTAACTCAATATCGATATACCGACGTGTCTGGCTGTGGCACTCCCATATTTCTATTTATGAATATTAAAATCTACCCATCTGTATATAAATATAAAATTTTGTATTATGTACTTTATACGAAACTGTTATACTTACACGTTCATTTGCAATAATTTCTGATTTTGTATAAAATAGCTAAGAACACGTGAAATCTGGAAATTTAATTTTTCCTCTCAAATTTAATTTATTTACTTATTGTCGTTCTAAACATAGTTAACTTTGAAATTTAATTTTCATTTCATATCACGGATTTTATTCGTATCCCTTACTACTGTCTAACCAGTAGAGCGTCATTTTACTTGTAAAGTCTA
Organism: Bombus difficillimus; assembly: GCA_014737525.1. NCBI lineage: Eukaryota > Metazoa > Arthropoda > Insecta > Hymenoptera > Apidae > Bombus > Bombus difficillimus. The sequence goes on along the minus strand of JACXIT010000226.1, from coordinate 1,408,507 downwards.
CTACAGACTTTAAACGTATCACTAAAACGATATGATTAAATTATTTTGGCTAGAAAAGGAGCTAAGCAATTTTATATCGTGAATGCCTCGACACTAAAAACTTTGTAATTTAATTTATGATTTTTATCGCAGATTTAATTCTTATCACTCACTAATGTTACGTAACTCGTTTATCGTGTGACAGCGTAACGATGAGAATGAATGGGCGATTGGCTTATCGTTGGAACGTTTATCTTAGCTCAGGAACGGAAATTACAGAAAGAGCACACCTGCAAAAGACATAATATGTCAGTCAAAAGTCTCGTACTCTATATCGAGAGTATGAACGTCCGCTCTATCGACCGTATTTGCACGAAGCTCTCGAAACGCGATAACATGCAGTTCTAGCCAGTCTCATCAGGCAGGTAATTCATCAGCAATAATAGCATTTCACAGCCATTGTATGATGGTATCGATCTAGTGAATTATATCGAATTCAGACTAATCCTCCACCTTGATCCGTCTTTGAGGCTTAGGATAATTAAAATTATCCTTCGTCTGTTAATAGAAGCTAGCGTTAAGTATAATATGTTTCATAGTTCTTTCATTTCTGCGCGCGAAGAATAGTACAAGAGCCATGATACTTAACAAGTATATATTTCTAAAAATAAGAATATACTTTTGTATATTATATTATATACTGTATACTGAAAGAATTTAGATTGGAGAATATAAAGAAAAATTGAAGAAAATATGATGTGAGTTCTAATAAAGAATTGTAGTGGCAAAATTAATACGTAATAAATCTTAGTATAAATATTATAGTAATTGAAAGAGAGATTAGATACTGACTAGGGGGAAAGAGAGAGAGAGAGAGAGAGAGAGAGAGAGTTGTGAAACTTACTGAAAAGATGATACAGTTGAATTGTTTTCGAAAAATGAGATAATTATATGACATCCAGATTGATTTAGAAAATTCTGTTATGAATTTGCAGACTTTTATGAGTACGTATTATAATGACTTTATTTTATATACGTACTTGCCATGATAGAACAAAAAACTATAATTATTGAACTAAAAATATTTCTTAATAAATTAATATATTACAATTAGAGCAACTAGATCAATACAACTAATCAACTCGTAACGACTAACGCACAACTCGTGCCAACTAACGACAACTTACAACTCATGTTAACCAACGACAACAACTACCTTTACCGCCAAAGCGTCCCTTCCGAATAGTTTCCATACTCCTACCATATACACGTTTTTATAGTCGTCCATGACCAAATATGATTACGTTCGGCTTTCCAGGCAACCGCTTTTCCAAAAGAGCCACAGACCTGTCGCTGGGCCCGATAACTCATTTCCCATCCCGTCTGCCGCGTCAACATTTTCACTTTCTATCTGCACTGTAGCTCGTAATGCTTGCAAGTTCATCGAGTTTCACATGATTATTCCACGATACTACGATATAATAATGTAATAATGGTAGGAATTTAACTTTACCTACAACGTGTTCACATTAAAAATTTTAAAAAATGTTTCACTCCTCATACGTTACGTTATTATTAATTTCGAATTGATTTAAGAAGTATAACTAAATAATCAATAGTTATTTGTTTCGCAACAAATATCCGTGATTCGTTGCTCAAAGAATTATGCTCTAACGAAAAGAAATTTTATTCTTCTCCAACGAGCTACAGCACGCCTAAACCAAGACGGACTTTAATCCCAACTTTACTCATAAACATTAGCCCCTTCTCGTTTCGCCTCTGCATCCCTTTTAATACATCTATATAAAAAAAAATCGAGGCGATGGAAACAAAAAGATACAGCCTGACGATATTGCGCTAGTGGGGAAATTTACGAGTAAATAAACGCCAGTCATATTTGATGATAAAATTTAATAAAGATCCACACGGTCAGATATAGACCATGTTCCACAATTAGTTGCGAGGCCGAAAATTGATCGAAAACGCGAGAAGAATAAGAAAACTTTGTTTCTGCAATCAGTTTATACCGTAATTCAAGCATTCTGTCATCGAATCAAATTCGACGCTATTGATACCAATCAATAATGTGCTATTGAATTTCCTCATTGCAGTATAGCTGAATAAATAATAGTCCGTAAACTGTCCGCGATCGTTCTGCACACAAACGAAATTGGACACCGCTAAAATTAGTAATTAATAATCGATCTTCGTTCGTTAAAAAATCCTAGACAAGAGTTGAACGAAGAAGTTCACAATAAATAAATACAATGGCTACAATTAATTGGTAGTGTAATATATTTCGTATGATTTAACAGTACTTGCATATAACTACAAAAATAGAATATGAATGAAGATGAAATGCAGAAACTGATGAAGAAACTTTTCATTGGAAAACAAGGATATGTGCCAATACCTTTTGCCACTCTAGAAATGTTTATTATCATTTGATTTTTGTTATTTGAAGTAATGTTAGAAGAATTGTAAAATGAACCGGAAAATAATGGAAATTATAGAAATATTCATATTTTTGTGGATATAACTAAAGGAATTGGATCTAAATGGCTTGTTTTTCGTTTATTAAACGTTATAATTACTTTCTATATTTGACATATACAATGTACAATTGGCTGTTTTGAACTTTCGGGAAATTTCATATTTTTATGAACGTAACCAGAAAAATGGAATCTAAATACCAATACGTTTCGCTAAGTAAATACTATAACAAGTATTATACTTTAGATGTTTCACATATTTGTGCGAATTATATGCATTCCCTGTATTTTTCTACCATTAGCTTTCTCATAAATAAATGCATGAACATCAACAATCAATTACATAATTAATAATTATTATGTACAATGTTTTATCGAATCGCTGCTTGTTTGTTAATAAGTGTTTAACAGATATTCTCGGGAAAACTTGTCGAAGCCAATCGATAAATGCATCGTCACTCTCGAAATTACTAAACTTTATTGCTGGAAACACAGTTAAAAAGATCAGAAAAAGTGTTGCGTTGAAAAATGGTATCGAATTGCAGGAAGCAACGTCGAGAAACAAAGAGGGCAGGAACAAGTTGTAGAACGAGAAAGACAAATGACGAAAAAGTTGTTTTCGAGCTATTGTAATAGCCGCCACGTTATTTTCTAGCTGGCGCTTTATAACGATAAAAGCATCGAAATGGCAAGGAAGCCAAAACGGCCATTACGAAGTGATAAAGAAAAACGTGAAACGCTGAAGAAACACGGGTCAAGAAAACGATTAGATTACTCGAGCCCGGTAGTCGATTAGTCTTCGCGATAGTTTACAGGTTCGCAAGAAACTTTCCAACCTAGTAGAAAAAGTTAACCGGCAATTATCTCGAGTGACTGGCTAAAGAATATAAAGGGCAACGAAGCTCAGACGAGAAAGATCGTAAAATTTTAATTGCTACATTATTAACGACGAGTCGAATTGCATAATGTTAAATGAATAAATTATTAAAATTTAAACGAAATTACGGATTAAATTATAAACAGAACCACGCGCGCCAGTTGTCATCGAATGTAGTTTTAATTAAAATTTTTCTTCAACCGTTAATTATAAATATTCGATGCTACAACGTTGAAACAATCGGAAACGACACCAGCTGTAATCCCCTCTTTTTCATCAGAAATAAAATCGTAGAAGAATGAAAGATTAAAGAATTATTCACATTTCGTTCGTCGTTCAAAAAAGCGATTACAATCTACGGTTATTCAGTCCTTTGTTCCCGGGATCGACGGGACCAGGTTAAAGCGATTTCACACGGTTGCCTTCGCTTCTAAACGCTTTTTAAATTCTGTAGTTAAAACGAACTTTCTATCGACCATCGTTCTATGATAACATCTTAGCACAACTCGAAGCACGGACGAGGATACTTGTTGAAAGTTAGTTAAGAAGGCTGTTGTTCGAATAAGCTCAGCGAAAGTATTATATTCGCGAACGAGTGAAAAATGGGAGAAAAATGGTAGGGTCTCAGAGCGAAATAATAAAATTGAAGACAAAACAGGAATGAAAAGCTTGCGCATAGTTTGAAAGAAACAAAGGAGAAAAACTGTTTCGGCGTTGGTGGTGAATATTTTTACGCCCCTTTATTTCAGCTAATAGCCTGTCTCGACATTTATATCAAAGTTCTCATTCACCTGCCTCTCACGGAGGATCATTACGACTTCTCTTTTATCCTATTCACGCCTCGACTTTCATTGATAGGACTTTCATCAGATCCAGATATTATTAGGAAATCTTCTACATAACTGGATTCGAATTCACTTCTGACGCGAATAAGAATGATTGCGATGAAGCGATGATATTTGCCAATTCATCGTATTCTACCCTTTGCGAATGATATATAAAAATTTCATATTAAAACTACCGATTTGTAGTATGCGAATGGTTTGAAATTAAAGTGATGTAATGAAAACAAATAGATACACGTAATCGTGACTAGCGTGTCAGATCGCTAATAAATACACTTCTCTTCGTAAGTATTAAGATACTTGCCGGTCTCGCACAAGGAAACGATTTAGAATATGTAAAAAGAAATTTGTAAAAGTTATTTACATCAAAGTTGCAAATTAGGGTTATCATGTTTCCCTAAGTTTCGTGACAGTTGTGGGCGGGAGTGTAAGTAAGAAATAAAGTATTAGGTTGTCGAAAACAAAAACAAAGACGGAAGTTTCGTCCGTTTTATAAGGAAATAATCGATGAATTATTGAGTTATGTATGATATATTCCAATAGAACAAAATGGATTATACATAATTCAATAAGATAATATAAAACAAAAAATATTGTGCATCGATTATTTCCTTATAAAACGGAAGAAACTTTTGGGACAACCTACCGATAATTAATAAAAAACTTTGCTAACGACCAGCTTTGCGCTTTACGAACATCGAAAACAGTTCTGGCAAAAAAAAGTGAAAAACATTGAGGATTAATTTTGCCAAAAGCATTTGCATGGTTTCAGTAGTTTGCAAAATTAAAAAATATAGAACTTGTCATTTTTAGTTATAGCGTTAAGAAAAGCGAAATACCCTTCGGGATAATAATTTTGCAATATTTCGTGTAATATCTCTTGGGTTTTAAAGAAGATCGCAATTGTAAAAAAGGTCGTAATAAAAAGAACATATGGCAATTATAGCCAGCAATAAAATTAGCAGTTGACGAGAGAACAAACCAATAACTACGCTGCAAGCCAGCAATACGAATTGCAAATGCATGAGCAATTCAGCAACAATCAGCAAATGGTAAAGAATCGCGCCGCTATTGGGCTATCAGTGGCCTTATTGGATACTTGTGGATTATATGAACAGCATTTTAGAGGTCTCGTGATTTCATTCGTAACAATGAGTTTTGACACATCGAAAATCGTGTAATTTTACTGTGTCCAGTGGCGTGAAACGACTACTGCAAACACGCATCGTTTGCAAATGCATTATCATTGGCCAAAATTCATTTAGAATTCGATGTAATCTCACCAAAGAGATGTCTCAAAGGAAATGAAATAAAACTCTATTATTTTCCATTATAATTACTATAATGAAACGAAAAAGAATGATAAACGGAGAACGATAATTTTCATTTGGATTTACATAATTATTTAGATTCGTACAATCTATAAGAAGGTCATTTTTATTAAAACAAAAAATCCTACGATATTACGATACAAAATTACAGTGTAATACTATTCCAAAATGATTAAAAGCTGTTTTACTCATAGTGGTTATAAGTACTTGCGCATCGTTGTATTTTTAATATTACTTTTAAATATCAATTAATTAGATCTAATTGTAATCATATTAAATTTCGTATCATTTAAGAGTACTTTCACGAGTATTTTTAGAATATTTTATGACTACGAAACTTTAGTATTACAAGAATGAAATGTATAGTATCTGAAAAAAGACACTTCATTGAAAAATACTTTTGTACTTTTATATTACTGTATACTTATCTAGATTTAAATAACAAGTACAACATGCTTTATGTAAATAAAAATAGCCTGTTTATGAGAATTGTATGAAAATTTTTGTCAGAGATTGTTAAACTGCTGATATTTGCACAAATTCGCGTATTTATGTAATTAAAAAAAAAATTGAGCTCAAGTAGAAAATTGTTTCGACTATTAAATATCGTAAGGGATAACTATACTTTGCACATTTTTTATGATTTTGTATATTATGTACATTCCATGGATTTTTGTATCTTGAAGCTTCTCAAAAATGTATAAAAATCCACAATCTAGCGACCGTATTCTAAGGTGTACAACAATTGCAATTTGTTCCTTTGTTAGTTGCCATTTATATGCTCCCGAGTACAATACCTGAGAATGGTAACGGATTTGTAGAACTATCGGGAAACTGCTGAAAGCTTTTGTTTCGAGATATGAGAAAGACTCGAAAGCGATCGAGTGCGTTCGTTTATTTCGCTTTTATTGAGGTCTCTGCAACGGGGCCTGCAATTTCGCGCGGTTTGGGCGCAGCCGGTCCGTTTCAATTAACGATAACGTCATTTAGTCGCTTCACAAAGGGATTTGCAATTTCGAAACAACCTCGGAATGAGACTACCTGTGAAAACGCAAAAACGTTTCGACATAAGAACTAAACTGATTCATTGAAACAATGAAAATAAAATAAAGAAGCGGAAGCATCCAACACTTTCTATAAATTTCAACCACGAGAATTTATACATATAAAAGCTGTAATCTGAAATTTTAATTTTGTTCTCTTCTTGTTCTCTTTCTTAAAATAAGAAGAAAGAGGATTTTCTATCGATTTCTGTTTTTAGAAATCCTCTTTTTTGCAGAGATTCGTTGTTCTAGCTATTGAATGATTTTACGGTTAAGATACGGGTCTATCGGTTCCATGAACCAGTAGATCAGTCCATTACAACCGCTCTCATTTATCATTTATCTCACCTTTCTCCTTTCACCCTTACTTGAACCTCTCCTGTTCCTCAAGAACAGACAGGGAAAGCTTAAAGGCCGAAGAGGAAAAATGAATCTGTAAAGGTCCAAGAAAAGTCTACAAAAACCGATCTTGGCGAGCAAAAACAGAAGGAAAAGACAGATAAATGGGAATACGATGGTCAAAGATAGAACTCGAAAGATGGAAGAAAATATCTTCGAAAGGATTGCGAGCTGACGATTAAATCGTTCATTGAAAAAGTAAAAACTGTTAAAACCTATACAAATCTTATCTACAGAAACTGCAAATTAAACAAATATCTAACATCATCAAAGAAGTCTTTCTATCGTCTTTCCATTATTTTAGAGAGATTTTACAAGTTACTAATACTAGCAAATATTTAACATAAAAGTAGCATGTTCGATAACGAAAGAAATAAAGTTCTACGAGTGAATTCTCTAAATTAGAAATTAATCGCAAGTGACTCTCCGATTGGAAAGTTATCAAATTGTCAAAACTGTTTGTGCAAACTATCTTTTGTTTCTGAAGGATTGGAACTTGAAGGCATACAAAAGTAATTTATAATATATAATCTATTGCAAGATAATCTGTTCGTGGAGATTTAAATCGTTTCAATAAAGAAAAGAAATTTATAATCTGCCACTTGATATCTAATTAACTATGACGATATCAATGAGGAGTAAATTATCGCATAAGGTTTCCATCTTTTAACTGAAAATCAAATAATCGCGATATTTAAGCGAAAAGTTAACAGGTATGGAGAAAAATCTGTGCCTGAAAGAAATTGATAAATATATTCGGTCCATTCTATATGGATTTACCAGATGCTAAAACGCAGAAAATGCTTGGGATAAAATGGCGTGCAACGTTGTGGAGAGAAGCTGAGCTGGTCCCAGCGTAACAGGAGATAACGCAGACTCGTTTCTCGCTACATAAACTCATCTTCCACGGGCGCAACCCGTGGACTGACTACGACTATACAACAGCGAACGAAAATCCTGCCGGAGATCGGGCTTGAATCTCACTCGAGCGCGTTCTTTCGTTACTGCTCGCGAAAAATGTCGTGCGCCCATCAAGAGCCGCTCAACCGAAATAAATCGCGGAGACCAGTTAAAAAATGGAACCCGGTTGATCATTCGGATCCATGTCAAGAAACGTAAAAGAAAAATAACACACTGGTAAGAAAAATTGATAATTACATAAAAATTATAAAGAAACCTGGAAACAGAAGAAGAAGAGAATTCTGTTGGCTATTTAAATTTGTGTAAATAAGGAAATTAATATAGGGAATAAATTGGAAAGAGATATAAATAGAGAAAATTAGAAATACCAAATGGAGTCCTGTTATTCATTCAAATTTATATGAATGAAAAAATGAATGGAAGTAAATCGGAAAAAATATAAATAAAGAGAATAAACTGCAACCCTCTCAGTCACTGAAATTCGTGTAAAAACGAAGAAGGTAGTAAATGAGGAGTTTGAGAATTATTATGCATAAAAATTGCGAAGCTTATAGAAAATTTTAGAAAATTGTATAATCATGAACTGAAGTAATCTGGACGTGTAATCGTTTACGACGCGAAACTAAAAAAAAATATTGCACTTAGAATAAATGTCTCAAGATTATTTCGTAACCTCTGAATAAAAATTCTTAATAACTATTTAACCAACCAATGGAGTGGCCATACGAAAAATTGAGTTTGTAATTCGAGCATATTCAATCTCGTATTTGCATTTTATGCAAATCCAAAGAGAGGCAGAGAGAAATAGGCGTCCGTATAATTGGAAATTTAAAAATCATGTTGGTGAAATTTCTACAACAGTGAACACAATTTTAAAACGATAAACATTTGTAGATCGATGAACTACGATTCTCGATTCCACGGAAAAATTATTAATTATTTAATGTAACTTTTCTGTTCAGACAAGAAAACAAAAAGTAATAACAATCTGGATATTGAAAATCTGAGATAAGGACTAGTAGATACTAAGAACTTAGTCGTAGTTTTCCTTCGCGATAATTTTCGTCGGAATACTTGGAGGCAACTTCGAACGCACTTACGAAATTTTAGAAGGAAATCCTCATAGTTATCTCGAAAACTACTCTCATCTGAAGGAAAATTTAACTTACTTCTATCGCTATGATTCCTCTTAAAATTATTCTGATAGCGAACAACGAGTAAACACGAGACTTTAATAATTTCAACGAGTTCAATTTCACGTCCTAATTAAATTCATCGTGCGTTATTACGATGCCTCTATTAGCGTTCCACTACGCGAGATATAACGTGGAAATGACCGACATTATGGGTAAATATGCACGTGCACAGAGAAAATTTGCGCGCATCCTACAAATATTTGCAAATTATCTAGAAATACAAGAAAAATACATCATCCTCTATTGCTTTTATTCTTAGGATAATAGAGACACGTACTGTGTTCGTATCTGGTATTGTTTTAGAAAATGAAATTCACATAATAGTTTCGAATTACAAATGCAAGAAATATGTGAAAAAGATTAATGTTGGGAAGTTGTTTTATGTTATACGATGAATCGCGGCATAAGTTAGCGACACGTAATTATGGCTAGACATTTGTCCCCAAGCATATGAGACGGAAACTAATTCTATCCGAGTTATGCTAGACGAATTTGTAGAGCAATGTATATGCATAACTCATGTTCTCGCACAAAATGCTTATTATATGTTTTGCAAAAGCCAAGTAACACAGGGGAATGAGAAAGTTATTCTAAAAATGAAATCACAAAAATATTCTTCTGATATTATTTAAAAAATTTATAAAATATTTAAAATATTCCAGGGAAATATAAAAAGTTCTCGAATACTCTAGTTTTACAAAATTAATGGAATAACGTTTCGAAGAAACTCAGAGGTCGAGAATTCAAGTTAGAATCGAATATGAACGTTACTAATGAGATCGATTGAAAGGTATACTCGATAGTTTTCTTCGAAATACAAAGCGACATTAAAGATGAAAACTTCCGACTTCTTTCAGGTCTCCTTCTTCTCAACCAGCCCGGAACTGTCCAACAAACAACGCTTCGAATATTTCTCGCGTACAATACCGAGCGATCACTATCAAGTAAAAGCAATGGTGGACATCGTGAGGAATATAGGATGGCGTTACGTATCTATTATATACGAGGAAAGCAATTACGGAATTAAGGTAACGTATATCTTTCTCCATTGATATTAAGCCAGATATTTTACAAATTGTATGTATTAATTAAATTTTTATGTTATTGTTGAAAGCGTAGTGTACAAATAATGTGTGATTTTATATTGGTCGGAAGATTTTCGTAAAAAATTTGGGAAAAGGTCATTGGTCTTTTTAAGTCGCTTCTACGAATTCCAAAATCGCGATTTCCATTGGATATTAATAAATAATAACAATAATAAACAATAGTAATAATAAATAAATATAACAAGTATACTCGTTAAACAGCTGTATTTATTTTTCGTTAAATAGTTATGTTCATTTTCTACAAAATGAAGTATTGTACATTTTATACAGACCGGTATATATTCATAAACAAGGTTCGTAAAAATTCACTGTTCTCTTTTATATCATTTCTATGAATGGGAAGATAATTTTCGTAGAAACCGCCCTCTAGTGTATCGTTCGCTTTATTTTCATTTTACCGGAAAGTAAATCACATGAAGCGGAATATCTATCGTTTTAATGACCGATATCTGAATTACAGTGTGAAGATAATTATTGGACTTATACGTAACTACAACGAGGATGAGTGATGAATTAACAGGGATATATCGCGTCGATATGCACACAGAAAATCAGCGGATACACGCGAAAAATACGATCTCGCCTCTGTGAAATTCGGTACGAACAGTTGATTGATTCGGCCGGATAAGTGTTCTGAAACAATGCATTTAACCGACAATGCGATCACAGCTGCAGCTATCAACTCCAGAAACTACCCATTTAACCATCACGCATGGCGTATTCATTGTAATTTTTAAATAAATGAATCTCTATGATCAAATTACCGCGACACACTGTTCACACGAGTCGAATGAATACGACATTATTTCGTCGAATTTTCAGAAACTTGTCACTGACAATTAGTACTTGAATATAACAAAAGTATAAACCTGTTCTCTACTCTACGAATTTTATTTTGTTTAAACAAAATTGCCATCTTTCTTCATTTTCCAAGGCATAAATTCCATTACGAAGGGTAAATCAGTACATGTATTTTTTTCTTTTTAAATTGTCAAACAATTCTTACACATCCTCAGTTTATATTTTCCGCTGTCTGTCACGTTTCCCATTTTTTTAAATAAAAAGGCAAAGAAGGATGAGATTATATAAAAAATAGAGAGTGCTTTTGATACCGTTAAATTGCAGTCACATTAATTTACATTAAAATCCGCGAAACTGCATTCTAGCATCCGTTCAGCCAGAGAACGTGAAAGCTACTCGACCACAATTCACCGAATATTTCACGCCAGACCAGAAACTACAGTGTATCTCATTTGCCTGACATATACGTAATCAAATAACTCCGTGCAAGAGCGCGCTAGTCGTCAGGGTTCTTTCATTTTCTCTGTTTCGGCCGCCGGCTGCCTTATTTAACGTGACGATCACAAAGGTACAATTCTAGGCTGCAACTTGCCAACGTATGTATTCATTTTTGGACGGTCTCCTCTTTTTCCGGTCTCACGGTGCGTCACTCATTGCCATCTGCTCCACGAGTTCCTATTGCTGTCGTAACCGCCACTATGCTAATCGAGCGTAATTAAAACCACAGAGGACTGAGTTATTTTTGGGAATTATTCTTAGCAGTGAACGTCATGGAGAGAAATTTACTGAAATTTTCCTTCACGCTAGTCGTGCGTGAACTAAAACCGCGTGACGATATGACAGATACTATATGCGTTCGTCTTTGTATATACGACAGATAATAATTTTTAAGTCAATAGATATTTTATTTCGCGTTTAATATCTTCTTATCGATATCAATACTTTTTCGTTCGTTCTTTATTTATTTCAATTCCTTATCTCGTGTAATTATTGCTTAAGAAAATGTCTTAATAAAATGCGAATGAACTTATCATTCGGCCTAATAATTTTAATTTTTAGAGAAAAGATTCTTTAACGATTCCTTAATTGTGAATTTTATTTTCCTTGTCTTTTATATTACTGGCATAAATTTGCATGTAACATTGTTGATTTTCAAATTTCAAACTAATTTCACTGATTCGTTCGTACAATCTCGTTCCACGTTGATATTCCGTATCGAAAAAATTTTATGTCGGATAATTATATTCCTCCATTTATCTTAATTTTGTACTTCCATTTATAAATCGTCTATTCCAATTTGAATTTCACTGGAAAGGACGGTAACGTATGAAGGAGAAAAGTACGATAACGACATTTTAATTGCAATTGTGCAACGAAAATATCGGAACAACGAGGAATAGGAAAGAGACACGAAGATAAAATTCGCTACGTTTTCGCGAAACAATGTAGAAGAAGAATACGTTTGTAACATGCATGCATAATATTCGGAATTAATTCGTTGAACGAAAGAAAACAATTGAAGAAAGGGTAGAGAGAGAGGAGAACAGATGAAAAATGAACATATCGCGTGCAAAATCTTGAACACTCGCCTGTTAATAATACGATCACGAAACGAGTAGCGTGCGTGCATAAAACAAATCGGCTTTACATCTCATTAGAGTACCACGACAACGAAATTAATAGGCGAGCGTTGTGTAAATGCATGCATGTAAATAAACGATTCGGTATTTCATATCGATATACAACGGCAACCGAAACGAACTGTACATGTCGCAATATCGATGTTAATGGACTCGTTCGACATCCAACTCCACGATAATTGGTATCTCCAATTCTTTTAGCTTAAAAGGGGAAAAGATCTAAAAAAAAAGGGAGGTACCACTCTGATAATAATAGTTTAATGGGATTGTAAAAAGAAATAAAAGAATGGCAGAAGGGTTTTAACGAGAGATATACGAGCGAGAGATTAGGAAAAACGAGAAATAATAAGCCACTAAGTAATCGGGATAATTCAGCAAAAAGTGAGAATAATAACAGTAATAAACATTGATTTTGAAAGTAAGCCCTCGCTGGATTAATATATTAATTGTACAATATTCTCGATGGAGAGAAAAGATTTCTAAAGAGGATAAAATACGTTTAACGTCTGTAACTGAAAGAAATGGAAGAATGAAATTTCCTGAGGGTAAAGCTAGAATTGAAAGTTACGTTTGATACAGTGGAAGCGAGTAGTTGGATATGTCAACCATGTGATATTACATCAGACACATGATATATAACATGCAACGTACGCTACCTACCAAACCTCCATCCAAAGTTTTAAGAAATTTTGTGACAAGTTCTGCAGAACAGATTGAAATGTTGAAACTTTTATAAAGAAGATTTATTTCTGGAATGTTAAATTTCGAAGAAAATTTACGTCTGGATAGATATGGAGAATCATAGGAAGATACCATAATTTAACCGTTTAATGCGCAGTGATGGATAAAAGAAAGTTCACCTGTTAAGCGAAAAGCGAACTATAATTTTACAAAATTATGGAATTATATTTGACAAGAGCAATTAATCAATGTTATATACAGGGTTTGAGAATCGCTGTACATCCATCTTCTGGCGCTTAGAGAAGTTTCCCAAGCTTCGGAGATATTTTACTAGTTTCTTAGATATTATAATATTAAATAACAGACGAAGTATCGTACCTTTTTTAATCTTCCTCTTCGTTTTATTTTGATTCGGAGAAGCATCCCTTAAATATTCTACCATCTGTTGCCGAACATCCTGTATATTCCAGTTACCGTAACGTAGTAAAAAGTATCGAATACAAGGTATAACAATAATATTCATATACGCAAGCATTAATATTAAACTTCCATTCGTCCATTTAGCATTATGCGTACCTACAATATCGATTTTCGTGATTTGGAACATTCGGCTGCCTCTAATTTAATTGTTCATTTATCGTTCTGTTGACACAGGTACGCCAACAATTATCGAACTTTGAAATCTCTCTGTTCGTGTACGTTCCCTATCAAACTAAATATCTGCTAAAATTATCTTTGAAACTACATCAAACGATAATGTTAAAAAAAAACAGGACTGACTTACCTTGGAAAAGGAAAGAACATATATAATCCTGAAACAATCTCTAAAAAAATGAAAGAAAATATTTAAACCCTCTAGATTCGATCTCCTCTTTCTTTCATATCCAACATGTATATTTCGAAATTATAATTCAAGTGCAATTAATTATAGAACTAATGAGCTCGGCGTACTTTAAATCGGCATGACATTCAACTAGCTGCACAGTCGGGAAATCATGGTCGAATAAATTCTTCGCGTTAAGCGCGAGTGAATGAACGAACGCAATTAGAATGGTACCGTCCAACCGACCGAGGTTACATTACAGTCCGTTAAATACTTCATCCTAGGCACGTTAAATCGCGTGCATATAGTCAATCCCGCGACATTTTGCACAGCGCGAATAGACAGAAAAACGGGGAAGGGAGCAGACGTACGATAGAGAAAACAGGCACACACCTAATTACGTTCTTCTCGAAATACGTAGTTACATAACAAACGACATTGCATGGCCCACATTACCCTCGCGCCAGCCGATGGGACAGATGCAGTTTTCTGCGCGTAAAAAATTCCTTCGAATAGATGATAAGCCTCGTCTTACTTATTCGTATCGAAGTCAACTCGGATTCGTGCGAATGTCGACCGATATTTGTCCGTTAATGTTATTAAAAATTAATCGTGCCGCTGAAAAGTTACACCGATCGATTTCATAAATTGAAATGTAGAAAAATTTTCTTAAATTTATATGAACAAAGGAGATTCTTTTAAATTGACAGAAAGACTATCGATGTTATTTCGAGAAAGATACCTGAGATCGATGAATATATCGCCGAATCGTGTATTTAATTATACATTAACGTTACTATTATACGCAAGGATACTATGGTTAAGTCTTTCGATTTTGATTACATAAATTTACAACTTGCTAATTCTATAAGAACGTAGAAAGCATCCAGTTAATAATTGTTGAGGTTATTGTGGTTGTATGGATCGAAGAACACGTGAATAAATTGTAAAAATAGCAAATATATTTAATGAGTATGAGTGGATACAAGTATGAATACAGTTGAGCTGGTCTAGATCCACACACTGGCAGTGTTACTCTGTAACTGACAAAACCCGAGGCCAACGTCGCCTCTCTAATGCTTATGGTCTGCCATCGTCACCTGTCTATTGTCTATGGTCTGCCATCGTCGCCTGTCTATCGTCTATACACTTTCGATGGCTTCAGTGACTGAGGAAACTAAACAGTACAGATGTAGAGTTTTCCTAGAAGTGCTGTCCACTTCAATAATAATTTCCCAATTAATTTATACATTTTCGCAACAGTTCTGAATATTGGACCGTATGGATTTTCATGAGCAATAGGCATATAGCGGCTCGGGAAAATATTTGAACATTTATTTATTTCCGTATTTTGGAATTTCATTTTTCTGAGCAGCATATACGTTCTATAACACGATAATTCGGCCGAAATTGTCTTGCTTCAATTTCCATTGAAAGTCTCTGGTATAAAAGCAGCTCTAACGTCACGAAATTGCTGTACAGGTATACGCCGTTTAAAATAATAGGACAATTACTAAATTAAACCCCATATATATACTGATCTTATCCTAAACCATATGAAACTCTATTCGAAATAATTCAATAGATAGCCGAACAACCTTGACTTTAAAAATTTAAGGCTAATGGTCAAATTAACCACAAGGTTAATGAGATCTAGTCTCGAATCTTTAAGAGTTAGTAGCCACGAACTTGGAATTTCTAAAGTCAGGAAACGTTGTCATCGAAAATTTAAGATGAGAGAATTTTTAACACAAGAACTCAAGCTTGAGAAGATTTAACATCAAAATTAAAAATTTAAGGACTCTACTCTCTTAAAGAACCACAGAAGCTCCAGATTTAAAAAGGTTGTCTCTAGTCGAAGTTAAAAACTCGAATCTCGAAATTTTCAAAGTCGGGAAGCTTCAACCTCGAAAGCACAGTTCCCAAAAGCTGAAGAGCTTAGATAAATAGATAAATTGGAGGCCCGAGGTTCGAAAGCGTCGCTTTAAATTTTCAGAAATATTGATCCAGGCGCGTTCAGATCAAAAAGCTTTGACATCTCTTATCTCGCGAACTCTCAAGCTTAAAACGACTCGAAGTCAACAATGCGCTGATCTATCTAAGCTCTGAAATCTTGATACCGCCGGTAAGTGCTACCATGTCGCAAAAAAAGATTGATGACCGTGGTATCTCGAAGGTGTTCTAATTACCATTCATGTGTCGCGTGAAAGCACGATCTTATGTCAAGATGAATATAAACTCGTTGTATCGCGGGGAAAAGGTATAATAAAGCGACGAAAGCGACGACAATCGTTCATTAAACGATGGTCTAGTGGATACGGATATCTTACAAAAATGTCACAGTCAATAAACAATATCGCGATACGGTGGAATTTCGAGATTGATAAATATTCACTCAGACACGGTTGAAAGGATAACCTTTTCTTGTTTCGATAACCATCTCACGTTTATCCCTCTTCTTCGTTCAAAGCGTGGTATAATAACCAGACGTCTGTAATGGCATAAAATTGACTTTCACGTACACGGTAAAATCGAATTTTCACGCGATCCAAAGCGAAGGGATGCTAGGTATTCCATGAGATGTACTGATTGAAAACGATGAAAAGAACGTGAATACAGGGCGTGATCGTGGCACGATAATGCTTGCATGTTTCGAGTTAGATCTCGATAGATTGCGATAGATTACTCTATGTACTTACAACATAGATTTAATTTGTTTTTAAAATAAAATCAGGTATATCTCGAAACGTACTTCTGTCCACTTTAAACTCTTTCATACATGTACATGGTACATGCAGCAAATAGAACATTAAAGTAGTCAGACTGATAATTTATACATAATTTGCTTTCACGGATAAAATACAGAATTTTAGAACTAATTTTAGAAATCTTATATAGTTTCTTCATTTTTCCTTTTTTTTTTTCTATGGATCGTCTCATGTTGTGCGTTGTACATTGTACGTTGTCACGTTGTATGTACCCGTGACAGCCAAATTGTAGTACATTCTGTCAACTTCGCTTGTAATTTATCGCGACTCATCACGTACCCACTTCACCACTACGGAACAATGGACAGGTGTATAGCCAGCGAAACGCCATTGACCTAGATATTGATTCAACAATGACATATGCACGTCCTTTCTCTTTCCTACACAAGCACGTATATGTTACTGAATGCATTTTGTTCTTGAGGGTTTAAGATGCACCTTTCATTTCCATACGTTACACTCTATATATACAAGACATTATTTTCAATTGATGTACATGTATGTACAAGAAGAACGAAACCAAAGATATTAAATATTCTTTTCTCTTTTATCTTCATTGACCTAAATCCTATTTCTTTCCGTGATACTCTTACAATAGTTCGAACGAGATTAGAAAAATTAAATATTATTATCTGCAAAGTATTGAATACGAGAACGCAATATTATTTATCTTTTTTCTCTCCTTTACTATCTCGTTTTTTCCTTTTACTCTTCCTCTTCCTCTTCCTTCTTCTCTTCTTCTTTTCTAAGCGTCTTTCCAGCAATGTCCTCAGCTCCATTGAAATCGAAAAATTTAAATACCATCTTCTCTGCAAAGTATAACAAAGATGATACTATATAATAACGCAACGGCATTTATCGTCTTCCTCTCCTACCACTTCTTTTTCTTGTTCTTCCTTTCTCGGACTAAAACTATTTCTTGCAAAACATTCTCGTTTGACCAAAGTTCAAGAAATCAAATACCATCCCGTGGAAGATACCGGGAAGAAGAATACAATGCTGTTATGTTCTTCTTTCCCTTCTTCTCTCTTCTTCCTACCTCCATACTACAGCTACGTCTATTTTCTCGATTCATTCTACGTTAAAATTATTACTATATCTTTCCCGGGTTCTACCTACATTCTCTTCCACAATTAGTGATAACTATCTCACTTCTCGTCCCACTAAAATTCACTCCTCTTTCCATAAAAGAAGAACGACGGAACTATTTATCAAAATTTCCATCTGTTACCATCATCTAAAAACAGCCATTCATCATCACCATTGTCTTTTCGTATATGTGGCTGCCCTCTCGAAGTTTCGTGCACCTGTATTTCCTATGAAACACTTGCACGATTGTTTTTATGTTCTATTTTATCGACAGTGATGTTCTGCGTGATGTTATGCAATTCCTATTGTGCATATCTCGCAAAAATGGAATTAACGACTTCCCATTCGTAAATGGGAAATTTACTTGCCAATGGTAAATTGGTCATTTGTTCAAAACTCCAACACTTGCTAATATTTCTGATGATTTACTATCTGTGTAACAGCTACATGAAAATAACACGATTCGTAAAACTTGTACAACTTCACGCGTTACATTAAGACGTTGGAACGAGCAATTACGGGAACAGCTTTGGCAAGTCACGGTCCTGCAATAACATATCTCGTTAATCTCCTTGTAACCGATGTGACGGTTCTCTCATAAGTATAATATGGTCCTAAATCGATACGGAAGGAAACAGGTCAGACTGTGAAATCGTCGACGAATTATCGGGACTTCTTTCTTCCTTCCTTTTCGCTGTGATTTGAGAAAATTGCTTGCTCGTAAAAATAGGGAAGAAGCGTAAAATGCTGTTACGTTTCGAGGAGAAGAAAATGGGAAGATGGATCATGCAGACAGCAGAGCGACGAACTACGTTAGTCTAATAATTCTCTTGAATCTTTAACGATACCCTCCGGTGATTTCTGCATTCTCGTTACTCACTGCTGCCAAGCTTGAATTATTCTCGCTGCACGATGCATGGAAATACGATATTTTTCCCTTCACCCCCCCCCCAGTCTCCGCTGCGACACATTCACGCTGCATACTTTATTTCAATATAATGCTTATCCTCGCGTGGTTGCGGTACGCGCGTGTGTATTTTCATTATCGTTAGAAACTGATTCGACCGAGCGAAGAAAAATGAACGTTGTAAATTACCGTTCCGCGTGTTTGTTCTCTTTTTTATCTCCCTAATCCTGTCGTAAGTTCTCGCGAAAATGTATTCGATGATTCCGGGGATATAGGAAGTTTTATAATTCACGGACAACCAAAATTCGTTAACATTGCAGATTTTCTCCTAAACAAATCCATAGCCCCCAGTATATTTCCGGTGGATTAATTTGGAAATCTATACCGGATATGAATTTTAAATAAAATAAAATATACGTATAATGTTCGTTATTTGTAATATACGTGGCAAATAATATTTGTCGAATATTTGTTTAAAGAAAAAAATATGTGATGCGAATTCCTATCTTCAGATAAAATCGCACGATTTTTTACGGCAAACGTATCAAGGGCAGATGAATTATCTCGCCATATTTACATTAGTATACGTATCTTATCGAAATGACTATGTACCATCTCTACAAATGGACAGTTTGTCACGAATATATAGGCATATTTTTAGTTACGATCATTCGTTAAATGAAAATAGTCAAAAAATATTTTTATACACATCTACTACTACTTTTATTTATCGAATCACTGTACCGTAAAAATGAATCCGACGTAACTATTAATGACGCATATCTGATAAGTTTTACCATTGAAAGTAGTTAAACGCTGCAACAAAATAATAATGTAAACTCTGGAAGACAACTAATACATCGTTGAAGCTTAAATAACACTATAAACGTTTTCAAACAATTCCGATCCACGAAATCGATGTCGTTTTCTTCCATCAAGAGCACGAGTTATAGGAAGACTAAGTAGTACAACGCAATGAATAACGAATAACTGTACACTTGAAATCAATAAAAGCCTCGTATCGAATCGATCAAGCAGCCATTTCTGTGTAATTACCTAAGAGATACACGCTATCATCGACAGCGTTACGTCCATTTATGCTAGTTGTTTGAACGAAACGATGACAGAGAAATTAATCTCGGTTCACGACGGATGTATTTGACATCTAAGAGCCGATATTAACCGGGCGGGTGCTAACGCGTAATTTATTTCCACGGGTCGAATCATCGGATCGCGGCAATCTGTCGAGAGATCAACATCAGACACGTGTAACGGCGGATCGATCAACACGGAAGGACACAGAGATGGCAAAGTTTACCTATCGTAAAACGGAAATCGATAACGAGCGACCTTATTACGCGACGACGCGAATTAAACTATTTTCCCCGGAATGAAATCAGAATCGATCAAAAGAACGTAGATCTTTATTAGACGAGGCTATCCATCTTTTTTTCACTCCCTCGCCTTTTCCTTAGAAATCGAAAGGACCGTTGGAGAAACGAATTCCAGTATAGAGATTCGTTCCAGGTTCTTAGTTACCAGTTCGTTTTTTTATTTTTCTCGCTATTTGCAAGTATAATCCATCTCGGAGATGTATTAACCTTTTTATGTTGTATTTAAGAGCGCATCTTTCCATCAAAAGCAAAGCCCCTGATTCGCTCAGCATCGTCGTCTTTGAAACAGGATTTTGCTGTCTCTTCTTCTTTCGTCTCGTTGTTTCAAAGTCTGCTTAGGGTCGCAGTCGCGATACATACTGATAAACAGAAACGAAGAAAATAGAAATTCAATGTGATTACGGAGACACTGTTCGGTTTGTTACAGGCGTTCGAAGAGCTGGAAGAGCTGCTGGGAAAGTACAACATATGTATCGCCATTAAGGAAAAATTGGTGAAAGATTCTGGCGTTGCCGAAGAGAAGGCTTACGACGAGATAGTCTTGAAATTGTTAACCAAGCCGAGAGCACGAGGTAACCCATTTTTGTCCGAAATATTAAATAACAGAATATAGAAAAAATAGAATTTCGCATGAAATTCAAATCCCTCGGTGAGAAATATTCGATTTGTCCTCGTAAAAAAGAAACAAAATTTGAAAAAGTACGTGGATTGTAAAAATCGGCTTTTTTTATTTATAACTTTCACGTGACGTTGAAATATTTAGAGAGAAAAAAAAGTATTGAAACCGGAGGCGTGATCAAAATGATATATAAATAAAATAGAAGAAAAGCTGCACAGCTAGTTTATCTTTGTGTACGGAGCAGAAGTAAACCGTAGAATAAATTAAATATCTAATGGCAAACAATTCCGAAATCGTAAGATCCACTCGCAACGATTCCCGGTTTGGCCAACTTGATAGCAACCAATCGTAAATTGGAAAGCTCACAACTCTAAACACATAGCTATCGATTTTTCGGCTATAACCGCGTTACATATAACCGCGTTGCCTAGCACGTAAATAGCTGATATCATTGGAGAAAATCGAATACTGTTAAGAAACATACATTTTCTAAAATTAAAAATGCACAAAAATATTCTAGTTTAATTCTATTCTATAATTAAAATTGTCCACAGTATCTGCAAACTTATAGACATTTCGAAAAGATAAAAAAACGTAAAGTAAAAACGTATAAAGAAATTGCACCTTATTTTTATCCTACGATTTAAAGTATCCTTATGTATTCCTTAAAATTTCTTGTATTGAATATTTCTTCCAATCTAATAACCACTGCAACAAAAAATATATGAAGAAATTTTATTCTATCTTTATTCTACAATTTAGAACGATCGCTATATAGGAAAATATTTTGTAGAAAAATTTGAAGTCAGCTATGCAAACATATGCACGACAAAATGAAGAATTTCTTATAAGGATTTCACAGGAAAATAACTTCTCAGGAATTTATAAACGACACGTAAAAGTAGTTTCGATAAACAGCTGCTAAAATGCATTTGTTACACGTAGATGGAAAACTATTTAGAGAATTCTCAACAATGATACCACTCTCCGCGATAATTAACATTTGCAGAGAAATTTTCGATTCGCGAAATATTCGCGTGTATTTCACAAACGAACTTCTATCGAGTTATCAAAGTGTATTTGATACGACA
Organism: Bombus difficillimus; assembly: GCA_014737525.1. Taxonomy (NCBI): domain Eukaryota; kingdom Metazoa; phylum Arthropoda; class Insecta; order Hymenoptera; family Apidae; genus Bombus; species Bombus difficillimus. The sequence continues at coordinate 1,386,505 of JACXIT010000226.1, read as the reverse complement.
AAGCTCGCTACTAAAGGGAAAGGGGGATCGATAGAAACGAAACAAAGGGGAGAAGACTGGCCCATCGACATGAAATTGAAACGAAAGAACGGTGAAACAAAGATGCTTCCGGTGGAACATAATAAAAGAAAAAGGAGAGAGTCTTTTAGCTTTGAATGATAGAGATTCTTATCTTAACCGTGCTCCCATTTCGTTATCAAAATGGGAGGAAGCTAAGACGACTCGATACTTTCCCAGATAAAACGTGAATCCCTGGAATTTCATCGACTTGTCCCGTAACTTCTCAGTTCCTTCGAAACAGGACTGGGAAAACCGAATCTCTTCGCTTTCGTTTCTATTAAAAGAGCGTCTCCTTTATCAAGTAAAAACGGTCATCCTGAGTCGAACACGATCGAAGACAAATATAATAATCAACCAGAAAGTTTAACGAAAAATTTTTCAATTTTATCTACGTATTTATCTTATACGAAATTAAGATCGGTAAAAATTTTCAATATTTTTCAGTTTTCTAATAGATGATCTTTTCAAAAATATGGTCGTAAGGTAATTTGATTTCGTGATCTCCGATATCGTTATCATAATTTAATATTATTCTTGAATTTATTTTAGTAGTTAGAATAACCAACAGCAATGCAAACATTTAATCAATACATATCTATATTTGATTATTCGATTTATCTCTCAAATAGAGGAAACCATTAATTTGGAATAACATAATTTATATGATACAAATTCTCATGTATCTCGATATCAGAGAATCTTATTCGTAATCAAACCTGTCGTAAAATATTGCAACGCAACTTCGAACATTTATCACACGTTATGGAATATTTCCGTGCACATTGCGCATCTCCAGAAGAGAAAAGTTCGACGTATCGAAAAATCTATAAAGTTCTTCAATGTTCATGAATACAAAGCTGGAATTACCGCGACGCGAAAGTAGGCTAGTTAAGATCCAACTATGTGTAACCTATTTCGTATGAACGGGTTTCGCCCAACGAACATTCGACATCATTGAACTTTTCACTAGGTTCTCTTTAATCCTTTCATAACGAACAGTTCCCTATGAACAGCGGCACGCAAAAGTGTTTTGGCACTTATTATAAAAAGTTTTTGTGCGTATATTATATGTAGACTGAAGTCTGTGATGCATTTATTCAAAATATCAAGGTGCAAAAATGTATAACGTATCTATAGTAAAATACTCGTAATAATAGTATAGAAGTTAAAACTTTTGGTTGATCGCGTGACTCGTCGCGCATGTAATTCGTTAGAATGAAAAAGCAAGAAAGATTAAACAGAAAGAGATTTTCATGTCGTTTCACCAGAAACTTTCACGCATACAGACAGATCGAATCTCCTGTAACTTTATAGTTACAATTTTTCCAGTGTTTCCAGATACTAACTAAAATCTAAAATATCTAAAAATCCGAGCGAAAGGCCAAGCTCGTTATTTAGAATTCCTTTTGAACAAGACTTTTCAGTGGTTGAGTTGCAGACGTTTTTGCTTAAAATCGCGTATCATCAATGCTTCATCCGTTACGCGAACCTTCCTCGTTTCACGAATCACAACATTCTATGGTTATTGTGCAAGCTGACGAGTAAACGCGTTAATTTGCGTCTCGTAACGTTCAAATGGCATTCGCGAGCCGAAGTTTCTAGCTATTGAAGCTCTCAGTTTCTCATTAGCTGTTTGTTCTCTTAGCGATACCTAGAATTCATCAGAGTTGAAATTACTCTGTTCTACGAACAGAACTAAACGTTGAAAGGTGGGATAACCTTTGACCAGCTCCCTTTTATGAAGGATACTTCGGCTTATACAGCTTCGTCTTACTTACCGTTGCAGCTACGGTATCGATGTGTACTTTATCAGGGCTGATCGACGAGCAATCTCAGATCCATTCTCACATTTATCCGCCACTCTTTGTTTAAGACTCGAATTAAGGTCTCGAGCTTCTCGTCGATATGAGAAGAGAAACGTAACCACGTAAAACAACTCGTTCTTTGCAAGGTTATTTTTTGTGAGGAACTAGATTACACGTAACTTCGTCAAGAAGCAGTGCACCGTAAATGCACCAGTGAAACGTAAGGTCGAGAGTGTGAGACGAGAAGAAAAATGATAGAACGGACGCGAGGCGTATTCGAAACAAAATTGCGAATATGTTTACTTCGCGAATTAATTTGCATGGAGGAGAATACATTTTGCTTTTTTATTAAGTAATTTTTACCTTTCGTAGAATTGTAGCTGATAAAAATTCGAGTATGACAATTTATCAACTAGTTGATTCCATTTAATGGAACTGAACGTTAGATACGAGTTTCGTTGTCTTCTTTAACGAAAATTTCACGCGAAGTTACAAAAGAAGTATCACGAGAGCAGAAATTATTTTTTCTCCCTTTTCTAGAAACTTTCTAGAAACTAATCTTTCTGTTCTTAACTTACAAAATCTGTGTAACGCTTAGAATTTGGTAAAACTGTCTAGTCAAAATTTCCCTACGGGAACCTCGAAAATCACATCTTGCGGATAAACTGAACTAATATTTTTTTTTTATTTAGTTTATCGCTATTGCTTTCTTTTTTAAATATACCATACGAAGTACAAATGCTTTAGATTTAAACTTTCGTTTGTCTTTTTTTTCGCTACTGTATCGATCTTTTTGAAACTTGAACCTATCGAAGATCAAATACTAATGAAGACAATGGGAAGGTAAAAGACAATATACTTCTGACATACAGGGAATAATACTTAATTGAAAATCGGTAATGGAGAATCGATCCAATACATATCTACAGCGTTTTGTATCGTATCAAAATAGACGATCAAAGATTGTTTTTGGTCTGAAAGATAGTTTGCTGAAAGACAGTGAAAAGTTTAATTTCTGCTTGTTGTATTGAAAAAATAGTGGGGAAAGTGGAATACAAAAATAGTCTATAAAAGAAATGAAAGTTTCCGGTATTTCGATGGATACAGTTTGCAATGAAATTATATCGTTCTTCAGCTCACAATGTTTCGATAGGTTCTATTCTCAAGAAAATTAATTAAGTCACCCCTGAAACAGAGACTCGAAGGGAGGAAAAGCAGCGGAGACGGCAGCAAAAAAGAAATACGCAGCAATTGCATTAAATTAAATTCCAGTCCTGTCGTAAAGTATCTCTACCGTCGTATTTCCTTTGATTCCAACCAACAAAAAATATCTTTCTAGTTGTCTGTGGACTTTTGTAGAATGTTTGGAACGAGTTACGTCCCGTTATTTATGAAGCAGGTGAGCTGGAAAATCTCTTTGTGCTCAGGATAATTTTTGACTGATTGCAAATAAGAATCTTTTTGTTCGAATTACGAATGACCTGGTTTCATCTATTGCAAATATTTGATTCTACGAAAATTCATAATTAACCCATTCGCGAACTCAAATAACCGGGAGAGTGACGATCTAAAGAGATGGATATAGGGGATGAAATTACGTAATTAAATCCTCCTTCTTGTGGCGACTTGAAAAAGACTTTAGTTCTTGCGTAATATAAATTTCAATCGATATTCAATCATATATTATCGATTTATTCTTAGGTACGATTAAATGGAAATTTAATTTTGAATGAATGAGAACGAAGAGATAGAATTACGACAGCTATTATATTGATGCATATGGAATTTCGTCTTCTTTAATAAAACTTCTGTAATTATTCGTAAGTTCCTGAAATATCGGAAATAATTTCCACGTGAACTAGTTTCATCATTCCACATTTATGAGAATTATCAGTTTTCACTTTTAAAATATCTCAAAACGGAACTATTAAAACTCAATAAGTTTGATAAAAACCTAAATATCTCATTTACAATTCCTTTTAAAGTAGAACATCTGTCAGAGTTCATAATTCTGATAGTGGATCTTAGGAAATCTCGTAGCCCGTGAAAATTCCGACAGTATCAATTAGCTTTTCTTTCGTCATCGTCTGTTCGTTTAAGATACATAATATTCAGCTCGGATCAAGAAGCTGCTGGAATTAGGAGGAAATTGTCCGAGATCCAGAATTAAAAAATTCTCAGAATGAATGTCTCGAAGTTGATAATTGATAAAAATTCACATATGTTCATTTGTCAACTAGTTAATTCCTTTTAGTAGAGACAAAGTTTAACGCTCCAAACTTCGTCATTCTAATATCAGAGAATATTATAAAATATGAATAAAATATAATATAATATAAATAAAGTGGAAATGCTAACGGTACCGATCGACTTTTCTTTCACTAACGTCTATGTATTCAGGATGCATAATATTCGGCTCGGATCAAGAAGTTGCTGGAGTTATGAGAGCCGTTAGACGCCTCAATGTAACCGGTGCGTTTTCGTGGATCGGCAGCGATGGATGGAGCGCCAGAGGTTTAGTTAGCAATGGTAACGAGCCGGAAGTCGAAGGTACTCTATCGGTTCAACCTCAAGCCAATCCTGTCAAGGGTTTCGAAGAATACTTCCTGAATTTGACTGTCGAGAACAACCGAAGGAATCCGTGGTTTGTTGGTAAGCGAACGACTGAAACACGCGAGCTTCGTTAAACTTCGCTAATTCTAACTTCCGTGAATAACAACTCCAGGGCTGCGTGATCTATCTATCGTACGAAACTAAACGCTCAAATGATTAACGAAACTATCTAAATGAAACAACAACAGGAGGCACCTAGTTCCAGAAAATGCTTCCTTCCAATTTTGCATCTAATTTGAAGTATAACTTCTTTCAAACTTTTATCGAAGGCTGACTTTTTCTTTCGATCCTTATTTGGAGGTGTCGTTCATAAGCGATTTCGTTGCGATATAAAATGATCAGAGAAATAAAGATCAAGGGACCTAAAAGCTTTTATATATATTTGGTTATGTTTCAAGAAAATGTAACTGTCTTTACCATTACTTAAGTCACTGTTTTTTTTTTTTTATCCCTCTAACTCTCCATAACACCATGGAGATAGACACTTACACGTTCGTCTGTTTATGTGTTTCACTAATTGCTTTATACTTTTGTTGTCTATTATTTTCTTTTATTGCTATATCATTATCACAAAATAATCTGCTTATAGAAATCGTTAATTCTACATCTTTTTATGGGAATGAAATATTGTAAGCAATAGCAATCAGATTAGTCCCTTAAGACGTCTATTATGCAGGAAAGCTAATGGTTCAAGCAATAATTGATTTAGGTGAATTCAGCGTGTTCCATAGCGATTTCTTTAAAACCACGTGAAATTACAAACATATAGTAGCACCGCAAATAAGTACAAAATAAACGAGAATATATTTAAAAACGTAGGGTTTCTATGAGAGTATTAGAGAAAAATATTGCAGAAAATAAAATTTATTGAAATCTTTCAATGAAGAATATAACGTATTATAGTGGAACGTGTTGCGAATGATTTTAGAATTCTGGGAAGACCATTTTCAATGTAAATACCCGAACTCATCCGTAACTCCGTACAATACGAAGTACACGAAACCCTGCACGACCAAAGAACGTTTAACGAAACAGAATACAGCGTTCGAGGATCAACTTCAATTCGTTTCCGATGCTGTTATGGCGTTCGCCTATGCCTTTCGGTAATTCAATTTTTACTGCTTCTATTCAAGCGGAACAAGCGTTACATCTAAACTGTGGATATGTATGCATGAATAATAAAAAAGCAAAATATAATACTAATATAATACTATACTATAACAAATATAAGATACTTCTGTTCAAGCTTCGCTTCGTTATTATTGCTTAAACATGTAGATTTTTATTCCACGTTCAGAGATATGCACAAAGATCTTTGCGGCGGAAAACCTGGACTTTGCGACGCGATGAAACCTACTAACGGCACGGAGCTCTTAAGGTATCTTCAGAAAGTATCCTTTGAAGGTAAGAGTGAAAATGAAACTGGAAGTTTAATAAATCGTCGAAATGATAAAACCTCGTGTTCTATGGATTACCAAAAATATTTATATAGATGTCGAATATCGATTTCGATTTCGTTGAAGGTCTGAGCGGTGACATGTTCAAATTCGACAAGAACGGAGACGGGCCAGCTCGATACAACATCATACACTTCAAACAGGTAGAACCTGGCAAGTATAAGTGGGTTCGAGTCGGCAATTACCTCGAGGGTACATTAGATTTGGATATGCCCGGTAAGTAGTAAATCGGTCGTTTCGCAATCCTGTCTTTTTCTCGCGAAATTGAACAGCACCTGTGCTCTCGCTACCTACTCGCATATTCCTTGCAGAAATCCAATTTAAACTTGGACATCCTCTGCCACCGGAAAGCGTGTGTTCTCTACCCTGCGAAGTCGGCCAAGCAAAGAAATACGTGGAGGGTGAGAGATGCTGTTGGCACTGCTTCAACTGCACTCAATATCAGGTTTGTGAACTGATATTCGCTCCACGGATCATTTCGGTTATCTTAACGCGAAATATTTTCCATTCGACGCCTGATAATTTGTTTACGTCGAATTTTCCAATTTTATGTCACCCAACAACCTGTGGAATAGAATTTCATTTTCAAAAATGAAAAAATATTTCAACCGAGTTCGAGTTGATATCCTCTTTCATAGACGTATTTCCGTAACATACGCGAAATAGACAATGTTTTCCCGTACAGTAAACAACATGTTTAATAAAAAAATTCTTTGTGAATATTACTTTTTCTCTACAGTAGCTGCATAGTGATTCTTGCAGGAATTTTTCTATAATATCAAATAAGTATCTAAGTCATATTTTTTGGCCCGCCCCTATATTACTTAAAACGTCATTCGCGCATTCGTTTTTCGTGGATAACGTAACAGACAACGTACGACGTTCAATGCAGCGTAGAAGATCTCTTTGAATCTCTAAAAGGAACTTTCTCTTTAAGCGTTCTACCTCTCAAGCAGCCACTAGAATAAATATAGCACGGAGCTGCCTTGGGCGAGTTTTTCGTGAAATTTGAATGTCTGTTAAACAGATACGACATCCAAAAGACGAGAACCAATGTATTCCCTGTCGTCAAGGTACAGTACCTGACGACATGCATTCTGCTTGTCGTGATATCCCCGAGGAATTCCTGCGACCAGAAAGCGGATGGGCGATAGGGGCAATGTCTTTCTCTGCCACGGGGATTCTGGTAAGTAATTTTATTAAATGAGAAACAATATATTTACGAAGGAAAATATAAACGAATAGCTTACAGAGAAAATTAAAGGAAAGATAAGAACCAGGATAGGAAAGAAAAAGTTTCCTGATAAAGATCGTTTGTTTTAAAAACATTACATGCTGCAATCTACAGTATACACACGATAAAATAATCATCAGTCGACTGTTCAACTGCGTAATATGCAATTTCAACAACAGTGCATTAGGCTAGTCGACAGTCTACGATAAAACTGCTGCCACAAAAACCAGCCGCATTATCGATCCCGTTTTTTCATTGCTCGAATTATTTTGTAAATATCAAAATGGTAGCACGAAGTTGCACATTGAGAATTAACGTTATCCTGAAAACACATTATACGAACGATATTTAAGCAACATCGACGTACTCACATTTTATATATTCATTCTCGAGATTCAAAGTAACGATGATCCAAAAATATTGATCCAAATCTATTTTACTATAAGGTATCTTTTTTTTACCACAATAATTGGGATTTATATGTTTTGCACTATAAATAAAGAAGATTTAATAGAGAAAAATATTCTGATATCTTCAAGTCAAATAAATCTAAGTCCAGACAGGCTCCTAATATCTTCTCCGTTCTATCTTACGTTTCTTTTCCTTTTTCCCTTCTCTTTTTATCACCTTCTGTATTTTCTGTTCTCTTTTCTCTTCTCGTCCCTTCTTTTCCTTACACTCCCTTCCTCTTTAACTTCTTTTACCTTTTCACCCATTCTTTTTTCTCCCCTCGCCTTTCTCTTCCTTTCTTGTCTTTTTCTCTTAAAATGAACTATCGCCGACGCTTTAACAATATTCATCAAATTCCTCATAGCTCAAACCAATAAATATTCGAATAAAAGCAAACGCCAATATAAAAAAACACGAACGTCTCTCTGTCGACAGATAACTTTGTGCGTCTGCGGCGTGTTTCTGAAGCACAACGACACACCAGTAGTTCGTGCATCTGGTCGCGAGCTATCATACGTCCTACTGTCCGGCATTCTGCTTTGTTATCTCGTTACGTTCACGCTTGTTCTCAGACCGACGGACATCGTTTGTGGCATTCAAAGGTAAAGGGTTAAAGATCCTAGAACAAAGCGTAGCCCATATTTCCTTCAGCAAGAAGCGACCTGCGGGCGTCGAAAAAATTCAATTCCCCGTAGAAACGAGTCGGTCACAGAGCCGGTAAATTGACATTAACCGGGAAACGGGAATGCATGATCGATACCTGCAAAGCTGATAAAATCGAGGGACGAAATTTCATGGGTGAAAGTGAATTAAATTCGGTTCAATTACGGGGAATCAAAAGAAGGATATAAAGCACATCGGCAAATCTATTTAGAGGTCAAAGTTGCACCTGCTTCCAATTTCTTAAACGTCTTCGCGCTCGGAAAACTTCTGTTTTATTTGTATTAAACGACATTTGTTACAATGATGATCGTGGCTATTATGATCGTTTGGAAAATTTATCGTTTATTCGAAATTTGATTAGCATATAATTTCAACAAACGTTCGACTTACATCTCGACTTCGATAAATATTCTAATACACCAGCAAGGAGAGGATAATTTCTAGAAAATATTACATTCGAATAAAAATCATCCGATCAGAGTAGCCTGAGCAAAGAATTCAATCATTCTAAGCATAGAATTCAGTTTAAAAATACTGACCTGTTTAATACAATAAATTTAACAGTTCATATAGATGAAACCGATACATACTGTATTGTAATAAAATACTATGTGGTTCCATTTAGAAAAACTTCAACAAAGCACTCGATATTTTAGCGAAGAAAAAGAGCTTCAAAATTCTCTTGTCCACTAAGAAAAAAAACAAAGAATTTCAATGTTCTTTTGCCTATTCGAGAAGAAAATAAAATTTTATCCTTCGAAATTTATTACCACTTACGTAACCCAGTAAATCATGAAATAAGATTACGGTGAATTGATCGTGTATGTACCAAAAATGAAAACTTGTACGTAAACCTACGTCACAGGAACTACCAGAGACGAAACTATCGTTCCACAGATTTGCCGCTGGTTTCTGTTTCACCGTCGTCTACGCTGCGCTCTTAACGAAGACAAATCGAATATCGAGGATCTTCAATGCGAGCAAACACAGCGCCAAGAGACCATCTTTCATATCTCCACGATCACAACTGATCATTTGTTCCGGTTTAGTCTTCGTACAAATTTTAGTTAACGGTGTCTGGATGATAATCGATCCAGCTAAAGCGATGCATCATTATCCAACCAGAGAAGACAATTTGCTCGTTTGTAACAGTTACATTGATGCCAGTTACATGATCGCCTTCGCCTATCCTATCATGTTGATCGTCGTTTGCACCGTGTACGCAGTTCTTACCAGAAAAATCCCAGAAGCTTTTAACGAGAGCAAACACATCGGTGAGTATATATACGTTTGAGCATTGCTGTGTATACTGTGTATACCTGTTCAAAACTGTAGACCAACCACTGCGTCTAACTCTTTCATAACTTTTTATTTCTGTGCGCTTCAATGAGAAGCTTAGAAAATCGAAAAAAAAAAAAAAAAAACAATGGGCAGTATGGTGACGCAAATATTACGGATTTCTTAGAATAAAGATATTTCTGAAAGTCTTCAAAATTTCAAATTTATCTACCATCCATTGTGTTTAATCCTTTCACTACTATCGAAGCACATTGAATCGCTTCAATTAAAACGTGTAATTTTGTATCGAATCTCCATAGTGATATCTAAGTCTAACGTCTTTAAGTTCCACGGTAGAACTATGTCAACCGTTTACAAAACTCGTTAAAGCTAGACGCGCAATATTTCCCGACAGAAAATTTTATTAGCGGCGCAACCGGGTACTCTCGCAAAATTTAGGTCTGAAAGGCTTTAAGACTGCAAGTTGGAATATAACTCAAGCGCGAGGGTTCGAGCGATAAGTCCGCGTCTAAAACACTGAACTTCTCTTGAATCATAAACTTCAGCCTCCCTTTGTAGAATGCTCTTGAAAGCACAGAGAATCTTGAGACATTAATGAGAATAGTTCACTTGGATCTATGAGAATCGTGAGACGAAACAATGTTGGTAACGTTGCTGGTTTAGAATTCTCTTTTGTACTCAAAAACTGCTGACTGCTGGCAAATAAATATTCCGTTGCATAAATAAATTTGCATACGTATGCACAAATTTATGCGTGTTTCCTCTGCAGGTTTTACGATGTATACTACGTGTGTGATATGGCTGGCTTTCGTGCCGCTGTATTTTGGAACTGGAAACAATGTCGCGTTGAGAATCACCTCGATGTCAGTCACTATAAGCTTATCCGCATCCGTAACTATAGCGTGTCTCTTCAGTCCTAAGGTAATTCAGTTGACGATTTACTGCGACAAAACATAAGACGTATAATGAGCTGCGAACTTTAACATTACGTTACTTTCCGACAGTTGTACATCATTTTAATACGACCGGACAGGAACGTGCGTCAAAGTATGATGCCAGCTAGATACAGCACGACGAAAAGTTCTGCAGTCACGGCTACCAATGCTTCTAGCATGATAGCGCCAGTTACATTGACTGCGGCTACCTGCGACCAGAATAAAGCTGTCAAGAAACACATTGCCACTACTATAGACTGCTCGACTCAAAGCGAATGTGAGTATCCTCGACTTGAAATATTATTCAGAAGTGATTTGAGAAATTGGAGAAAACCATATTGTTAGATTCTTTCATTTCTGAGAAAATTAACGTTTTCTTGTAAAAATTCAATATTCGAAGAGAACAGTTTCTTCAAGAACTTAGAATTCTTTCCATGGTGTGAATTACACGTCTCCTCGTGGCGAGATGTTGTGGAAAACTAATTACTCGATTAATCGATTCTTCTTTCTTAAGGCTAAAGCCTCGTACAAATTATTCCGTAATCAACTCTTTTGTGTAAAAGTAATTTGAAATAAATTGATAAATTACATTTTGTCAAAACTCTGTTAATTTGTTATTTTTCTTTCGAGCTTCAAGCGGAGTTGAAGTTCTTTTGATGTGAAAGAAACAACAGTTACTAACTGACGATTGTTAGGCTCCTTAAACTAACAATAAGTTGATTCTCTTTAACTTTATCACGAGCGAATCACAAAATTCTTTCAAAAAAATAATTTCTTATATCATTCTGATCCGACATTCAGATATAACTCTATATCCTTCTTCACTTTCTACAGCTACCTCCTAATAAACTTTTTCATAGATTCAATCTATTTTCATTTTATCTATTTTATCTAGGTCATCTGTTTCTCTCTAATATTGTTTTTAAAAGTTTCAATAATTCATGCACAATCTTTCTCATAATTACAGACATTTCAGCAAGCACCAAACACGCTTAAAAATCTATTAGTTTAAGAGAGATTGCTTAAATTCAAGCAAATCCTATGTTCACATAACAATATATCAAAAAATTAATAATTTCAATAAATTTTCGCTTCAACGTTAAAATCGTTTACAAAATAATTCCTCTAAATGGTTTAATATTTTTCAAGAAAATACGTTTCTTTAATATTTTTTAGAGTATACATCCTAATACATTACATTTCCCGAGGAAAGCATTTAATTATCAACAGAGAGTTTTAATTAAACAACCGCCTGCCTAGAACAGTTTTTTAAAAAATTACTGTCTAAAAAATTATGTTTTATAACGCGTAACGTTCTTTATATATTCTCATAAACACACAAAACTGTTCTCTACATTAAACTTAAACATTTTTATTCTTTGTGCGAATTAATTAAGATCCTAGTAACAAAAGCAGTACTTGTCTACGTTTACAATTCTTCCGCAAAAAGAGAAGCTCTAGCATAATAAATTTCAAATCTTTTTTCCAAAATACTCATCGTATTACATCATATCATGTGTTTGCAATGATATCGTAGAAGAAATGTATCTAATCAAATCATGAAATTGTAGAGTCACGACAAGGACTATTTTCGTAGAACTGGTCAATTTTCATTCGGTTATAAATCAGAATAGAGATTATTTTCTATAATATTAATTCCATCATGTCAGTCTCGCTTCTGACTATATATTTGAATGTATTATTATTTTAGTTTTACAAGGATTTTCTATGAAACATTTAAAGAAGCAAAAATGCACACGTAATATGCAAAACGATATAAGATATCCAAAGTGCGATACTCGTTATATAATATATTTAATAATCGAAGCAAATCTCCGCCTAAGTTCCATTTTTCTATGTAGATTTATAAAATTATGAATTTGTCTAAATGTACGCAATCTAATTATGAGCTTAAATTTGACAAATCTAATAACGATCGTTTTTATTACCTCTCGTTTTTGTTATCCCTCAATTAAAAGATATACTTGTTTATAGATTACGAGCTGAAGGATCAGAAAAATGGCAAACCATCACCCCCTGTCGTTTCCCGATCGACTCAGACTACTACCAATAACGACAAAGATTCGAATGCAGTGATATCAAGCAAAGAATCGAAGGAAAGTGCCACAACAACGAAACAATTGAATAACAACGCGAGAATAGGAAACGGGCCAGTAAATCAGAGTGAGGTTTCATTATAGCATCAAGTTTCCATAGAATCGGCAATTTTGCCGGCGACTTTGAAACCAATTTCAAAAAAACCCGTGGTAGTTTGAAGGGACGTAAAATGATATTAACAAATATGACGTCTCGATATTTTGTAAATACGACTGAACGTGCTTCATCATATCGATATCGATACGCATCGTACGCTAAAATTCTCTTTAAGGCTACGCTTTGAACGATGTTATGGTTGGATGAAGATGAATGTGCAAAAAATATCGTATAAATTCTGCTATCGTACGTTGGAAACGAATTATAAACGATATTGAAAATTCGTCTCGTGTATTGACGATGCTGTTAGCGAAAAAAAAAAAAAAAAAAAAAAAAAAAAAAAAAAAAAAAAAAAGAAAAAAGAAAGTAACTCAAATGGAATTGAATTATCGAGAAACAGGATAAAACATATGAAATGAAAAGATATTCGGAGGGTATTTAAGAAATTGGGAACATCGATTCTGTTAATTACCATAAATACACGAGATCACGAAAGCGCTAGACGCAACAAATTGCACCGTGCCAGACGCATAATTATCGATCATGATCAATTGTTAAGTGGCGTTTTAAAAACTGCTCTGGTTTCTTCTGTGATCATAGCGTAATACACGTAATAATCACGTGAGATGCATAAATCTATTTTGTACATACACTATCATTTCATAACGTTTGTGCACATTAACACGAACCATTTATCGGTTAATTGAATTAATTGATGTATTGTAAATATCGTTAGTCGAATTCGTTATTGTGTATAAAAGAAGAGGAAGCAGGTTACGTATATAGAAAATATCGTTGCCAAATACGATTACATCTAAACGATCTTCTATTAAGAATTTTTGTAAGGAAAATATTAAAAAAAAAAAAACAAGCAAAGACGAAAGAAACGATAATCGTTCGAGAATATTATTCGTCGATTGTTCTGTACATAAATTTCTCTCTGTAAATATTCAATGAAATAACACACACATGGGTCATTCGAAAGGATAATTATACGATTCGAAGCTAACAGCTAACAATACCCTTAAAAGAAGAATTTCCAAGTGTGACTGTACGAACGTAGACCCTTAGATAATCGTTTCTCCTTTTTTTCGATATTTTCTCTGCAGACTATAGGAATTGCTACACGTAGAATTAGAAAAAAAAAAGACGATGCAAAGATTGCGTATCGATCGGAAACATCGCGAAACGTTTTCTCGTAACATCTAATCGCCCTAATTTTAATCTAACGTTAACGCTTGATCTCTACATAACGAAAGAGAAAATCTAAGCAAACCAACGATGAAACATATGTTTCGTAGACACTCTAATGTACATACATACGTTAAGAACTCCTTTTCGTAGAGTCGCGGTCATACGATAAACATATCCAATTTAACTCGTGTACGTAGTTGTTTTTCGATAGCGTTAATTATTCAAGAAATAAGAGTTGTCGACTACTTCAAACAATTCGTTCTGAACCGTTTTATATAGCGTCGACCTATTCCCGCGCGTATGTATAAAAGATTTCTAAACGTTTTGAATTTTTATAGAATCGAAAAGGGTGTTTTACGTGTCCTACTTTGGATACAAATAAGCCCAGTATCCATCGTTTGGCACTGACCCTGTGTTTCTTTAAAAAAGCAAAATCATATTCAACAACGATGCTTGATAAGATAAAAAGTTCAACAGATAGCCGAGTATCGGAGTTAATCAACAATTTCATTCAATAAGAAAATTCTGAAAATGAAAGCGTAACCACTATATATATGATACAAATACGTGGAACGTAAATGTATTTTGACTGTTGTTCGAACGATTGCATTTGATTTGAGAGTATGTAAATACATTGAAAATATGTGATTGTAGGTACATAAAGACGATACCGTTAAGTATTAAGATATGAAAACGAAAACATTAGTTCGTACGGAACCAATTTAGCCGTAATTAATTCCATAAGAGTTAAGACTTCGAATGCAAGATTAAAATGTCACGCGTTGACGAATTTTACGATGCGATGCAATGACAATGTCGAGAAAGGAAGAAAGAGGACTCTAAACTAGTTCGCGCGAACTATTTACGATTTAAGGATATTTTAAATACGTACGAACACTGCAGTAGAAAGACACAAATTTACATGATGTTACATTAAATTGTATGTATGTATTCGTTGAAATGATCGAAGGATAACGAGAAAGAAAAACAGTCGTCGAAATAAAATCACGATCGTGAGAATTATTTTATCCATTCATATTATCTTGTTCCTTTTATCCCTGAATTTAATAAAGAAAGCTCGTTAGGCACGGTTTTATTCAACTTTTGATTTCCATGAGCACTGGGCCCATTTTCAGCCTTGTTCGGATTAGCCAAGTTATCTGAATTCGAGCAATTTAATTCAAGTAACTAGAAACTTCGTTACTAGTACGAACCTGTTATTTTCTTGACTTGAGATATTCTTTTATATCTCTTCACTGGACTTTGTCAATCAAGCCACTTAGTTTCGAATAATTTGAAATAATTTTAACGATGCAAACATATCATTTTCTTAGATTTTAAATATGCGTTAAAGTTTCAAGAAAAGCTGAGACTCTTTAAATTATTCCTTAACTTGAAAAGAATGATAGTAATTATATTTTCAGTTTCGTACTTACTGATATTGATTCCCAAAATCAAATTTGTCTGAACTTTGTATCAAAACCATATTTCACGTATAATATTTTTATTATATCTCGTTAACGTTTAACATTAACAATAACAATCACTCTCTTCGACGTAATATTCCTTTAGATATCCATTCGAAGTCAGGTTACTTGAATTCAAACGACTTGATTTCAACTAACTTGACCAATCTGAACGAGGCTTTACAATAATTACGTGTTACTTTTTAGGATCTGTTTTATTTCTCAAAAAGTACAAAAAGGTTACAGAGAAAAAGATGCGCTGTTCGTATAACGATGTAGACACAGACAGACAGACAGATAGAATCCGAGATCGAGTTGGTGATACGCCACGAGGTTTCACCTAAGATGAACTTCTCAATTTGGCTCATCGTTCAGTTCATGGTGCCTTACCGGATTAGTAGATCCTGAAAATCCCCATTAGGCGTATCATTTGTGACTTGCACCTATTATACACATTGTTAGATTGTGAGAAAAACAGGATAAATTAAGATTTTCTACTGTTAAACAAACGCCCATTCCAGGACAGAATAAAACTTTACCATGATTTCCGGTAGCATTTATTTCCAATAAGCTAGATACAAAAAGCTTATCTACGAATAATGAAAAGTGTAAAAATAAGAAAGATTCCCATAAATCGAAACGGGAAACTGATATCGATACTATTATCTATTTTAAACTCCTATTTATCGTATCCTACGCTAAATAAATACATCTAAAAGGGGAATATATTACGAACCAAATTTATTTTAAGCCTTACGATCACTCGTAGCACACAGACGTGAAGGAAAGGCGTTAAAGGGTGCAGAGAAATAGAAAAACCTCGCTAAAATAAATTATCTTTTTATTCCATTAGCAATTACAACGTTTTGTAATTCGACTGACATTTCTTGTTCACTAAGCAACGTGTCGTTCGTATACCGTTTACATCCTCCTAAACACACAACCTTCCCTTTTCTCTTACTTTTTTTAATAACAATAATCGATCCGACTAGTTACACTTCATCACCTCTTGTGACGGCTACGTTATATATCGTCTTTGTAGGGAGGAAAGAAAAAGACAATACGAATGTTAACAGAAACGATGAAAACGAATAATACTGTATGAGACACATTTAAGCAATTCATCACGCTGAATTCTAACGTCATCCAATGATGACAATATTCTGTGTAGGCACGGATACAATAACAAATATGCAGATTCATTGCAACAGCTATCAGACTTTCCTATAAAATTTGTCAAATCCCTGTTTCGTTATCATTCACACCTTAAAACGCAAAATATAAAATCTTTGGCCTGACTAAAAAAAAAAACTTTCGTACACGCTATACGTTTTACAAAAATTTGAAAGCTTATTCGTTATGAAAGTACCTTTCTTTTTCTCTCATATAAGAGAATGTTCGTTATTTTCTCTCATTTTTTAAGGTATCGATGTGAGGACGATCACAATTGTGTTTTTCCATGTATCATGTGACATGTGACATGGTTTCGTTCGTGATTTACATTTGTCTGCTTCGAATCGCTGACAATAGATTACTAATTCGATATTAAGTTTAATTGCAAGTACGTGTTTACAACGATTTACTCAATAATGCTCGGTAATTCTCTTTGACAATAACTTTAATTTCTTAACCACAGCTAATCTAGTGTGCAGTAAAATAGAGAATTTGCGATTTTACGATAAAAAATTCTTATACTGTTTAATAATAATGACTGAATTACTTTTCTAACAGAAAGTCGCTAAATTAAAATATACTTAGTTTTGCAAGAATGTCAATAATAAAATATAAAATTTATTAATAATACCGATTCGAAACCTAAAGCCAGGTACAACGTACAAATGAATTTATAGATTTCCTTCGTTCCGTCTCAGATATTTAAACTACCTTATCCTCGCATCTGTTAACTCAAGTTATTACCTTAAATAGAACGAATATTAATAAATTCGTTTATATATTACCCTCTCCCACTTTCTTTCGGTTTCCTCTAACACATAATATAAACGACAATTCGGAAAATATTTGCAACTTTAATGTAACAAAATCTTCATATAAATAACTATCATTAAACAAACATAACAGTGACTCATAATGCCATATATCATTACATATATTTACAAGATTCTCTTTTAAAATTAATAAAAATTCAATCCATCTAGAATCTGTATGGTATGCCAAAATATGACAATGAACTTTTCCCTTTGTTCACAATGGTGCTTCTTAATTGCATTACCATCATTGTTTATCGCAGTTTTACATAGGCTTGCAAGGGTTTTAATGCAGATTACATGTAACGTACTACAATCCTGTCATCGATGAGATACATTTTATATGATAAAAGATTACTGAATTGTCTTCCAGAACTTACCACTGCCTTTAATACCTTTGACCTTTTGTTGCTTCTTCTTCGCATCCGGTGGAGCTGACAACGCTTCCCTGCTTGATTCGCTTCCTGCAGATCCAGAACTGCCTCCGGCCATGTCAGCTTCCTGCACACCACCACCTCCAGCTTGTGCAGCAAGCGACTTCTTTATGTTAGCAATCTAACAACAGAAAAAATACAAATTCATCAGCACAAACATTTGTATTTTATCAGAGTACATGTTACTCACATCTCTCTGTATCCTTTCTTTGTGATAAGTAGCCTTTTGTTTTTCTACGTTAGCTCTTGTGACTTGTTCCTCGATACATGCTAATACTGTATCACAAGCCTGACCCCAAGCAGCTAATGTCTCAGCCACAACACCTGTATCATCAGGCCTAACATCGCGTCCTAAGCCAGCGTAATCCACCTCTAACTGTGAATTTTTTTGGTCTAATTTACCATGTATTATGTCTGCATAGATCGCTTCTATTATTAAGTCCTCTAAATCTCTAACATTTTTTATATCTAACTCTTCCAATAATAGAGAATATGGTATGCATCTGGACTTTGTAGCTAATGTTACAATGGTCAGATGTTGGAGCTTTTTCTTTTGAGTGGTAGTCAATTCTAAAACCTTATCTTTATTCTCTAAATATTCTTTATAAGTCCCATAGGCAAATAAATTCAGAGTATTCCAATACTGAACATAAGGTCCATTCTCCAATTCTTTGATATTAGGCATATCTAATAACTCTCCAAATACATGTACTCCTGGTGTCTCTACCGCTTGTTTAATAAGCTCTATGGCAGCTGCTCCTTTGGCAGTTTTTGCTAACAATACAAACTGCTCCAAAGGATTGCTAGTTGACTTTTCTGTGGTAGTTCCAGCAGTCATATTGAACCTGTTGAATAAACATTAATCAATGGAATAAATCAACATGTTGGTACCTAACGAATCTCCTAAAAATAACCAAGAAAAATCCGTTACTATAACCACAGACTTATAAAGTGTCTATTTATAGATTTGTAATTCATTCAGACTTAAAAGTAACATTATATATGATAGGTTAGAAACTGCTCGATCCTCGTATACTCTTTGCTCTAATATTATTACCGAGATTCAAAAGCCATTTTATTAATCAAGAAAATTGAAACAGAGCACACGTTCATTACATAAGGTGAACTTACTTTGTTCGATGTTTACAAATATCGAATGACTTTCCCTATCGGATATGCTTTCGGAAGTGAGCAAGCATGTATTGTAAATACAATCGTACAAGTCGTACCACAGAAAAGGAAATGGTACTTTCACCAAATGAACTATTGTCTTACGAAAAAGGCGAATGAAGAACGGACAACGACAAAATATCATACAGAAGAATCATTGAAAGGGAAAACTTGACCCAACATATTTCAAGAGAGAATCAATACGTTCTTTGCGAAGTTATTTCGTTAGTTCGTCGTTTTACGTGGATGTTGCCAGTACTGACAAACACTGGCTCGTGCTTGGGATAACTTCAATGTGTTGTACTCTGTTTGACAGAAGAGAGGGGAATGTGTTGTTCTCCGCGAATGCGAACGGTTTATGTTAATAGTCTTTCCAAATGATCGTGCTGTTTGATGGGAAATAGTGAACGGAAAAATTTCAAGATTGCAGTTCGTCGGACGATACTGCGCTTGAAAATTCCTGGCAACGGATAGTACAAAATGAAGCCTTTAATCGAGTTCGAGGAATGTTTGCGAGACACGCCAAAGTTTCGGTGAGAATCACTTGAAAAATCTACGCTTCTATCTCTGTGTTTGCTTAGCGTGCTCTACTCTGTTGCACTCCATGCACGCGCTACTTCGAATAATATCACTTAATGCACCACATTGATAATGCGTTTGATTAACAAAAATAAGTATCTTGCGAATATTCCTTTCTTATTTCGTAGATCCTGCATCGAGGAAGTAGAGGCAAACGTTGATCTACTCGAACAAAAATTAGACAAGGTATTCATAAATAATTTATAAAAAAAAAGAGAAATGAGGTGAAAAAGATATGAAAGTTTTTTCTAGGCATATTATATTATATATAGTAATGTAAAAGGGTTATGTTATTTCGTGTTACTCCAAAATAAATTATTGATACTATAAATTACTAAGGGACTTTAAATGTAATAATTTTAACTGTCAATCTATTTTGACACTAGTTCCCTGCATTGTCAATTACATTGTAGTAGACTATGTTACATAAGCAATCTCATACCTATCAAAAGAATTATTGTGATAATCATCTATTTTCTGAGAATAGCTAAAAATAAAAATCTTTACAGGTGTTAAAAAACTGTAGCCAGATGATTGACACTGGAAAACTTTTTGTAGGACAGCAAAGGTATGTTATGATTTGTAAATTATATGTAATTAATGAATTGGAGTTACATCATGGTTAATAGAAACTTATAACAGAGGCATAAATATTTGATTGGTTGTATAAAATATGTCATTAAGGAACTACTGATCGTTTCAAGTGAAATATATTCAGTGATAAAATGGAAGAGGGTGATACCAAGCAATAGAGAAGAGTCAGGAAACATATGAATTACAGCTCTGTTGAGAATGACTCATACATATGGTAGCCAGTTTAACATATACAGTGATACAGATGAAACACTTGCTGCTCAGGGATTATGCACTTCCTATTGATCTTTTATATTATGTTCGAATAAAAATATTTTTTACAAAACAAACATTTTTTTATTATTTTAAATACTTTTTAATATAACAAATTACTCTTAATGTTGATATTTAATTTATGTGATGAATCTATTTCTATTCAGAATTTTTTTAATCTATTTATCTAAAAAGATATTAAAAATTACTGTATGCATTTTTTTGTTTCCAGCCAATTTGCCAATAGCCTGTGGGAATTATCTCTTTACTTTACTGATGATTCAGAGATAATGGCCTTACTCAATAAACTAATTCATGCTTTACAAGAAATGAACAAGTTTCATACTATTTTATTAGATCAAGCATCTAGGACAGTAATTAAAGATCTTAACTCATTCATCAAAAGGTAATTTAACTAATTAATTACATAATCACATATAATCTACATGTTTATCTGTATACATATATACACATTAACAGTAACATTCTTAATATTCTTATTGTTCTTATATAACATTCTTATTATTTTTTAGTGACATTAAGAGGGTGAAAGAATCTCGTCATTACTTTGAAAAAATCTCTGCAGACTTAGATATAGCATTAAACCGAAATTCCCAAGTTCCAAAGTCCAGACCAGCAGAGTATGAAGAAACTTCAAATATTTTATCAGCTACGAGATCCTGTTTCCGGCATACAGCTTTGGATTATATTCATTCTTTAACGATGATACAAGCGCGCAAGCGGCACGAAATATTGGGTACCCTACTTAATTATATGAATGCGTGTATTACTTATTACCATCAAGGTAGCGATCTAGCGCAAGATTTGGATCCATTTCTAAAAGATCTCGGGGAGAACTTAATTAAAATGAGGGCCGATTCCGTGAAACTCGAGAAAGAAATGGAAAATCGGCATATTTACGTTACGAATAGAGACTTAATACCTTCTCCAGTACCTAGTAATCCTAAGATGGAAGGCTACCTCTTTAAACGCACTAGTAATGCATTTAAAACGTGGAACAGAAGGTGGTTTTGTTTAAGAGACCACCAGCTAGTATATAGAAAGAGGACTGGTGATAATGATTTCACTATTATGGAAGAAGATCTTCGTCTTTGCACTGTGAAACCAGTAGTTGACTGTGATAGAAGAAATTGTTTCGAAGTATTAAGTCCTACAAAGTGAGCAGTCATTAATAATCATAATACAATTTGATATAGTGATAGGTTATTTTATTATATTGGTTATACAGTCATGAATTTTCTATTTAGATGCTTTATTGAATTAAATAACTTTAAAGAATAAATTTAACTTATAGAAGTCACATATTACAAGCTGATAGCGAGGAAGCTTATTTAGCATGGGTAACTGCCATGCAGCAAGCGATTGGTGCTGCAATTCAAAGAGGTATGGGTGCTGGTACTATAGTTAGCATACGAGAATCACAGTCACAAAATGTTAGAGGATCGAACAGGCAACAGACAAAACCAAAATCAAGGTATATATCAAAAACTGTACCGAATAATTCATTCAATTTAGACCATATTTTTAAAAGATCATAATTAATTTTGTTTTGTATAGAGTCTGGGAGCAAATCCTAAAAATTGCTGGAAATGATACTTGCTGTGATTGTGGTGGTGCTAATCCAAGATGGGCCAGTATCAACCTTGGAATTACACTTTGCATAGGTATAAATCACTTTTTCACGATAATGATAATTAAATTTTCTTCAAAACTTTCTTTCAACAATTTTTTCTTTTCAGAATGCTCTGGAGTGCATAGAAGTTTAGGGGTTCATTATAGCAAAGTTCGTTCTCTGACATTAGATGACTGGGAACCAGAGATACTAAAAGTAATGGCAGAGCTTGGAAACACTGTAGTGAATAATGTTTATGAAGCACTACCAATACCTTCTAATATTATTAGAGCTACTCCAAAATGCAATGGGTACGTAACACTAATATAGAAAGTAATACTCACTCTTCTGCCAAAAGTAATAAATCTGATCAAAATATATAGCTGAATTTTTGTTGTAAATTGATAGTAATATACGTGAAGCTTGGATAAGAGCGAAATATGTAGAGCGTAAATTCGTGAAGCCTTTAAGCAACATGATCTCGTCTGGGCAACACACGAGTCGCGATAAAATGCATTTTCGTAAATGGAGTGTCCGTAAATTGCGTCGCCGACCGCGAAGTTGCGACAAAATCGATAGCGCCAACCGCAACAAAACAACAACGTTATCATCTGTAAAAGAGGGTCATCATTCGACGAGCTCTGACGACAGCAAATATACGTCGATCGAAAGTTTGAGTTCGGTCGATAAAGCGAAGAAAACCGAGAGAAATTCATTAAGCTCTGACGACAGCACGAATATGGATCTAAAGAATGACTCTACACTGTATGGGAAAATTTTAGCACGGCCACGTAGCGACATAAACGAAAGTAATCCTAAAGCAACCGATAGCAATACGGAATCGAACATCGAGAACGAACTTCTTATTCCTGAAATCAAGGACAATACGGTTGCCACGAGCAATTCAGAGAATAGCCTGTCGATAAAAAGCGAAGTGTCCTTAAGCACAGAGGTATCTGATGTGAAAGATACGTTTGAGAATAAAGACGCGGGGACGGAGAAACAGTGTAAAATAGAATCCGACGTGTTAATGTTCGGATGCGATTTACCAAAGCCAACGATCGATAATAGCTTAGAATTAAGTTCTGACCAAGATTCGACTGCCGGCGAGGATGAAGAATTCACAGACGAGGAGGATATCGAGAATTTGCATCCAGAGATGCTTCTTTACAAAGCTGCTGCAGCACACAATCTTCCTGTGATGTGCGCAGCTTTGGCAGCTGGTGCTGATAAGTCATGGACGAATGTTAACGACAGAGGAAGAAACGCTCTGCATCAGGCAATTATAAGTGTAAGTATACAAATTGTTGTCTAAATTCTTTGATAATTTAATTTTGTCTAATACAGGGTTCTGTGATGTCTTGCGAATATCTGATTCTAAATGGAGCACGTATTAATTGTCAAGATGCTGATGGGAAAACACCGCTGTACTTGGCTACAGAATTAGGTATATATCTTTTTCTGTTTGTAATAAATTCTATATTTTAAAAAGTTTATTGTAAATTTGTTTTATTTGTTTAAAATATCTAGGCCATACTGCCCAAGTATGTTTGTTACTAAAACATCGCGCCGATCAACACATCGAAGATGAAAGTGGTGTAAAGCCTCTGTCAATAGCTGTAAAAGAAGCTAATGCGGACATTGTTACGTTGTAAGTGCGAAGTAAATTTATTTTATTAAGGAAATTTCATTGTAATTTCATTTTATGTATGTTTCAGGTTGAGACTTGGTCTTCTAAACGAAGAGATGAAAGACTCGGAGATCGGAATCAGCGGCGATGAAACTTTCAACGACGTCGTTCGCGACTTCAGCCAGCTAGCTTGCTCTCATCCGGAACGACTGCAACGACGAAATGAAAGTAACAATCCGTCGCAACCGCCTGAATGAGGTTTAAGAACGTGCAAAGTTTATTTGCAAAGTCTAAAAAGCAGGCTACAACGGAAGGAGAAGAAGGAGTGCGGTACATCGAAAATGTCGTCTTTCAGTTCCTTGCAGGGTAATAAAGTTGATTAATGAGTAATGAAGTAAGTACGAAGGACGTGATCCGAAGCTTTATGATATAAACGATCGAAGACGAGAAACAAAGACAACATCGTGGAAGTCGTATCTTTTTACACTTTGATCTCTGTGCGACAAAAGTTCATTGAAATTTATTAGCCTTTTGTATTCCAATTAAAGAAAAAGAGAAAACAACACATAGCTAGAGAAGTATCACATGTACTGCGCGCGCGCGCGCGCGCGATAGAGAGAGAGAGAAGAAAGAAGAAAATATTATATTTTGCTTACACGGGAAATTTACGCTGTCCAGTGATAAAATATTAAGATGCCGATCTTTTTGTATACCTTCCCTCCTGATTTCCTATCAAATATACAGAAAGAAATGTTGCGGTAATAATTTGTGCGCGCGCACTGTATATATTTTAAAGATGATCTTACAGATTTAAACAAATTTCACAACAGATATACCATATAGCACAAATGCAACCTGGAATTTGAAAAACTTTTACGAATACCTACGGCAAAGTGTAAATTATATTACTACTATATTTGTATATTGTTTATGTGATACGAAAGATACGTGACAAAGTAGTTTTAAATTCTACATTATGAAAAAGTTAATGGCCGACGTGTTTTCGATATGATATGGTCTAGCGGTGGAACAACAATTTTATACATATATCTGTTTTTATATACTTAACACTACCAGCGATGTACGTGCGACTGGTACTAAGAAACTTATCCTTTTTTTTTTTT